>CM025662.2:2736951-2764299 GCA_014621495.2 Entosphenus tridentatus | reverse complement strand
CTGATGACGGAGACTTGTGTTGCCTCCGAAACGTCGTGATTTTTATTTTATTTTATATTAATTTTAATGTCATTTTTTACCTACGTGACTTTGCCGAAAGAACTAAGAGTATGAATCCTTGCAGTCACGAAAGCTTCAAATCTAGAAATATATCGTGTACAGGTTAGTGGAAAATTCTAGATTTGAAGTTTTCGTTATTGCAAGGATCCATACTCTTTGGTTCTTTCCGTAAAGTCACGTAGGTGAAAATAATAATAAAAGAAAAATGTGAAAAACAACATTAAATCACGACGTTTTGGGCGCAACACAAGCGTCCTTCATCAGGTGGGAACCACCTAAGAGGTTAGTGGTAAACACTGTGTGTATGTGCAGTACACAGACACCACATGTCTACCATGTACAGGTTAGTGGTTGGCACTGTCTATGTATGTGCACTACACAGACACGTGTCTGCCATGTGCAGGTTAGTGGTTGACACTGTGTGTGTACGTGCAGCACACACACACCACGTGTCTACCATGTACAGGTTAGTGGTTGACACTGTCTGTGTATGTGCACCACACAGACACCACGTGACTACCATGTACAGGTTCGTGGTAGACAGTGTGTGTGCAGCACACAGACACCACGTGTCTGCCATGTACAGGTTAGTGGTAGACACTGTGTATGTGCAGCACACAGACACCATGTGTCTGCCATGTGTAGGTTAGTGGTAGACACTGTGTATGTGCAGCACACAGACGTCACGTGACTACCATGTACAGGTTAGTGGATGACACTGTGTATGTGCAGCACACAGACACCACGTGACTACCATGTACAGGTTAGTGGTTGATAGTGTGTGTATGTGCAGTACACAGACACCACGTGTCTACCATGTACAGGTTAGTGGTTGACACTGTGTGTGTTTGTGCAGCACAGACACCACGTGTCTACCATGTGCAGGTTAGTGGTTGACACTGCGTGTGTATGTGCAGCACACAGACACCACGTGTCTACCACGTGGTGTCGCACCAAAGCAGGTGGGGGGTGTCAGCTGTACTCACGTTTTGACGGTTCAGAAAGAAAACCCAAGTTGTGGATGTTCACAACGAATCGTTAACGATGGTGACGACTTGTTGTCAACGGAGTCTACGCGAGTTGACGATGTCAGTAGAAGTTTAACGAAAACGTGGTCGAGGAACGCAACACACGCGTGCCAAACACCACTGCATTGTGGGCCGACGGTACCACTTCCGGTGATTACGTGGGTGGTGACGTCACCACTGTGACCACACGTGTCACGTGACTCCACACTGTGTCAATGCATGTTGCTGCATTACACAGTGCACGCATAGACGCAGTGCCTATGTCATGTACGGGTTAGTGGTAGACACACAGACGCAGTGTCTACGTCATGTACGGGTTAGTGGTGGACACACCGGTGCTGTGTGTAAACATCAGCACTGGGGGAGGCAAAGGCGGCCGGGCGTGGTGCCGAGCAAGCCAACCCCTTGCCGGCTTTTAATCGATATTGGGTATCGGCACTTGCACCTCCGATTCGCACGGTCGGCAACGTACAGAAGGAACGAAGTTCAACGCACGAAGATCCCCTCTATAGCCTGAACAGACTGTTGGGGCATTGTAAAGCGATGATCACTCAGCGTGCATGCATGGCACAGCTCGGAGCAAGCATGGCACAAGAGACGTTCTTGCTGTCGAGTAGGGACGTGCTCCCGATTTTCAAATTATTCTTGGAAAAAAATCCCAAACATAGGGCCCTCCTGAAGGCATGAAACTCCATAGAAGCCACGTGACGTGGCTTATCAAGTCCTGCCCATTATCTCTCATCCAGCGTCACGGTGATAGTAAAAAATCTTACTGGTAGGAACCACCTGGTTCCACTAGCCCACAGGGGATTGATTATTGTGTCCGTCCATCCGTCGTGCATACAAAAATGGGAGGGGTGGGGCTGGGTGGAGAGGGGAGGGGCTGGGTGGAGAGGGTGGGGAGGGGCTGGGTCGGGGGTGGGGCTGGGTCGGGGGTGGGGCTGGGTGGTGAGGGGAGGGTGGGGAGGGGCTGGGTGGGGAGGGGCTGGTCACCCCGTGGTGCCCTTATAAAACTCAACGTTTAACCTACTCACGCCGGCTTGTGCCCGCCCTCACAGTCGGGCATATTTGCGGAATACACCACGCCGCCGTTGACCCTGGCCATTGACCAGCAACCCAACGTTCCTACCAGCTCCCTCCGCAGGAATGTTTTTATTTTCCTCCCCCCCACCCCAAGTGTCTCCGTGTTATCCGATAAGTCGTTTGTTCGACCCGATAACCGACAGAGTAACCGATTACCGGAATAATCGGATAGCCCAGCTGTATTAAATGAGCATAGTTGATAAGGGCAAGGTAAACATGGGCTTCAAGGATGCAATCGAAAGGAAAAATAAATACAAATATATTTACACAAACAGATAAAACATTAAAGTTGACTTGAAATTGTATTTAATGTACAATATATAATTTACAGGTAGAAAGGTACATGAATCAAATCACATCGTTTTCTCATAAAATATTAATAATCAAATAGTTACGTAGTATATTTTCTGAACCGACCTTGGATTAATTTCGCTACACGTCTATTCAATCTACATGGAACTGCCGACAGAAATAGCATTGAGCCTTCCAACGACGGAAATCACACTAACACTTCATCACTCCGTGTTGAGTTTCTCTTTTGATCACCTGTAAGGCGCTAAAGTGACTAATTTATTGGTTACTGCAACAAAAATATAGATCAATACTGACATTAATGGACGTGAAATTACGAGTGCCAAAACTGTACATCTTTTTTTTACAAAATACTTGTTTTTTTCCCTTCTCCGCATGAAAACTTGAGTTCGATCAATTCATAAACACGGTCGTCAAACAGGCAAGATTCCAATGTTAAGCTAAGTGAAAGAGATGTCAAGTTAATCAGCAATACAAAGACACTAAGGCGACAGCGATGTTGCTTAGTAGTTTTAACTCGCCAGCTGGAAAGCCGTCTCAAAGCACACACAGAATTGACAAACACCCTATACCGAAATCTTCGTCACTGAAGAAGATGACTTCATCACTGATATTTGTAAGATTGGCCGGCTGTTGGATCACATTTGGTGGGGTGGTGCCGTTCAAACGATATCGTTGGTTCACTTAATACATTCTTGGCATTCTTGGAGCGAAAGGCTATCACCAAGGTTCTCACAAAGAATGCAGTAGGTATGTAGTAAGTGGCGACGATTGCTCTTGTAATCTGCAAATTTAGTTAGTCTGCAGCAAATTAGTCAAATGTTAACCGTGACGCTGGAATTAATGCCCTCTTTTCGAAGAACGTCCCCGGAATGCTTAATGTCCACGGCGAAGCAGACGATGTATAGTATTTATGGTTAATACACCCACGATATTAGCTTGGGCTGATATGGTATTTATGGTTAATCAGCCATTGAGAAGCCACAATGTGGATCTTACTGGCGTGGTGGAATCTGGCCACCCATTTTTCAATTCTTGTCCGGATGGTTTCAACTCCTAAACAAAATAAATTCTTTAAATTCGCCCCTTTTTTACTTTTAAATGGGGGTTTTAACTTTTTTTTACTTAAAAATTAAGATATATTTTAAACGCTTTGTCTTTTAAGTAACATTTAAAGTGGGACGCTGCTCCAGTAAGCCCACACTGACCAACCACCACTGGATTTTAAACAAAACAAATATACAACGCTTAGGTTAGGCATGAACGTGTCTCCGCTAAACCACTCACAATTTTTTTACGCATATTTATGCTTGCGTTAACGCGCATAACACGTGTTTTTCTTGTTTCATATACCATGAAGATTTAAAAAAAACATCTTCCACAAAGCCAAAAACAACACGACCGCGACGATATCTCACACACAGCAGGCAGTGGACCAAAGTAGTGGGATATTCTAATTTCTGGAAGCCAAGTTCACTGCCAGCTTCACAATAATGGCACTTTCTTTTGATGTAAACATCTTAAATCGGGCCGACTGCCGTTCCTCGATCGCAGCAACCGAGTTGACGTACTCCTGTTCTGCTCGCGTGCACTTCGTCCCACGAGCCCCCCATCAGAGTACAAAAGGCAGAATATTAAGATTGCTAACGCATCTCACGACCGTAGCTATTTTACAATGAGAAGTCGTTTTTTAAAAGACAATTAAGATGTATATAAGCACACGTAATATAAGCACAGTTGTATTATAAGCAACACGTCCTTACATTTTACACTGGTGGTGGGGGGGGAAGGCAATGAGCATTTTTTGGGTACAAGCACACGACTTCTGATATAAGCTCACATGGCCTTGCTCCCAAGGGGTGTGCTTAAATCCAAATGATGCTGCAACGTAATGCATTCAAACAAAACTACGTTAGCCCTTGCCCTATTTCTGCTCCCGAGATATCGACCGAAACTCCGCTCTCCCCGGTGTTTAAGCGTAGGGCGTCAGAATGACTGGGTTGCAGGCGGAACCCAAAGATTAGGTCCCTATATCAATACCAGCATTGAAAAATTATTCCAGGCGGTACGTCACATATCCCGAACGTAGTCACATCGTATATCTTGCCCTGGCCGCCTAACCGTCCACACCCAATGCAGCACTTGAAGCATTATGCAACTGTCGTTTTTACAGATGTTCAATTACACAATCTTTTGACAAAGAGAAATGTATTCTTAATCTTGCGTACATTCGCTCACTTCTAGAGCACAGTGAAGCTTTTGACCCATATTTAAAGCAGTTTGAGCTATATATTTGCCTATTTAGCATGTCTGTGTAGACCTCAGTCCCGAGCGAGTCAGATGTGCAACGTTGTACCGTGCGTAAATCTCGGAATGGTTGAATATATCTTGCACAGCAGACTGGGTGCCCAGTCATAATGCTATACGTAGTGTGTACATGCAGCTGCAGTTTCATTGTACTACTCATGCGGCCACATCAATTACGTTTAAAATATCGACAGCATTGTTATTGTAAACAAATTTTCACAATTAAAAAAATTTACATCATTTTTTGTTTTTATTTCCTGCGTTATTGTTTTGCATGGTTTTTAAAGAATCCATTGCATTCTTATACAACGTATTTACATTATTGTACATTTTTTTAGGATAAGGATTTGCGCATTTCCAGACTGCTTAATTGCCTCCGTCACTCAAAGCACCACGTAGCAACCATTCCGATGACCTGCTTCAGTCTAGCCAAGGGGATCTCCCCCCCCCCCAGTGGCAGCTGTCTCTGTGTGCGAAAAAGACAAATGCCGCACTGGTCTGCAAATGGGCATTAGTCTGCCAGCAGATGTTCTATGCACAAACCTCCCCCCATCTGATGAATATGGACATTCCACAACAAACATGGGTTGCAATGCGGACGATTTCCCTCAAATGCGAACTTTAAAGATGTATCATCTCTCTTATATAAATTGACATAATGTAAAAAAAAAGTTAGCTCCAAAACATGTTTCCGTAAAAAAAAATTTCCTCAAAATCTTTCTTAAATTCTCAAGATAAGATAAAGTGACAGTCACCGTTTGGTGCAGCCCTGCAATTTCTTGCCCAAGCCACTGTTGGTGAAAAGGCCTCGAATTGAGGGAGCTCGAAAGAGCTCATCTACTAGAAGGAATTTGGCCTACTCTTCCACACATCCTCGCAGCAACTTTTGTCTAGTCATCGAACAAAGACGGTTACTGCATCACGTGCTTTTAGATGAGCTTCTGCGGCCGTCTGGAACGCTCTTCCTTCCGATATCATGAAGTCACTGGCGCTATGCACTTTTAAAGCTAGATTGAAAACTTGTTTCTTGAGAACTACTTTTTGTGTTTAGTTTGTTGTCCTTCCGCCGCACCTCAGATTAGCACCGTTGGCTACGTACTGTGTGAAAGAAGTTCAACATACGTACATAGTGACCAGTCGTACTGCTGGGTGGACAGAGGCCGGGGGATTTAAGAAATCTGCAGCGTTGTTTCAACTGCTGCGCGTTAGGAGATCGACCCAACGTTCACTAGGTAGCAAGTTCAATGTGCTAACCATTACATATCGGCAGCATCCCACAGCTACGATCAGTCCTGGCTTAATGTGTGCATCATCTTTCACGGATGTAGATTGTGTTGTTCACACACTGCATTTATCCCAAAGAGAACTGTTGTTTTTTTTAAGGCTGTTCTTTTGCAGCTGACCTATGTAATCATGTATTATTCATTTACAGGATTTCCATATAAATTCAATGGCATTGTAAGGCCAACGTTTGAAAATATATACACTACCCCTTTTCCATTGGCACATACGAGCTGAGCCAGTGCAGGGCCCCTCACAGGACACATTCATTGCGCGAGACGTCAGTGGTACGGCTCAACTTCTGCCGTGGGAAAAATGCGGCGCCTCCTCTTCAGCCGCGCCGGGCTGGCTCGGCATAGGCACGGCGCGGGTTTAGTACGGTGGAAAAGAGGTATTGTACGCACGTAACATTAAGTCTAATTGATTTTTTCAAGTCCAAAATAAAAACGCTATCTCTAGACATGGCGCCATTCGCTCAAAACTGTCGCTTGAATAACATATAATTATTCAGAATTCATGCGGAAATGCCATACATTAGAATTATCTGGAATGTATACCAATTTCCTTTTAAAAACGTTATCAAATACAGCTATTGGAACCAATAAGAATCGTTTGGAATCAGTTAAAATTAAATGAGCAGCATACAAATTATTATTATTATGCTATAGTCTATTTACAAATATTCATTTTGTTACCTGCAATGTTGGCCATTAAACATAAAATATGGCAGCAATAATAATCTGACTTTAAAACTGGGATGTATAATAATTACGTAAAAATCTGGATGAAAAATTTGTACAATTAGACACACGGAGAGAAAATAAAAATTGCACCTTTTCTAAGAACACGAAGAAACCAGAAAGGAAAAATGGTCACGTCGCTAATCACACAGTGCTGGGGACGTTGGGTCAGTGTCTCGCACGAGCGTCACTAGCGCCGTTCTGTGGTGGCCGCGTGGCGTGCTGGTTCCCCGCCTCCGCCTGGCTCAGCGACACCTTCATGTCCTTCTCTCCTGCAGCTGCCGACAGAAAACAGGCCCTTAAGAGACATACGCAAAGCACGCCATTGAACGTACATGTTTGGTGAACTTCTTTCGCACCGTACGTAGCCAACCGTGTACAATCGGAGCTGTTCAAAGGCGACCGTCGACAACGCTCAACGGTGACGAGCGCAGCGTGTCGGCAGCGGTCGTCGTAAGACAAACGACAGCCCCAGCCACAAGTAACGCCGGCCCTGTTGACCAGAGGTCGCAACCGGGTACCCGATACCCGTACCCTACCCGATACCCGGCTACCCGTTTGCGACCCTGGTGCGGCCGGGTACGGGTAGACCGTGAGTCACTGGTGAGTAACCGTTTGTCACTCATTTCCCAACGTCTTGTCTCTTCTCACAATTCAAGTTCCTAGAATCAACCCACCCGCGCCTGCAACATGGCTTCATCCCAGAGGTCGCAATCAGGTACCCGATACCCGTACCCTACTCGTACCAGGCCGGGTACGGGTAGGGTACGGGTAACCATTTGCGACCCTGGTGCGGCCGGGTACGGGTACGAGTAAGGAATCAAAACCCGTTTGCCACCTCTGCTGCTGACCCAATGCAGCCCATCTCTCCACGCACGCCTAATATTTGTTCATCGTTACCAAGCTATCGATTGATGGCGATTAACGGAGGAAACTACACGGTTGTGCCGTGTAGCTCTTCGACGCAGCCTTGGGGTCGTACCACGTGATGTCCAACGTTTCTCCCCCACGTGCTGGGAGCTTCTGAAGCTCACTCTCTGCCTCAAATATCGTCCTTGTTCTATACCTTTGGCTCTTCTCACGTAAACCGAACCACTCGCGGGACACGAGTGAACCTAGGCCGAGACCAATGGATAAATCTAAGCCACTGACAATTCCTCTTTGCCAATTTAATTTTAAAAATAAATTCCCCTCTCCAGGTAAAAATCACACCCTGTAGTGCAGGGGGTGGCAACCCGCGGCTCAGGAGACGCATGCAGCTCTTTAAGGACTGCAGTGGTGGCTCTTGAAATTAAAACAAAAAATGTCTCTGACCATGGAAGTCCAGTTCACCATGGGAGTCGAGCTTACAATGGAATTCGAGATTTTAAGTTTTTTTTTTTGGTAAAGTCACGTATGTAAAAAAAGATCACGACGTTTCGGAAGCAACACAAGCAACCGTCATCAGGTGTTGACTGCTCCAGCAAAATCTCAGACGCCTCAGTAATTTTGTAATTTTTTTCTTTTTTACCTACAATGGAAGTCCAGTTCACCATGGACAGGGGTCAGCAACCTGTGGCTCCCGAGCCACACGCGGCTCACCAAGGACGGTTTCATGACGTTTATTAAAGGACCACACCGTCTCGTATTCACATCCATTGCAGCTCTTGAAAAAGAGGTTTTTGTTTTTTACCAAATTCGAAAAAAAACGGCTCTTGTTGTTGTTTTGGTTTGCCGACCCCTGCTGAGTAGATGTGTGTCGATAAACATGAAAACTCGTACCTACTACGACTTCAATCGTGTTCTTTGTTGCCTATTGCTTGATGTTTTGGGCCTTTGGGCGTGCTCAGTACCCGTAATTAAAAAATAACCTCTCAAAACACAAATTTACATTTTGAAAACGGGAAGTTTTTAAAGCATTTTTAAAAAAAAAATTCTGTTGCTCATGATTGCAGTAATAGTTCTGGTTCTCCAGATAAGCATAATTACAAACGCACTTCAACGCATGAACGGGTTATTGTGTTTGTGAGCAAACGTAGAATGTTGGCGAACGCAGGATGGATTGCAGCCAACTTACGGCAGTTACCCAGCTGTGAAATGCATCATGGAAAAATCCCACACTCCTTAAACCTCAGCAGCAGCAATACTGCCACCACCATCACTATTATTTATTTTACTTTAATCACCATTCGATAATCTACGACTCGATGAAGGCCTCTCCACGCCGTGAAGGTCGTGTGAGTTGTTTGACCATACTTCATTACGACGGTCAGTGCTGGTTAAGTCAATTAAGGGGGAATGATTAATAAATTACCCGTCGGTGATTATAGCTGTGGACGAGGCTCCAATCTAATGCGGACCGCAAAACGCTGTACGGCTGCCGAGTCCCATCAACGTCATCGCCATCAACGTCAAGCTCAGCAACAGTAACAAGCAGCAACAAGCCTAATCAACTTAGCACGGAGCTTTAAATCTCAGTTAACATGATTCATGACTAGAATTTTTTTGGGTAGGCCTCGTAATGTGTCGAAATACCCTTCAACGCCTGGCATAGGCAAACAAAAATTGCTTGCGAGAGTTGTCCATCAACTTAGCGGTGGGGTGAAAAAAATAATTGTTGTGGCGTTCCAACGCCTGGGACAGCACCAACCAATTTGATTTGTTTGGCTACGTGGGGTGGTGGAGGGTCATTCAACACAAACTTGGCCAGGTAATTGCATGGCCTAACTCAACTGTTAATTGTGAAATGGTAACCTCATTCATAATATTATTATTATTTTGCATATTTACCCAGGAAAGCCTCACCGAGTCTCAAGGCTCAGTGAGCAGGGTGCCGCAGGTGCGAGATGTTAACTACCCCGCCTGGTATGCAGGAGATCGTGGCTTCCATCCTGACCTGTCGCCTGCTGTATATTTGGAGTTTGCGATGTCTCTCTCCCTGTGGTCGCGTGGATTTTTCTCCAGCTCCTCCGGTTTTTCCCTCCACATTTAGACACGTGATTTTAGGGCATTTGGCTGCAATAAATGTCCACGTGATAAGTCACTTCTATGAGCTATCCTCCAGTATAAATACATATTCAGATTCTAAAAAAAGAGCTAAAAAGCTCAGTGGGCATTACCTGGTAAAATAAAAAATAGTTATTTTGCAGGAGGGTCCTGCCAGGTTTTCACAAGAGGGGGGCAGTTGTTACTGCTGTTAGATTGTGTGGGTTTTTTTTATCTATGGGAGGAAACCGGAAAACCTGGAGGAAACCCACGCAGAACAGGGGGAGCAACAAACAAACTCCTCACGGAAAGGTGTCCGAGTTGAGAATCGAATGCAGACCCTCCTTCCTGCGAGGCACGAGCATAACCATCGTGCCACCTACTCATAATTAGTTCATCATACTCTTGGTTCTTTCGATAAAGTCACGTAGACTTTACCGAAAGAACCAAGAGTATGGATCCTTGCAGTCACGAAAACTTCAAGTCGAGAATAGTTAATCATACTCATAGCAGCAACTGCATCGATTCTGCATAGCAGGAATCGATGCATTTGTTGCAGCAGCAGCAGCAACAGCGTTCAACACTGGCCCAGGAGTGGGGGGGTTCACACACTCACCCAATGAGTGTCTCTTGATAGCTTGAGCACGTTCCTCCTTGTCGAAGTACCACACCGTAATCGCATACCTGCGAAAAGAGCCACAGCTTTGTAAGAGACGGCCGGTGTTCATTTTGTTAACAAAACGAGTGTTGGCATATTCATAAACACCCCCCCCCCCCAGGTCACGTGACTCTGTTCTGAAAACACCAGGAGGCTGCAAGAATCGAACCGTCAACTGCGTACGGATCGAGCCTCGTGGCGATGGCGCCCGACTGCCAAGCCCGACGGTCCGTTGTACGGATCTTAGGGAATAGCCGGTAACCGCACGAGGTGCAATCTGGGTCCGTAGTGTGATGGTCAGCACACTGAACGTGCGATCCAGAGTTCACCGGTTTGAACTTCTGCCGCGGGAGTTTATGTATTGGACTGCCCCCCCCCCACCCCTGTCCACCCAGCAGTATAAATAGGAAACTACCACGGTCAATCGGCAGGTCGCATGTGTGGTTGGATAAAGTGTGGGTACTATCTTGCCATGGTGGGGCACCACGGTGGTGAGATGTTAACTACCTCGCCTAGTATACAGGAGGTGGTTGTGGGTTCGATCCTGACCCTGACACCTGTATATTTGGCGTTTGCATGTTCTCCCCGTGGTTGCATGGAAATGTATCCGGGTCCTCCGGGTTTTCCCTCCAGATTTAGAAACATGTTTAGAGAGTATTTGGCTGCTATCAATTTCCATATTGATAAGCAACTTCGTTGAAACGTCGTGAGAATTTTTATTATTTTATTATTTCCCTTCTACGTGACTTTACCGAATGAACCAAGAATATGGATCCCTGCAGTCACGAAAGCTTTGAATCGAAACTTTGTTGAGCTTTCATTTGTGGCCAAGTCACTTCTGAAAAAAAGCGATATAGTTCAGTCGCGGTCTTACCTGGTAGAATAAAAATAGTTTACAGTTTAGTTTCTCTTCCAAGACAAGAATAGGATTTACCCTTTCTGGCAATACAGCAGGAATTAAGATGTTCAAACACCCAAGGAATACCTTTTGCAAGAAATCAAGTCTGCTTTAAATCACTTTTGGTGACCATGCAAACATGCTCTGATAATATATACATTGTCTTTGATACTCGCAAAAAGGTCCCATGATATAGCTGCTCACCCCGAGCTATAAATGATCTCATATGTGCATTGTCTTTGTGCTATTCGCCTTTTGGTGTTCTCTGATCTGACACTGGTGAGACTAGGGCACACAGAGGGCTGTCTCTGGTGTAGGCCAATCAGTTTTAAAGGGTAAAACCTATTCTTATTACACGCTTTCATTTAACCCACTGTCTGTTGTTGTCGTCGTATCCTCAAATCTTGTAACTCAATTTTAACCCACTTCCCAATGTGGTATCGACTGCAAACTTGGTATACTTATGTAATACTGATGACAATACTATATTCTATCATAAAAAAATAAAAAACATTTAAACATTATTTTTTACATGTTATGTTTCGGCTTGGGTGTAATTGTCCACGGTCAACTGACGTTGGCTGTGATTGGCCACGGTCCCTTACGTTATGGCAAGCTTCGGGGCCACTTCCTGGAGTCGTGGAGTTTTTACATGACTAGTACGTTTCATAAAAGCGTGTTTTTAAAAAGTTTTTTTTAAATATTACTTTTTTTTCATGCTCCTCCAAGACATCTGATCAGTGTGGAAGAGTGGGCCAATCAATATACCCTCTAGAGGGCGCTCTCGTGAGCTCCCTCCAGTGGAGTCCTGGAGGGCAGCAGTCATTATAATAATACTGACGTCGCACCCATAATTTGCCAAACCAGATTTTTTTTTTAGTTTTTGGAGCCAGGGGACCCCCCCCCCGCCCTAACAGTAGCCGTCCCTGTTCCGGCACAAGGTCACTCAGAGCCGGCCCACGAGTGGGCATTAGTCTGCGAGCAGGGCGAGATTCTGAGATGTGGGGGGGGGTTTTCTCCCAGATGCAACGCTCCAGCACCGCCTTTGCATTTTGCACACGCACACTCACCGCGTCGAGTACGAAGCCTGCACCTCGTGTGGGTTCCTACGGTCCGACCAGAACAGGAGTAGACGGTCAAATATGGGCTCGATGTCCGCAAACTGTGGCTTTCCCTCGGGGAAAATCCGCAGCACACCACCGTGGACCTGCCACCGTTCCCAAACACACACAAAGACAAAGATAGCACATATAGCCTTAAGAGACTGTAGGAGCAAGTGCTGTTAGTGAGCACCAATGAAAGCCGGCACAGCACAGGAGGGGTGGGTGGCCAGCACCGCACCTGGCCACCTTATATATACATACAAAAAAAGGCAGAGATATCCTGTAAAGGCTTCACAGACTGTTGGGGCAAGTGCTGTTATCAAGCACCTATGAAGGCCAGCACGGCACACGAGGGTGTGAGTGGCCAGCACCACTCCCGGCCGCCTTTGTCTCCCTCGTGTTGATGTTGACACACCGCACCAGGTCCTCATTTGAGTTAACAAAGACAAAATACACACACACACACACATAAACAAAATTGTCAACCACTTGTCATTGGCCGTTTTTTTTAAACCACTGCTGGATGAATGTCCGTCTCGTGCGACCACACGGGCACAACCACAGCTCCCCGGCGCGTTTTCGTGTTGTACCGCGTGGTGTTCATCACGATGCCCGACGTTTCGCTCTGCGTTCCGGAAGCTTCTTCACTCATTCATTAATTCCTTCCTGGAACGCGGAGTGAAGTGTGAACACACACACACACACTGCAAGGCTATCCAGCAGAAGCTACAAATACCCACGCAGTGCTAACGATATCGCTCGCTCCAGTCGCTGAGACGTAACTTCGCTCGCACCATACATTGCCAACCGCGCTAATCGGAGGTGCGGGCAAAGGACAACAAACTGAACACAAAAAGCAGCTCGAAAGAATTATTATCGTCGGGGCCACTCGGACTCTACGCTATTACACCAATTAGAGTTGCTAATTGGTGTAATAGCTCCTATCGCCGGGACAGGAAGACAATGCGGAGTGGGCAGCGGCACGGGGCCCTGGGAGGTGGGGGGGCGTGGGAGCGGGGATCCATGTCCTCGCTGACCTTAGGATCCCATCTCTCGGTCGCGCAATCTTTCCATCGGTGACGTGGGTACGAGCTGGTCCCGCACGTAAGCCGGGCACACGCAGCTCCCGCTCAGAGCCTCCTCGCACCCAATTATTTGTTTTGCTTGGACATTCTTTTTCACATTAGCAGTTCCCCTTCCCCACCCCCCCGCTCTCTTCCTCTTTTTGTGCGAGGCCGGACGTCGTGGCGGCGCACGAGTGGTTCAACCTATGCCTCGTGCTTGTGTGTGCGCGTGTACCCTGGGGAGTTTTAAGTGCCGCGCAGCTCTCCGACGTGTTTTCGGGTCGTACAGCGCTTTCTTCAGCACGGGGACCGACGCTTTGCAAGAATGTAAGTCAGTCATCTCAGATCGGTCAACCGATGGCACCTGGTTCTGTCCCATGTCCTCCTGCCAGGGGGCGTTCGACACTTCACGTGGTCTTAAAGTGGTCTTACATAGCCTGGCACAAGCCCCGTGGTGACATGACCGCCACTTAGTGGAGAATGGCGGTTGCTGTTATGCTGAACTTCTTTCGCACAGTACATAGCCAACCATACTAATCGAAGGTGCGTGTTCCACTGGCATGTGCTCAATAATTGACTTTAAAAAAAATCGACATATGTAGAGAACCACAGAGCTTGGGCAATTGTTGGCACCGGCTCGCCGTGTGGGCTTGCCTTCCCACTAGGCTGCGATCCCTCCTCACGCCTCCCGAACAAATGCTGTGCGGCGTGTTACACGATGCAATTCTTCTTATACTAATAGGGTTTCCCCCCTTTTTTCGGGCAACAAAACTGACACCTTTTGCAAGGAATCATGTTTACATTAACCACAATACTTGCAGTCAAACGCAATTTATTTTTTTGCATTTGACTGCATGTATTGTGGTTAATGTAAACATGATTCCTTGCAAAAGGTGTCAGTTTTGTTGCCAGAAAAAAAAGGGGAAAAACCCTGGTTGGGGTTGTGACGGTAGAGGGTGACTCGTTAGAAAGCCTTTACTTTGCGCACTCGAGGGGTGGAGGGGGGTGGAAGGGGGGTGGAAGGGGGGTGCGGAGGAGAGGCTGGGCAAGTGCAGCTAACGTCGTCACTTCCACCTTCCCAACGGGGGCACCCCACCCACGGCTGCCAGAGGCACGGGAGGAAATGTGCCATCAATCATCTCCCGCTGCCGTGACGGCTTATTGGACGGCCCCAAACTTGAGAGAAAACCTTCGCGCACGTACGTCCCAAAATTACACGCACGGCTCCTCAAGGCTGCTGCCGTGCAGATGCGATCAAAACAGCGGAGGTTAGTGGTTAGAAGAAGGCCAGATAGCATCAATGGCACCTACGGGCAGACCATACCCATCTGTCAAACATAGCACCTTCGTGATAGCTTTGCACTACAAGAATGGCAAGAATGTATCAAATAGTAATTATCATTCAATTCATATTCCTCAAGACGCTCCCAGCACATGGAGAGAAATGACACATCATGCGGAACAACACTAAAAGACTTTGGAGGATCGTACGCATTTTTAAACCAGAGTGACTTCAAGGTGAGCCCTTGCTCATAAGTTCTTGGCTGGCATTGAAAAATAAAATGTGTTGCACAATTCTTACAACCGAAGCGACGGTTTACAGTCGGCGGTTTCTGCACCGTGCATGCAAATTCCCAGCGTTTTTCGTACACTACACGAGACGCGATCAACATCGCAGCTGATGGCAGAACAGATAGCGTAAACAGCGCACGGCCTTCCTGTTTCTTAATGGATAAGGAGCTAAATTCATTGTTTTTGCTTCAATCGCTCGCAGATAAGGGGTGGCACAGATTGGCTTTTCACCGGGGGCAAAACAACTCGCGAAATCCATACTTGCGGCGATGAATTTGCAAAAAATGTGCGTACGATATTTCCCCGGGCTCTATGACCAAATCACCCGGAATGCATCCGTCCGATTACGTCACATCTCGGAAAGCCAATCCGGTTTGAGCCTGGACCACGCTTGGATGGATGCTGTAAGCTGCTGCGGGGCTACGTTGTCGTCAGCAGAGGGAGGTGCAGCAAACATAGCAGTTGTATGTATGATGTAGCCAATCGTGCTAATTGGAGGTGCGGGGAAAAAAAGGGTGTGCTGTACTATGCTCGAATGTCTATATTCCCCGCCTCACCCAAACCCTGCATGTACCAGTGTGGTAACAGTACGGTATCATAACCCCCACGAGCCGCACAGCGTTTGGGAATGTCCCTCATTCAGCAGTGGACAAATAACCCCTCGGACCTGATAATGCACGTTTGTGTTAGCTGGAACCTTTAGATGGTTGTGCTTTTGACAAATGTGAGAGATTTAGCGCTCAACACTGGGACCCCGTCAGCGGGAGTTTTTCCAGAAATTAAGGGATTTTTTGTGCTATTGAGCATCAAACAACGTGGTGGTGGTGGCGGCGTGAAAATGCTACACACGTTACCAAATGCACGTGTCGAACCCTTTTGTCAAGCCACCGTTGGATGAGGGCCTCCCCACGCCGTGATGGGTCGTGGGGGTTGTTTGACCATGCTTCACCATGCTTGTCAGTGTGGGTGAGTGAAGGCGGTGGTGTGTGCTCGCAGAGGCATTATAGAAAGGCGGAGCTATTATCGTTCCGAACAATGCCAACCAGTTGCAATTGTTGTATGACGTTGGTGCAAAAACAAAAATAATAATAATTTATTACGGCCCTTTGTTGAATCCACTTCTGAAGGAAGGCCTCTCCCAAAGTGAATTTCCAAAGATGTCAAATATAGGGCTGGCATTGAAAACAATAACACAATTTACATTTACATCGAGGCTGATCCATTCACAGACACTCCACTGCCCACTGATATTTAATGACTCTCTTACTTTATTTCTCTACAGCTGATTGAATATGCTGTGATCGACGGCTCCATATCTTTACAGAGGATGGTGCTAAAATATTTAACACGTGTATTGAGATTGCACACCTGCCAACCCCCTTATCAGTGCCCTACCTATTTACAGACCAATTCAGACCTTATTGGTCACCCCTTATAAAATCTCAACGTTCATCCTACAAAGTCCCATCACAAGGGAGAAACACAAACAAATAGCAACTTTTTTTGTGCCCGTATTGAAACGGCTGTATGCCGTATAGACCTTAAAATGTAATTTCCCTGTACAAGAATATGGGTAAAGCGTATGAGTTGACAGGTATGAGATTGATGGAGGCTATTTTTTGAGTCAACAAATTATTTGTTTTTTCTGCTGCTGCTTTGGGTAGTGGTGTACAAATATACAAACAACAACAAACAACAGCAACAAGAACTCACTCAACACATTTGTCAATAACGCTGCGGCCTTCAATGGAAATAAATGTGTAGCAGGCGACGTTTCAGGCAATGGACCTTCTTCATAGCACAAGGGCCATTTCCTGAAAAGTCACCTATGATGTATTTTTGCATTGAAGGCCGCAGCATTATAGACAAATGTATTGAGTTGTTGTTAAAATTATTCTTGTTGTTGTTGTTCTTCGAGTGGGCTATTTATAAATGGATTACCATGTGGTGTTTTTTTTGTAACAGATTAATGCACCAAACTGAAAATTGCACCGAATCCCTTTGACATTTGTGGTGGTTACGGCTTGCCAATGTATATTTACATTCTCACCAAATTGTTGTTTTCCTTTGGCAGAATATGCCAGACCCCCCCCACCCCCCATTTGAAAATAAATAAATGTTTAAAGAAATCAAGGAAAAAAATCCGGGTATAAGATTTTCCCCACTCGCCCCTCCCCCCTAACTCCCACCCACTATATGCATTGTGGCGACTTGCACGCACAATTGTGCGAGTCAGCCTCCTCCGCCACATCCTAGCACAGAGGCTCTTAAACCGTGGGTGGGTGCATGTCCACCACCCATGCCTGAGCGACACGGATACCGTGCAGGATACATTTAGAATGTGCGCAAAGAACGTCAACGAGGGTCGGGTAGGGTAAGGGGAGTGGGTTGAGGTTTAGTGATCTTGATAGGGGTCTGCATACACCAGGTCTGCCACACCAAGTATTGGGCTAGTGTTGGGATCAATCCATATCCACCCAAAACGTATATGACATCATGACATCTCAGCAGTCAAGTAGGGTTAGGGGTTTGGCCAGTGCTTAGGGGAATACCACGCATTACAGGCGCTATAGGCAGTGGGGCTAATCGTGTGCAGCCGAGGACAGTGCCACGAAATACATTTCTTCACTATGCTAAGCTCCACTGACCAGAGTGGTAAAGTAAGGTAAAATAACCCCCATGAGCCGCATAGCGTTGGGAGGTCATCATCCAGCAGCGGATAGACAAAGGGGGCTACGTATGCACATGTGCTCAAGTTTATGAGCACGTGCCAAACACGAGTGAATGCAATTGGCCATGCATCCCTATGGCCAGGTCTGCTAGAAAGGAGTCTCGGGCTCTCAGCGAGGCTTTCCTGGACGAATCAAGGACACGTCCCGTTGTTATTGTTGTTATTTGTCATTGTTGTTGATGTTGTTGTTATTATGCATGCGACCCACCCTCACTGGGAGAGTGGAGATAACAGGTGCGGGGCGGGGCGACCCACCTTGCTGTCCCAGTTCTTGTTGAGGTAGTAGATGCACGTGACGCAGCGGCCGTCCCCGTTCGGGTTGTCCACGTGGCGAACGTAGCCGGCACCTTTCCCTGGGTAACAGGCCACCATGGCCTGGCGACAAGGGGACACACACACACACGGCAACTGCAGCATTCCATCACCGACCGCCAATGTTCACGGTCACGGAAACAACCGCGCGACTTACGTGCAAGTACTAACAGGGTTTTCCCCCTTTTTTCTGGCAACAAAACTGACACCTTTTGCAAGGAATCATGCTTACATTAACCACAATACTTGCAGTCAAATGCAAACAAAAAACAATACTCTGATCATTTATGCATTGTCTTTGACAATGATAATTTATGCATTGTCTTTGACAATGCATAAAAACAATACTCTGATCATTTATGCATTGTCTTTGACAATGATAATTTATGCATTGTCTTTATGCATTGTCTTTGACAATGCATAAATTATCAGAGTATTGTTTTTTGTTTGCATTTGACTGCAAGTATTGTGGTTAATGTAAGCATGATTCCTTGCAAAAGGTGTCAGTTTTGTTGCCAGAAAAAAGGGGAAAAACCTTATTAGTATATTTTGGTAATGGCAAAGGAGGTCCCATGATATATTACGTGCAAGTGTTACGATTGTTACGGAAGAGGGCATTCAAACACGCTGTCTTTAGCCGTCCTACGTTGAATCTTGGAACGCCGAGAGGTCACGTGTCAACGTATGTGCGTACGTATGTATGTTGAACTTATTTCGCACCATACGTAGCCAACCGTACTCATTGGAAGTGCGGTCAACGCATCATGTCTACAGGATCTCGGCTAGTTCATTGGGAGTTACGTCCGTCAGCATGTGACTACACAAGTCTCTACTCCTTCACAGCGTGTGACGTACACAAGCGTCACCGCGTCGCGTACACCCGTCATTCATTGCGTGTGACGTAGGCAACACAGCTTGGCTTCTGCAGTTGAAAAAAAAACAAGCTGGGGCCTAGGCTGGCTAATGGCTTCGGCGTGGTTCGGTTGCAGTGGAAAAAGAGGCGGCAGCTGGCCTAGTAAAGAGCTACTACGCTGCGACCTACATCAGGGCCACTCTAGTGTTTGTGCAGGAGGCCATATCAGGTGAAAATGCCAAAGAGTCAGTGTGTCGTGAAGCTCCCACCCGCTCTGCCTATCGGGCAAGCGTGCGGGCGATATTCAGCCGGCTAAATGAGGCGTGCACCCTCAGTGCTACGAAATAGAAAACAACGAGCAGAAAAATAAAAATCAACAACGGTGTGCCAGTATCATCGTGGTCTGCGTCAAAGCCTAATGCCTCATGCGACATCCTGCTGGGCATGAGTGAAATGCATAGAGGACAATAATATTTCAGTCTCTTGTTCGGCTCAAACATGTTTTCCCCCCGTTTTATTCCACTTGTAATAATTCGGTGTCACGAGGTGACGTGTCTATTCGAAACTTTCCAAGAGCAGTGCATCATCAGCCTGTTGGCCAGAGAACAGCCCGTAGAAGGAAATATCCCAGAACTACTTCTGAACCTCCAATGACCCAGTGAGTTGGCGCATTTTCCCAACCACACCTGCAGAAGATGTGCTATTATGTGACCATCAGGGCAATATTTTTTAATTCTCACAACTTCATTGAGTAAAAAAACCGAATGAAATGCGATGTTTTTTTCAACAGCTTTTTACCAATCTCATCCACTCAATTGGCATCGCATAACGGTTACATATTACGATCCGATAAGCTACACAAGTTGACCATAAATTGTTTGAATGCACACGACAGCGGTGCATGTGTCTACAGTGAGTGAAATAAAAGATTACGAATCAATTGTTTATTGACATTGTTACCGAGCCGCGTGCGTTTTTGTTTACAAATCTCCAGCCCTCGCTTGAAAAAGAACGTTTTACAAGTTTTACAAGTTGGCCATGCAGAGAACTGGAGGTTAGAATGTACTCTTTGTTTCTCCCCAGACTGCAGAGTGAGCGCCACCGGTTAGTTAAGCGATCATAGCATTGCTTATGAACACGTGGTGAATGTAAGGCCCTTTAAAAATAGACTTTTTTTTCAAGGCACGTAAATATTTACATGTTATTGTTTTTGATCTGGCCAAGTGGCTCAGCCGTCAAGGTTAGCCGCTTTTGCAATCGGAAGGTCCGTGAGGTTAATTCTCAGTTGGGGTCTATAAAAAATTAACCCGTAAAAACAAAGTTTTTAACTATAAATCCTTTATATGCATGGCGGCTAGAGTCCTCTCGTCCTCTGGCTTGAGATGGCTGCCATCTATGGGTCAGATGATTGCAGCGCAAGCATTAAGCAATTAGTAATTAAATATAATATTTTAGTCCTAAAAAGTGTAACATTTTGGAAAAAAATGTTCACGAACATTAATTGTCACGCACAACGAGTCTGTGTGGAAAATGTCAGCTCGATTGGATCACGGGAAGTGGGTTAAAAAACGACCGAAAGATTTGCACGGTCGTAAGCGCGCAAGCAAGCAAGCAAGCACGCAAGCAAGCAAGCAAGTGAACTTAATATAAAGGATTTAAAAATAAGTCAACAGTGGTGTGCCTTTAGGTAGACTCTGCCCCGTCCTAGGAATGTGGAATTACCACCAATGGCTCAGCGCTGTAAACATACGAGCACCGTGTCAACGCTCAATTTAGCGTGCGATTGCTCCGACGTTAACTTTTGTTTTTTTACGTACAAGGCCCGTCCCCCGTCAGTCCACGGCTGGAAATTGACCTCTCCACACCGTGAGGGTCGTGGGGGTTGTTAGACCGTACAGGGACTCCTCTACTTACAAACGAGTTAGATTCCAGAGGTCTGTTCGCAAGTCGATTCGTTCGTAAGTCCAACTTTACCCCTGTCGATTCGAAACGTGTTGTACGGCATGTGCAGTACTACTGTACTACATTATACACTACTGTACTACATTATACACTACATTATATACTACTACACTACAGTACAAGGACTCCTCTGCTTATGAACGAGTTAGGTTCCAAAGGTCTGAGCGTAAGTCGATCTGTTCGTAAGTCCAACTTTACCCCTGTCGATTCCAAACATGTTGTACGGCATGTGCACTAAACACAGGGAATGGCTCTAAAAGTTATGTAATCTCCTGTAGATGCCACCGATTCTTCATGTTCTGCAGATGTAGATGCCACCACCGCCATCTATTTGCGCGGTGGTTGAACTTACGACTCTCGGTCCAAACAAGCAACTGGACATACGGACAAGGTTTGTCCTTATCTCTGAAAGTTCGTAAGTCGAGGGGTCCCTGTACTTGACTATGCTAGTCAAAACAAGCAGGTGCAGGTGGGGAGCACAGAAAACACAGCACAATGATGGACTCTGCTGAACTGCCCTTTGCTGCTCGCTAAGTTCGCCCGGCAGCCAATGACAACCTGGCATGCAAGGTGGTCACCAATCGAACCACTATCCAGGCTCAACTCTGCTTAGCTTCATAGCTGTGATGAGATCAGGTATATTCGGGGTGATTTGGTAAGGAATGTGAATGTTATGAACAGGGCAGAATACATGTCCTTCCATCAGTACGTAGGTGATTTATGCTATTATGCAATATGTAAAAATCCCGTTGGCGACCGAACGTACCACGCACTTGCCATGGATTCATCCCCAGATAATAGATTACAGCACTGTTGCAATTATGTCACATTTAAACAGCTCTTTATGACAAACTAATCATTTTCAACTGTGCAGTCGGTCAACCACACACTCGATCACGATAAAATAACTGCCAATTTGGGGAACGTCATCAGTGGCTTTCCTATGGATATTCTCACCCTCGGCATAGGAATGTGGAGTTTTTACACTACTGGTTCTGGGTTGTAAACAGGAGATGAGCACTGCCTCGTGCTTGTTTTTAGCGGAAACTGCTAATTTTTTTGGTGAAGCTGATGTTGTTGTTTTTAAGGTACCACACATCCCAAAGACTCCGACGATCTCACTGTGGCATCCGCCCTGCCCCCTCATCTCCGACTCCACCTCTAGCCCTGCCCGCCCTGCCCTTCCCCAAGATATTTCATATCTTGATGTCCTTAATAACCTCCAATTAACTGCAAAAATTGGTGACTCTCAATTGAGTCCCTCTTTGCTGTGTAGGGTTTCGTGGTCGTGCCAAGAAGCTCTTCGACGTATGCTCGGCACGACGTCTGATAGGATGGGGATGGTTTAGTTTTATTTGTATGTGCGCATGTGATTTGTTTACCTTTCTTGTCCTTTGCACTCCTGCCATGTTTTTGTATTGTTTGTTGTTGTAATGTTGTTCAAATCTGTGAAAAAGAGCTTCATAGTTCATTGGATTCCTCCGGTATAAATAAATATTATTCCGATTCTGTTTTGCTCCACGTGCTCAGAGAGCTTCTTAATTTTCCCTGATGTTTTTGCTCCACGTATGTAGTATGTAGAAGCTTTTTTCCCGCAGTGCACGCAGCCAACCGTGCTAATCGGAGGTGCGGGGGAAGGACAACTACAGCATGAAAAGCAGTTTTAAAGAATTAGTTTTCAATCTACATCATTTAGAAGTGCATAGCTCCAGTCGCTAAGCAATATCGGAAGGAAGAGCGTTCCAGATGGCCACAGAAGTGCATCTGAAAGCGCGCGATTGCTGTACATATAAGCAATTCCAAACTCCTCGTCTCCCCAGGACAGGCCGAAAGCGCAACACGACTCGTCTCAAAGTGGAAGCCAAAGAGAGGCTCTGCTTTACGTTGGTGGGACCCCCCCATCGAGGTAGCAGAGTTGGTGACGGTAAAGGTGCAGCCCTGCAATTGCTTGCTCCACACCACTGCTGGCAGAAGGGCACCCGCCGACTAGAGCGAGCACGAGAGGGCCACTCATGCGGGTACATGGCCTACTCTTCCATTCTGGGCAGACCGTCTCGGAAGAGGAATCAAATCCAGGCCGCTAGACCTTTATAAGGCAATGAAATAACTTCACCAGCGTGAGCCAGCACACTCCCAACCTGCCCTCCCCCTCCCTCGCACCTCCCCCATCATACGAGTATTCACAGGCGTGCAATCGTCATGCCAAATTCCGTCACCCGAAAATAGTCGTGGCGAATCGCATGGCCTCAAAGTGCCTACGTGAACGCGAGCACCTCTCCTCGGGCTAAGGGTACCGCTTATCTCTCTCCTCCCAGTGACAAGAAATTCCTCGGCGCTGAGATCTCATCAGCGAACGCTGATAAGTCTGATGGCCGGTTGCATAATAAAATATCGCAGCTGAAGTGGAATGTGTCCATAGTTTGCCAATGATGATGTCTTATGGCGAGATGTTAACTCCTTCGCCTGGTATACAAGAAGTCGTGGGTTCAATCCCGACTGATGATGCCCGTATATTTGGAGTTTGCATGTTCTCCCCGTGGTTGCTTGGATTTTTCTCCGAGTCCTCCAGTTTTTTCCCCTCCATATTTTGAGGCATCCCTTTACAGTATGTAACTTGTTAAAACTTCCACATAAAGTCACTTTGTTGAGCTTTCATTTGTGGCCAGGTCGCTTGTGAAAAAGAGCTAGACAGCTTAGTGGGCCTTACCTGGTAAAACTATTTTCAATCTCCTTAAGTTTCCATCAACGTATTACTGGCATCCAGGTACCAATCAGAGGTCGCAAACGGGTTTTGATTCCTTACCCGTACCCGTACCCGGCCGCACCAGGGTCGCAAACGGGTATCCGTACCCTACCTGATACCCGGCTACCCATACCCGGCCAGGTATCGGGTAGGGTACGGGTACGCGATTGCGACCTCTGGGATGAAGCCATGTTGCAGGCGCGGGTGGGTTGATTCTAGGAACTTGAATTGTGAGAAGAGACAAGACGTTGGGAAATGATTGACAAACGGTTACTCACCAGTGACTTCACGGCCTACCCGTACCCGTACACGGCCGCACCAGGGTCGCAAACGGGTACCCGTACCCGGCCGGGTACGGGTAGCCGGGTATCGGGTACGGTACGGCTATCGGGTACCCGATTGCGACCTCTGGTACCAATGCAAATGACAATATTTTTTATTTCTCAAAGGGACAGGTGTTTTTGCTCCTAATGCTATTTGATTCATTGCTGCCCTTTATTTTCTTTGTTTTGCTTTCATCATTCCGATGACCCAGGTCACTCTTGCAAATGAGACCATTCCTGATCTAGATTTGAAGTTTTCGTGACTGCAAGGATCCATACTCTTTGGTTCTTTCGGTAAAGTCACGTAGATGAAAAATAAAAACGTCGTGATTTAATTGAGTTATTTTCATTTTATAATTTTTATTATAATTTTTATTTTCCATCCACGTGACTTTACCGAAAGAACCAAAGAGTACATTCCTGATCTGTATGTATGTTGAACTTCTTTCGCACCGTACGTAGCCAACCGTGCAGGAGAAGGACAAACTGAACACAAAAAGCAGTTCTAAATAAATTAGTTTTCTATCGAAATTTTTTAAGTGCATAGCTCCAGTGGCTTCCTAATATCGGAAAGAGCATTCCAGACGGCCGCAGAAGCGCATCTGAAAGTGCGTGATGCAGTGACCTTCTTTGTTTGATGGTTAGCCAAAAGCCACTGCTGCGAGGATGACCGAAGTTTTGCGTGAACTCACCTGGTTAAACAAAATGAACTTGTAGATCATGGGACCTCCTTTGCCAGTACCAAAATATAAGAATCGGTTTTTCACCCTTTTTTCAGGCAACAAAACTGAAACCTTTTTACAAGGAACCATGTCTGCAAAAGGCGTCCTCTGGTCTTCCACCGTTTGAGATGAGGCTCAAAAGAAAGCTGTCTCTGGTGTGGCCCAATCAGTTTAAAGGACAATGCATATATTATCAGAGTGTGTTTTTGTTTGCATTCTGACCACAAGTATTGTGGTTACTGCAGACATGATTCCTTGTAAAAAGGTTTCAGTTTTGTTGCCAGAAAAAAGAGGGAAAAACCCTATTCTTATAAGATAAACTTGACTTGATACTCTTTGGTTCTTTCAAGATTCTTTCAAGATTGACTTGATACTCCGTGCGTGTCATCACACCAGCGGGGCCAGTTAATTTCACGACCGCAAAACGTCTCGACATCGCACAAGCCGATTGCTCGAAAAAACTCCGCAGAGTAAAGGGAAAATGGAGAGGATGACTGACCAATCACCCAGGATGCACCCGATCTTGTCGGACCTACGAAGCCAAGCAGGGCGGAACCTGGATACTCCTTCCAAGATTAACCACCCCACAAGTCAGGGCGCTAGAAGCTGCTGCCGTGCAACGTGGTGGGCAGCAGATTGCGGTGCAGCAAAATCCGCTGTTGTACTGTACTCCTGTGCTGCCACGACTATCCTTTCCTCCTACCATTCACCAAACCGCACTGACCAACGTGGCGAATTACGGTCAAATAACCCCCACGACTTGTATGACGTCAGGAGGCCCTCACCTAGCAGCGCGATTACAAAAGCGGTTGTACAAATAAACACACGGTGTATCCTGGCCACAGTGGGATAAAATGCCAAACTGCTCTTGAACAGCGTGGAGGAATGTGCTATCATTTAAAACTGCCATACATGCGAGCAGAAATTCCACTCACCAAAAATGTTGGTCCCAGAATGGGCGGCTTATTTGACCTAAAATCGAGAGTTAGTTTAACCATCTCATGCATCATCATCAGCCACAGTGAATCCAATGCTGATTGAAGGCCTCCCAAAACCACCGCTACACCTCTCAATTTCCTGCGATGTTAAGAATCCACCGAGCACCCGAGCAAAAATGTATTTCCTCACTCCATCTCTTCGCTGTACGTCCTCTCGAATGCGTCCCATTGGCTGCCACTTAATTCTTATTCAAACTGCTCTTGAACAGCATTCCTCCTGTGCTGCGTAGGGTTTCAATAATTAATTGTCACATCACAATATCTGAACCTCGATCCTGAGCAAAATCATGTTCTCATCCACTGGCATGAAACCTCAAATCTTTACAACCAATGAGGATCTTCGCTGGGCGCTCGGTGCTTGCCCAACCTTTCGCCCCCACGCCACCAAACGGTGCAAACGTCTATCATAAAGCCCATCCAAAAAAAAAGTTTCGTCATGTTTCCCTGAAGCCCGGAATTTCAGTGCCCTATCTTTGTTTGGCCCTCACTGTTTAATTTAGTAACTTCCTTTCATATCTCCTTCTCTTGATTTTCCTTGAGATGGGCAATCTTACCATTGCTCAACCCCTGAATCCGTAGCTGGGGAGATTGGGTCCATTAGCCCATTGCTTTAAAGCCACCACAAGCCGTATTTACTTGAGTGGTCCGCACAAGAACTTGTTGATACTGGCGCTGTCTGTGCTAGCAAGATAAAAAAAATCTCCATCAACAGAGTTAGTGTCGTGGTGTGCTGGTTGGTGGCTCGAAGGACACTCAGTGGAAGCTACGTATTTCCCTCTGCGGACATCATCGGCTAACTAGAAGATCATATTGCTTTTCTCATGCCACAATTACCAGCATCATAATCAAGTTTTTTTTATATTTTGTTTAACCTGGCCGATAGCTCAAACTAGGAGGACAATGTCTCATTTGCAGGAGTAGCCTGGGATAATAAAATGACAACAAGCAAAGCAAATAAACTACAGCAATGAAGCAAATTGAAATCAGGACAAAAACGAATTGCGTCACGTGAGAAATCGCAAATATCGCGGAAACGATGCAAGTCGGCCCAGGCATATTCATTTTAGACTGATCATAAAACAATTGCAAAATAGGTGAAAAAAATAATAAATAGATCTAGGGTGACTCTTGTATTAATATGTAAACAGACAGGAAATATATCAAGAGCAATTGCAAGTGAATCGTAACTACATTACTAGGATCACTGCAATATTATCCGGACGATTAAGATGCTGCGGAAAGTAAGACGCACCCATATTCGTTTTACAAACCTCATTTCACACACAACTGCTCGGTACTTTACCACGCTGGTGAGTTGGGGATGGTGAATGGCCAGGACCGGTTCGGATATCGGTGGCCACCGATGTTAGCCATGGCTGGGAATCAAACTCAGGTTGCCAGATTCGTAGCGCAGTGCGCTTACCACTGCCGCAATTGCTGCTCCCCCTACACCACTAAAAATATGGATTGAAAACATCAATCCTCAAACTACACGTTCAACGCATGTATTGTAGTTTAACACGTAGGTTTCGATTTAAAGCTTTTGTGACTGCAGGGATTCATCTTCTTGGTTCTTTCGGTAAAGTCACGTAGAAGGGAAATAATAAAATAAAATAAAACATAATAAAATAATT
>CM025662.2:2719603-2736551 GCA_014621495.2 Entosphenus tridentatus | reverse complement strand
TGTGCCCGTGCGCTGTTCGGCATGACGTCCCGACGTTCCGCTCCACGTGCTCAATGAGCTCCCAGGAACACGGGAGATAAAAACGTCGGACGTAGGGCCGAACAAATACGCGCTCGTTGCCAGACAACGTACCGGAGGGCCGTACAGGCCACAACCACGAGAACATTCGTGGTGGAACGTTCCGCGTCGTGCGCGTTCGCATTTTATCCGGGCCGCCGTTCTTCCCCGACAATACCCTGGACAATCTAGCGCGGACCCGACTTTACACAGAAGAATTTCACAACGCTGCAAATAACCGTCGCGCAGCGCCCACCCCCCCCGCCCGGCATTTTCTCTCGAGCCAAAAGAAAGAGCGGCAGTGGCCCCCTCGTATACCAGCCACGTCGTCTCTCCTCCTGCTCCTCGTGCGTGCGCGCGCGCGCTGGGATGAAACGCGCCGCTTTCCGCAGGAAACTCCCGCGAGTTTACAACGCGGACCCAGTTTCCCCCCGCGACCCCATTCCCCCGGCGCACCAAGGTCAGCGACACAAAAGGCGGGCGTCACGAGCGTGGCTGCCATCGCCGTGATAAACGGCCGCCACCTCCAGGTGGTGGTGGTGGTGGTGTGGACTCGAGCTTTCGGGTTGTTATTTTTTTTTCCTTCCACCCATTTTTAGCAAAAGCGAAACGACAAAATCGTAGCACGCACACGCGCACGCACACACGCGCGCACACATACACGCGCGCGCCACGCTCTCCCGGCCATTGTTCGCTTGTCACCCAGATCTGCGACAGTATCCGACACGAGCCGTAAGGAGCGCGTGTGCTGCTGCTGCTGCTGGTGGTGGTGGCCGTTCCACCAGCAGCTTTCAATCGCTCCGCTCGTGACGCCATTGTTTCTGACGGTGTTGCTGACAATGTTACTGCACATACGAGGAGCGCAAAGATGATTGCAAACAAAGCGAGCACTTAGTGCTGTATGTGGTTAGCGCACTGCGTCACAAACCCTGCAAAGCTGAGTTTGACTTCTACCGATGGCCAGAGAGAGTTGGTAGCTGAACCGGTCCTGGGGGAGCCTTCTTCACCAAGCCACACTGGTCAGTGTGGTCAACTATGGTCACACAACCTCCATGACTGGCACGGCAAGGTGAGGCCTCCCACAACTCTGGCTGTCGCCTGATGAGGCTGGTTGTAATTACCGGCGAAACATCACGGTCCGCGAATGGGGAAAGAAATTGTGGGTTTACTCTCTAACACACCGATGTGCCGAACTAGAAACGAATTGACTGTGTAGGAAGGGTGCCGGGTTTAACACCGCATTTATATTTACGCGATCTAAACCAAAAACCTCGAATACAGACAATGTATTTTTATTTTTTATCATCCACCAAAGTGCGAGTAATTCTGCCTATATTCCAGGCAGGTTCAGCATTGGGATAATTGGCCAATTCCATATTCACAAGTGCCTGGCCTTACGTAACAGGAAACTGGAGGAGTACCCGGCTAATACCCACGGGGACGAAGGAAGAACGCGCTCAAAACTCCACACAAATGCATTCAATAATCCATTGCTGTCCTGCCATCTCCTGGCGACTTCACTTCCCAAAAACTAGAATACATCTGACATTCCCAGGTTGTCCCCCATCCACGTACTAACCAGACTCGACGCTGCTTAGCTATCAAAAGCTGCGACGTGATCGGGTGCAACCAGGGCGACATGGTCACATGTTTGTGGCCCATACTTCACACCGCTCTGCAGCACAAACCAATGTCGATCTGGGCAGTTCCATTGCGTGGCGTTCACTTTCATTGCACTCATGCAGCCGGAGCAGTTAACCATCTACACAGACGGCCCTAAATGCATTAATAAAAATTGACCGCGTGACTTAGTGGAAAATACAGATGTGATTTACGTTTGGTGTCATTATGGGGTTGGCGCGGGCTGTGTGGGTGGTGCAGTGGCCGATGTAATATCCTCGCTTGGGTTCAAATTAGCGAAATATGCATGTGCGTGCACACACATATCGCGTTGTGTTTATTCATAACATAGTATTTTTTTTATTATTTACAACGAAGGATGAGAGATATATTCATGGAACCTTTTTGCCAGTATCAAAATGAACAAAAAAAAAACAGGCTTTACCCTTTCTGGCAATAAAACAGGTGTGAAGATGTTCAAACACCAAACAGATAACCATGGCAAGGCATGGAGACTGCATTAATCACACGTGCTTGTGGCAAAACATGTAAGCAAACGTGTTCCAATAATATATGCATTGCGTGTGAAACTGATTGGCCTACACCAGAGAGAATTCTTCATGGCTTTGTCTCAGCTGTGTGGTTTTTTTTATTGCCAGAAAGGGTAAAACCTATTCTTATTTTTTCATCAAGGATGAAAGCGTTTATGCGTTAACTTCATCCGCCCACCATCAAACTGTGACGGCGCGCACAATACCCCACACGTACAGATGGGTTGGTGTGACAAGACCACCAAAGCACGACGGAGAGAAAGCCTGGGCAAACGCCAATCGGAAACAAATACACACGGCTATTCCTGAAGTAGTCCAATGGGATATCAAATCTCGACATCAATTTGTAATCTGTTGCAATCCCCAAAAATGCCGTACGAATGAAGAAGAAGATGGTCCAACAGGAGCATTGCTATTCGGGAGCCACCCCATCAACAACAAACCAAAGTGGTGCCCACAACTTGTAGACACAAACGAGAGCCAAGGGCAAGATTTGCAAAATATGGAGATGCATTTTGCCTCAACGGCTTTCCGCTGGCCCTGATAATCCGCAGGCTTCCACGCTTGGAATCCAATACCTCCCAAGTCACACACAAGCTGGGAAGCGTGACAGAATCCTTCAGTCAGTATGGGTTTTCCCGATGTGTCCTTATCTTTTTTAATATATAAATGAATGTAATAGAGAGATGTTTTACAAAATTCAAGTCTTTGTTGCGAGCTTTCTTCACAATTCGATACAAGAAACGAATTTTACACAAGCAAAACATCAGTACGTGAGTAGAATAAAAAAATGTTGACCCACCCATCCACCTGCTTTGCAAAATACATAGTAACAAAAATAAATGACAGAACTTTGTCAATACGTTGTTGGATGAATATTTCACTATGCTGGTCATGATGGTTGGTAAAGGTGGGTTATAGTCGGGGTTTTGGGGGGTGGAAGGCATCCAGGGCCAGTTCAGATATCATTCGCCATTGATGTGAGCCGTGACTAGGAATATATCTCAGGTCGCTGGGTTCATAGCGCAGTGCACGACGCAACTGTGCCAATACACACAGAGCCCCCGACTCCCTGCTCTTTGAGAAACAGGATTAATATCAGGCGTTCTTTACCACCCGCTTCACAGCAAACAGCACACTTTACCAGCTCTATGCAATATTCCAGGCCACAGCAGAAAATGAAATGTGGCTCAGTCAATCACACACCGAACTTCCGTTGTTTTGAACACCTCCCCCCCCGGTCAGGAATGCTGCCATGGTGTAATGGTTAGCGCCGCCGCACTGGGATTCCAATCCAGAGGGCGCCAGTTTGATTCCATCTCCCGGATTGGTTTCTTAAATCTCCCCACCTCTGTCAAACCCATCATCAGTACCAGTAGACTACGGTCGGTCAATCGGCAGGTCGCGTGCAGCTGAGTAAAGTGCGGTCGCTCTGACCTCTTCCAAGACGCCTGAAAAGCATGGAAGAGAAGGCCAATTGATCCCCTAGAGGGGCTCTCTAGAGCTCCCTCTCGTGGAAGCCCTTCTGCCTGCAGCGGCATGAGCAAGAAATCGCAGGGGCTGCACCTTTATCCGACATCAGCGTGTGCAGACGCGATGTAAAGGGGGGCGCTGTTGTGAAGGTGCCCGATGCCCCAAGGGAGGCGCGAGTGTTTTGTGTTTGGCGGAGATCTCTGGTGTTGAGTGGGGGCCGGGCACATGTTCCAGGAGTTGAGGAACGCGTCGATGGACGATTAAAGATAAACACGTTACACCACGCGCCTGCAATCACAAGAGGCAGAGTGATCCGCACAGTTGAGCAGAGCTGAAGGGAATCAGGGACGGGGCCACAGAGAGATGGAATGTGTTCTCGTTTAAAGGCGCCACATATGCGAGCACAAATTCCATTCACCTAAAATGTTGAAGCCCAGAATTGGCGGCTTATTTAACCTAACATCAAAGTTTAACCCTCTCATGTATCATCATAAGTCACGGTCAATCCAATGCTGATCAAAGGCCTCCCAAAAACCACCACTACACCTCTAAAGTTCCTGCGATGTAATAATCCACCGAGCACCCACGCAAAAATGTATTTGCTCACTCCATCTCTTCGCTGTACGTACTCTCGGCTGCTACCTCATTGTTATTCTTGACCACTGGCTATCGTCCCTTCGAGTGACGTCCTCTCATGCATACATTATATATATATAAACTGGTGTAATGCTATTTTAGTATTCAAAAGAACTTTCATACGTGTTGAAAAGTTTCATACAATTTTACAGCAGTCCACACGAATCACTTTATAAATTAACTCCATTATTCCTCTCAAGTGTCCTTTCCAGTTTCTCTTCCCCAACAAGTCCATTTGTCCCCTGCACGCTACACAGATTAATCTATTTATTTTTAAATAACAAAAAACATAGGGTTGAGAAGAGAGTTTCACAATTCTTGCAGCCTAGTACAATTAGCGTGGTGAACTATAGCCTTGTTTTTTTTACCAAGGTCAAAAGTCAAAGGTTCAACGTAGCCCATCACTAACACAACAGGGCTATGGTTCCTTCCTGTGAGAATGAGCCATTACTGGACTCTGGACGATGAAATTTACTCGAGTGCTGTGACTCGTGCGACTGACTTTTTGGGGTGTCACGGTGGCAAGCTGTTAACTCCCTCGCCTGGTATACAGGAGGTTGTGGGTTTAATCTCGACCCTGAAGCCTGTATGTTTGGAGTTTGCATGTCTCCCCCCGTGGTCGCGTGGATTTTTCTCTGGATCCTCTGGTTTTTCCCTCCGCATTTGGAAACACGTTCCCAGTTTTTGGCTGCGAGAAATTTCCACCACGTGATAAGCCACTTGGTTGAGCTATCATTTGTGGCCAGGTCGCTTCTGGAAAAGAGCTTCATAGCTCAGTGGGCTTTAGTTGGTGAAATAAAATAGTTTATAGACTTACAGAGGGACAAATGAAGTTAATTGTAATGTAGATGATGGCAGGGAAATTGTAGCGTTGAACAAGTTCATATTCTTTCACATGAATGGGGATATCAAAACATAGTACTTAAGAGCCTTCCAAAAACCCTACAATTCATTATAAATCCATAATATTCTAGCAGCCACTAGACACCATGAATGGAGGAGATGTAAACATACCTTTGCTCTTAATCCATTAATTGCCAAAGCGTTTAAATATACACCAGCTATGTATTTCATAAGTAGAGCTAAATCGGACGCTAAATTGCGTGACAATAAGCTGTACTCATCTTTTCCATTATCCTCGGCTCAGAAAAATCTAATTAACCACGTCCCATTTTACTTTGTTTTTTGGTACTGCTCGATTTTTAGAATTCCCTCCCATCAGTTTCTACCCCCAAGTTCTTAAATCCTTATTCAATTCTAGAAACATCTCAACGACTGATAATTGATAAATGTTTTTTGCCCTTTTATCTGGCAACAAAACTGACACCTTTTTTACAAGGAGTCATGTTTGCATTGACCACAATACCTGCGGTCGGAATGCAAACAAAAAACACAACTCTGATAATGTATGCACTGTCCTTGAAATTGAGTGAAATTGATTGGTCCACACCTGAGACAGCTTTTCTTAGAGCCTAGTCTCACATGGTGTTGGACCAGATGACGCCAAAAGCTGTTCACAGTTCTTTCCCTTTTATCCAGCCAAGCCAAATAATTTCCGACATGTTTTGATGACTTAAAATAAGTGAATAACACGCTCATTTGTGGCCACACCAAGAAAGAAATTGCCTTAATTGGACGATTCACACTGCAGTTAAATGTTACATACAGAAAATGGGATTTTAGGGCCAATGGCCAAATGCACTTTTCAACATACCAGCGATGCACAGCGATATTCAGGAAACAAAAATTACTTAAAGCAGGTGACACCCTCTAAATGATACGTGGGTGCAAGACAAACGAGTGGCGATTGCTCTCCCTTCCAACACCAGCACATTCGCCGTGGTCACTAAGTGCCCAATTAAGTTATGCGTTTACTATGTGGTGGCTTTGTTAAGCACCGATCAATGCGGGCTAAGGTTCTTCTCCCAAGTGTGAGCCACTGTGCCCCAGCATTGCACGGCCAGTGCGTCACCTCGCCCGTGTTTACCCTCGATGTAGATTAAGCACAATTATAAATAATGCCGTCTGACTGGCTAAGCGCAGCCAGATGCAATGCGTGTGTATCCTAACATTTAAGTGTTCACCATCATCATCGTCGTCAGCCACGATCAAATCGACTGCTCGATGATCATCCCTAAGTCCTGTAGAGCTGCGATGCATAGCAATCCATCTGGTGCCTGCACAGGAGTTGATCTCATCGCTCCACATCAGCAACGAATATCCTCCCGGCAGCATTCCCTCCTTTGGCTGCCACACAAGACGTTAGTCTCGGCTACCAGCTATTACTTCTTCTTGCTACGTGTGCCCAAGGCCACGTATTTTTCTTAGCAGTCAGAATGTCTCTAACCTTTAAATAAATATTCTCTACCGCACGTGTACCTCCTCTTATGGTAATTCTGAAGCTTCTTTGCACACTTACAAGATTTCCTTCTATCTTTTTCGCCAACGTCCAAGATTCCAATCCAATTTTCCCCAACAGTGGTGCAGCATAAACGTGATAGTAATCCAAATGATTATGTTTTACACTTAAGTGTATTTTTTTATGTCCCATACCAAGGTAGATTTGATGTGACAAAGAGAAACCCTGACACGTCACAGTTAAAGTTAGATGCCTCGAAATGTATCTGGAGGAAGAAAATGTTGATTCTCGGAGCTGCAATTTATGCAATTTAAGCACAAAACCAAATTTTAAAGTGACGTGTTTCTTTGCCCAGTCACTGGATGCCGGAACACATCAATTTCCTAAGCTCTTTAACCCAGTTTGATCACAGGCGGCTGTAAATTGCATTTCAAAACACAGGATTCTCAGCGATGTCTGCTCAGCACTCTCTCTCAGAGCCGCGAGTGACTCTCAGTTGAAATCTTCTTGGTTCTTTCGGTAAAGTCACGTAGAAGGGAAATAATAAAATAATAAAAATAAAACATAATAAAATAATTCTCACGACGATTCGGCCACTACGCAAGCAGCCGTCCTCAGGTGAAGAACAGGTCTGTCGGGAAGACAGCGTCTGAATGAAACACCCCCAGGCTTGGAGCGTATATTTAAGCTGGGTTGGAGGGGGAAGAGCGCCTTGACAAAATAATTTGCATATCAAGATGAATTTAGCATATTTATGGGAAATGCAGATATGGGATTAGTACTACTTGTGAAATGCGTAGGAGGTGGGCGGGGGGTTTACAAAGTCACATTATGCCCGTGCATTATGCAGTATGCAGGAAACTTTGCTCGCAACAACCGCCGTCTAACCTTGGTGCGTCCGTTGATGTTGTAGATCCCCAGGCGTCCGGCGCAATGTCTGATCAGCTCGTCCATCTGCGACATCAGGTAGGCGATCTTCTCGCAGCCCGGCTCGCTCCCGCTGATCCACGCGATCTTGTCGCCGCGGATCGCAGACGGCGGCGAAAGTGCCGCCCCGGCGATGACCGACGACGAGGAGGACGACGATGAGCTGGAGGACGAGGAGGACGAGGAGGCAGCAGAAGTGGGCGACGTTTCCGAGCCGCCCTTGGCTCGCAGCTGACCCACGAGCTGCCCGTCGCAGAACTTGCCGCTGCCGTGGAGCCGCTTGACCTCGGCGAGGATGGCGCTGCCGGTCTCCTCGCCCAGGAAGTCCTCCACCATGCAGATGCCGAGTTTCTCCATGCACGGCACCACGTAGGAGGTGGCGCGCTGAGCCATGCTGGGCCGTGCCGGCTGCCCGTTGGGGCCACGTCCGTTGCTCTTGCTCAGAGGTTCTGGTGTCGCGCCCTTATCTGTCGCTGATGCCAGTGTCAGTGGCGCCGTTGCCTGGGTAGATGACACAGACGGTGGTAAGAGCGGCGAGTTAATGAGGCATGCGGCAACGTATCGAATCACTCATGAATGTCGATTGTAAAGTTGATGACTAAACCCAGAGACCCAAGTTATGTTGCTGTCCACAGCTAACATCAGTGGCAAGTGATATCAGAACCAGGACCTCTCCTTCCTCCGTCCCCATTACCAACCCGTACCAACCAGAGCGGTGAAGTATGGTAAAAAAAAAACACCACTACCAACCCTAATTCAAAATGGGCAAAATTATTATTTCCTATGATTATTGTAAATTTGTATGCAAATGATTAACAACTTGAATTCCGACCCAGCTATCCATGGTGTCAACTCCCCAACCATGCTCATATCCGGGTTCATGACCTTAATTTTCCTACGACTTACTGCCTCCCTGTACAAAGTACGTAGCATTTTCCTCGCCGAATGGGGTAGATGCGCTCCAAAAAATAAAAGATGCATAAAGTAAAATCGCACGAAACAGATGCCTGCCGAGTAGTGCACACAGTATACACACAATGTTGTTGCATGTTTGACTGCACAGCCGCGTATGAGTGAATTCAAACCACGCGGAGCGAATTTTGGGTAGAAATAAGTTCGCCGCAACTACGCCAAATTGCACAAACCCGAACACACGCAAAGCTAGCTAAACCTCTATGCTCGTTATATCTGGATCATATGGCATTGTATTACAGCATTTTTATAAATTGGGAGGCTTAATGAAGTGAAAAAAACTGAACACACGGGACACAGAACAAAAACAAGAAGCAATATAAATAAACCAAAAAAAATAATGCATTATTAAATGAAACCACAATCGCCAAAGCGTAACAATTCATCAGCCCACTGGTGTGTGCGGTGGCACGTGGGAGGGGTGGACTGTTATTGTTACATGTCAGATGGTTTGCAATGGTCACTGGGGCCCACGTGTTTATTTAGCTAAACGTGGCATTTAAAATTTAAATGCAACTACTTTCCCAATATGAGTTCTGTTCTTTCAAGAACGTTGGCACCGCAATAAACCAACAAGTTAACGTAAAGAAATGAGGCTCGACTTTTACACAGTATAATATAATATTACACAGTATATGCAATTTAAACACAATGTGAGCGATAAATAATTATCACAAACTATTGTTTTTAATAATGATTTCATAATATCCGGCCAGATGGCTCAGCAGTCGTGCGAGTGGCTTGCAAATAGAAGAAGGTCAACAGTTCAAACCCTGGCTGGGGGATGACTCAGCCCATCATCCCTGGGTAGTTGATAAAAAAAATGAGTTGCACTTTGTAGGAAAATCAACAAAGGTTGTCCTATGGATAGACTCGCCACAAACCATCGAAATGTAGAATATCCATCATTGGCTCGGCTATAAACAATAGATGAGCACCACTTCAACGCTCATTTCAGCAAAAATATCACCTTATATATGTATTTTGACAAATAATTCGCCAAAACACAGCGAAGTGAGATTCTCCTCTCTCTGGCTCCGAGCGAGGTCACATCAGGTGAGCGTGGAAGGCGTTTTTTTTCGCAAGCCGTCTGTAACTCAATCAGCGCTGCTGGACAAGGCAGACGTGGGTTATCTGGCATTGGTGGGCTTTCATTTTACCCACATCTGGTTTCGTTCACATGCACCCCCGCCGAGGCCACCCGTCCAAAGGTTAGAATTAGCACAGCGCTCAAAATCATGGCCTGCTGTGCACGAATCACCCCGTATTAAGGTTCTAGCGGCAAGAATGGACACCATTGCATCATCGGCCATGATCAATCCACTGCAGGAGGAAGGCCGCCCAAAGCTGCCAATGTTTCTCACGGTCCTGTGATTAAATAATCCATCGAGCATTCCTTACACGGACCCAGTTTCATCACTCCATCTCCTTCGGTGGATGACCTCTGTCGTATTCCATTGCTTGGCTGCCACTCCTTGATTATTCCCTGACCCATCGGCCATGCCCTCTTCTCAGGACACACCCCTGCCCGAGCTCACTAACTTTTTTTCTTCACAGTTTCAATTGTCGCGCAACGTTAACACTTTTGCAGACCTTTGTCATTCCACTGCTGGATGAAGGCCACCCCACGGCGCGTTGGTTGTGGGGGTTGTTTGACCCTACTTCACCCACGCTCGTCCCGTACGAGTTAGTGAAGGAGAGAGACGACCCCAGGGCCGGTTCAGATATCACTCGCCTCCCGTGTTAGGCATGGCCTGGAATTGAACTCAGGTTTCAACGTTCATTGTCCAGCAATCTAACCATTGCAACGACAGTTACAATACTAGTGCATAATAACATCAACAATAGCTAGTGTCACCAAAGCTTTGCACGCATGCCATTATCTTAATTACGTTTGGACTGTACAGGCAAATTATCAGAAAGGGTTGTAATTAAGGCTAAATGCAGTAAGAGGCAAGGTTTTACATGCCAAACACTCCTTGATGCAATTGGCCAAACATCTCAATGCAGGACCGTCCTGATGAATTGTTTTTACAATCACTGACACGTCCCTGGGTTAACTGACAGGCATTTAAATATTATTATTAAAGTATTGTTATATACTAGTTCTACATATTCAATCTCGCCAAAATGCAGAGGCAACTAAAGACACTTGAGCTAACAGTCGTATAACACATTACGAGCGGTGTCATCATCTTTTTAGAACGGAATGCATTCAAGGGAGCGTCCACCGAGGAGATGGAGTGATCAAATGAGTTTGTGCGCAGGTGCTCGACGGGGATACGCGAAGAGAGTTCGAGACATTGTTCCTAAAACTTTTGACCACTCAAGGAGATACAAACATTCTCTCTACTCTTTGGTTCTTTCGGTAAAGTCACGTAGGTAAAAAATAATAAAATACTTTTTTTTAATCACGACGTTTCGGGCGCAACGTCGTGATGGGAATTGTTATTTATTTCTTATTTTTTACCTACGTGACTTTACCGAAAGAACCAAAGAGTATGGATCCTTGCAGTCACGCAAACTTCAAATCTAGAACATTCTCTCTAAATACCACTGATAGAAAATAATTGATATTACCAGAACATAATTTCTTCAGCTTTGTGTTTTTTTCAAGGAGGGGGGGGGGGGAGTGGGGGCATTTAGATATGACGATTAGGGTAGTTTCAGTCGGGTAGTTTACCTAACTTAATATCATAAGTAAAATACGGTAGAACCCCTCTTAATGACGGCAATTGGTTCCACGAAACCGGTCATTAAGCGAGTATGGGAAATAAATGTTAATATTTAAACATACATTTAAACAATGTATATCAATGTATATGAATACATTGACTTACTAACATTATAAACAATATTAAAAGAAACATGGTTAACCAATGTGTAGCGAGTCCATCCGAGTCACAGACGTTGCCTTGCGAGCAACACTTTTATTCACAGCAACACAACATAATGTAACCTACACTAGGATGTTGAACGCCCATCTAACCACGCTACGGCAGAACTAGACACGGTCCCGCTATCCCGGTCCGGACCACAAGCCGAGTCCCGGACTGCGTGGCTAGAGGCTTCTTCAACCCGACGTGGATCTTCTCTCACCAACAGACAACAACCCCGAGCCCCTCACGAGACCCCCCGTTATATCGGCCCGGGCTGCGTCTGGCTCCGCCTCTCGCCCCGCCCACCTTCTCGATCTCTCTGGCTCTTTCCCGAAGGCTCCCGAGAGCTCTTCTATACCACGTGACCACCCCGCGGATCCCTTCCACCGGTGGTCCCCCTCCATTATCATCCGGTCACGTGTCGGCAGGTCAACCAGCGTTCATGCCCCAACGTAACCCTGGCTGGCTGACACCCTTTCACGCTCCCTCACAGCGAACCCGCACCGCACACTGTACATGGTGTCCCCGCGCTAACCGGCGCTCACCCAAGCCCCGCTAGGGCTGGTACTACGCCCAGTAACCGGGCTGCACATATTGACAACATATTATCCGCCGTGGCCTCGCAGGCCCGGCACCACACAGTGATATTCCCAGTCACTACAAATGTATCAATTAATATTTACAGTACCTCCAACAGCCCGTCGTTAACAGAATGGTCGGTAAGCGAACACATTGGGCTCTATGGAGGCCCGTCGTTAAGCGATTAGTCGTTAACAGGGGTGGTCGTTAAGAGGGGTTCTGCTGTAATTAAATATTAGAAGTAAAATGTATATATTTTTTCGTCTGAAACAAAAGGAATAAACGTCATCATTATTGTCCTGATCGACCTGCATTTGCGTCACAACACCGCGGACCACCTGGAGGAGCGTCACGAACCACCTGGTGGTCTGAGGATAGCACTTTGATAACCACCGGCGTAAGAGGTGCATATGGATCGCAAAAATACAGATTCATGACATTATTCAAACTGCTAAGAAGAGTTATGTGGCCTTGGGCAAGCACATTTCTCGAAGAAACGATGGCCGATGATCATTCCTGAACGAAGGAGGGTATGAACCTCAAGAGAGCACGAAGATGGAGTGATGAAATCAGCTCGTGTGCAGGTGCATTTTTGCATTGCAGGATCATGATATAGTGACAGCTTTGGGAGGTCTTCACCTAGCAGCAGATTGATCATGGATGATGATGATGATGATTACCTTGCAGTATTTGTTTAAATGAGCAAACTCTGATGGATTGGTTTTGTACTTATGGCTTTGATGGCAGTCAGGCATATGAAACAAATACTGCAAGGTTGACAGACCCACAAAAATAGAACAGCTACACGGAGATTTCATTAAAAGTAGCAAAACACACATAAGGAGAAGATTTAGGCAAGGAGGCACAGTTTGGGGGGTAGGCATCGCATATTTAAAGGGCCAAAAGTGAATGAACCACGAATAAATTATTCGACTCCATCGACCACCGTCACGGTTTTACATTTCTCCGTTTGAACTTGACTTAAAACTCTTCAGGCTTTGGTGTGAAGAAGTTCAGCAACAACTTAACTTCAAGTGCAAACAGGCTTGGGGCAGGACGTATCGCGAGAAAGGATGATGGACCGATGGTCATGAATAATAAACAAAAAAGATCAAACAATGTTTAATTTTACCAGGTAAGGCCCACTGAGCTATGTAGCTCTTCTTCTTGGTTCTTTCGGTAAAGTCACGTAGAAGGGAAATAATAAAATAATCAAAATAAAACATAATAAAATATTCTCACGACGTTTCGGCCACAACGCAAGCAGCCGTCCTCAGGTGAAGAACAGGTCTGTCGGAAAGACAGTGTCTGAATGAACACCACCAGGCTTGGCAGCGTATATTTAAGCTGGGTTGGAGGGGGAAGAGCGCCTTGACAAAATAATTTGCATATCAAGAGGAATTTAGCATATTTATGGGAAATGCAGATATGGGATTAGTCACTACTTGTGGAATGCGTAGGAGGTGGGCGGGGGGTTTCAAAGTCATATTATGCCCGTGCATTATGCAGGATTAGCAGCATCAAAGGGAGGGAGTAGGGTTAGCATTAATTAAGGGAAGGAATGTTAATAGTATGGAGCTGCAACAACTAACTATATAGCTCTTTTTTCAGAAGCGACCTGGCTATCACAAATGACAGCTCAACGAAGTGGCTTCAAATGTGTAATTTTACAGCAGCCAAACGCATGTTGTTTATAAATGTGGAGAGAAAAACCCGGGCAAAAAATTCACGTGATCACGGGGAGAACATTTAAACTCCAAATATACAGGCGTCAGGCGTGGGATCGAACCCACGACCTCCTGTATACCAAGCGAGGTAGTTAACATCTTGCCGAGTGGCAGCCGAGGAATGGAACTCATCCGAGAGGATGCCCACCGGGCAGAAGGAGCGATGAGGTCAGTTCGTGTTCAGAACAAGTGCTGGGTGGATCGTTGCATCAGCAGCATTGGGAAGCCTTCATCCAGCAGTGGATTGGCCATGGCTTATGACAGTAATGATGTAAGCAGCTAAATGCAATGGCATCTCAAAATTCTTCAGATAAGGGGATTATCAATCTGGAAGAAACAAGTTAGAATGGATGGGTTCTCAATAACGAATATAATCACAATTCAATACAGGGACTCCTCTACTTATGAATATTTCGACCCACGAACTTTCAGAGATACAAACAAACCGGTCCGTTATGTCCATTTGCCTGTTCGGACCGAGAGTCGTAGGTTCAACCGCCGCGTAATAGATGGCGGCGGTGGCATCTACATCTGCAGAACACGAAAAATCAGTCGCATCCACATTTGCAGAACATGGAAAACCAGTGGCATCTGTAGAACATTAAGAACCGGTGGCATCTATATCTGAAGAATATCATACACATTTTCAATCCATTTCCTGTCTTTAGTGTACATGCCGTAATAAATGTTTGGAATTGACAGAAGAAAAGTTGAACTTAAGAAGAACAAATCGACTTACGAATAGATCAAGAAAACCTAACTCGTCCGTAAGTAGAGGAGTGCCTGAGCTAATCACATACAACTGGAACATTCTGCATAGATGCAAAAGTGATTTTCTTTTTGTTTATACAAGTAAAAAAAACTACAATGCAGTACCGTGCAGCCATTTACCAGCAAGTCTCCATCCAGCAAAAGCTGCTATGACTTGGATCGATGTCAGCTGGGTGAGTGCTGCCAAAAGCGAATTTGGCAGCAGAACATTGTGTAAGTAACCTTGCAGAGTCCCCTACGGTGTGGTGCGATGGATGCGATAGGCTGAACTGCCGCGTGGCAATACAACCAAATTTGTTAACTGCAGACACCGCAGAAACTGAAGACAACGCAGAAACTAAATACACCAGAGATACTGCCAATGGGCAAGTCCAAGTCGACTGAATTGAGAGACAAAGTAAAAACATCAGCAAAACTCGATGGTGTGTCTCCACGTGTAAAATATGTCTTAGTCCATCAGCAAATATTGTCTTTCCACGCCAGTATCATAAAGCAGCATTTTTTAAAGCGTGCAAAATTCTGGATCGGTTGTGACCTTCAGGGTCCATCAGCAGATGCAGACCCATTACACAAATGTTGTTGGATTACCAGACACTTTGGGCAAGAGCACTCCGTATACATATATGGGGCCCCATGCAATGCAAAAAGCAATACCGAACTCATCATGCAATGCTGTGGGACATTCCCAGGAACCATTGCACGTTGGACCACCAATGTTGGGTCCAACAATTCCAACCAAACATCAACATAGGCCTTAACGTTGCATGTTGACAAGGTTATAAGCAGAGCTCTGTTTTGAGACTCCACACGTAATAATGTTTCTGTCTTTTGTCAGTGCGTTGGCTATTCCACACCAATATTATCACGCAGCATTTAATTAAGCAGGTCGAACTCTGGACCGGTTAAGACCTTTAGGGTCTTATCAGCAGTCAGGCAAGTTAAAATAAAAGTTCAGGGACACAGACTGACCTGCACCCTAAAGCCGACCAGACACACAATTGTAATATTTATTACATAGTGAACACACATGTTCCTGGAACATTTGACAATAGTTAAACATCGGAAAAGGTAGATATGAAAAAGGTACAGGATAGAGTTACAACAACTGATTTTAAGCGACATTTTATATTTTGAGGTGTATTCGGATGCGACAGGAAATTAGGGTTTATATACGAAATATAAAGGAAGAAGTTGACAGAGATTAACTCTATTCATAAAAGACATGCAGGAAATTCATAAATTTGTGATAACAGATATATTTAGTCATAATAGATGAGACAGAAGAGATTTACTGTATTAATAAGAGATAAATAGACATGATAGGAGATGCAAAAGAGATACGGGTATTCAGAAGACTGATGACAGATAGTAGATGCATCCAGATGATGACCAGAGACGTTTTTTATAGGTAAGGGATAGACATAAATATATACATGTCCTGTGTTTATAAGTGACAGGATACACAGACACACGACTAGGACACAGACGTGCTCTGTATTGAAAGACAATAACAGGCAAGAGATTAATTCAAAAGTGACGACAGAGTGAAGAGATAACAGAGGTGTGTAACTCATATGAGATATTGAAGGACGTGACAGGATGAATTCTCAGGAGGTTGAATGGTATGTAGAAGCTATAAAACGTAAAAGATGTATTCAGAATGGTTATATGATGGATGTATTCAGACGGGGTTGAAGAGGTTGAACAAAACATGTATTGGCAAGCGACAAAAGAGCCATGGGACAGGACAGACACAAGTAATCTTGAATTTCGATTTAAAGCTTTCGTGACTGCAGGGATTCATCTTCTTGGTTCTCTCGGTAAAGTCACGTAGAAGGGAAATAATAAAATAATACATTTTTATTTATTATAAAATACAATTCTCACGACGTTTCGGCCACAACGCAAGCAGCCGTCCTCAGGTGAAGAACACGGCTGTCGGAAAGACAGCGTCTGAATGAACACCAGCAAGCTTGGCAGCGTATATTTAAGCTGGGTTAGAGGAGGAAGGGCGCCTTGACAAAGGAATTTGCATATCAACAGATAATTGTATTTATTGTTTTATTTTTATTATTTCCCTTCTACGTGACTTTACCGAAAGAATCAAGAAGAAGTAATCTTGAAGCTGTGATCGTCTTCAGCAAACCTCCACTATCTCTAAAAAGGCGACATTCTGGGCAAAACAGTTCACCACTTCACACCCTTGCGCTCAGTAGCCACGCGAAGACTAACACGAATCTTATCTTCAAAAGCAGCCGAGGGTCAATTTCAATAGCAAGATGCATAGGTGTCATCTCTGTACACCGATCGGAGCGATCTGGGAATAAGGACTACTCTGAGATAACACACCGAGACACGGCAGCGCACACAGACACGGCAGCGCACACAGACACGGCA
>CM025662.2:2689174-2714603 GCA_014621495.2 Entosphenus tridentatus | reverse complement strand
TTCCCTTCTACGGTAGATGAATCCCTGCAGTCACGAAAGCTTTAAATCGAAAAATAGACGCGTTGTTCACACAAACCCGTATCAGCCGCAAGGCCTTCAGGGCGAGTTGTATCATTTCAGCAGCAGCATTGTCTCAAGGCAAGCAACACTGACGCGATCTCGAAACCGCTCCAGAGGCTGTTATTGCCCTCCACACACAGAAGAGGGCAGCACTTTCCCACTCCACTCGCTCTCCATGTGCGCCACGGGAGTGAGACGTTATCTCCCTGGCCTGGTGTGGAGGGGGCCGTAGGTTCCATCCCGACCCTGACGCCTGCGTATTTGGAGCTTGCATGTTCTCCCCGTGATCGCGTGGATTTTTCTTCGGGTCCTCTGGGGTTTCTCTCCACATTTAGAAACACGCGTTTAGAGTATTTGGCTGCTTTAAATTTCCATGAGATTAGCCACTTGGTCGTATTATCATTTGTGGCCAGGTCGCTTCTGAAAAAAATAACGATATAGCTCAGTGGGCCTTATCTGGTAAAATAAAATAAAATGTTTAGTTTAGTTTCAATTCACTACACTTGATAATTCAATTAACCCATGGGTGGTTGAAATCTGTATTTGATCTCAGGTTCTCAGCATTGTTGGGCCCAATTCTCTGATCTCTGCGTCACTCAGCCGCTTCATCGTGCGTGGGAATTGTTAGAGTTGGATTCACTGTGGCTCTGGAGTGAAGTAAATGAAAAATAATTAAAGTAAAATATGAAAAATCGTGACAGGAATATGTCAGATGCGTTTTTCACCCTTAAGCTCACCGCCTTTGTCATGGGTTTTCTCTGTGCCCTGTCCAATCTGTCAATAACTCCTCGTAAAAAAAATACTCACCTAAGAAATACCTGCTTCTCTTGGTTTCAAATATATCTTGTGGTAATTTCCTCAATGCGTATTTCTGTTTTTGTTGATGTTTGTTATCAAGTCGTGGTGGAGACATTTCTGATATGATGCTATCTGAATGCCTTTCATGAACATACAATAAGCATCGTGTCACCTTTGAGCTCGCTTTGTACTCTCACAGTGAAGTGCCACATCACTCACACATCACTGTGCTTCTGCTGAATATATCGAGTAAGTTCTGAAAACTCAGAAAGCTCCTGTAAATAAATATTAATATATCATCAAATGTTTTCGCCAATTCGTATTCGTTGAACATCAAACATTTTTAAAAGTGCCGTTCGTACATCTCTATTTACGTAAATCATGAAAGTGTGTTTTTTTTACAATTATATAATTTTTTACATGAAGGAAGGCAGCTATACAGCGGTCAGGTGACTCGGGTGCTGAGGACCTGGGTTCGAATACAGGTTGCCGCTACCGAATGGTTAAACTGGCTTCTCAGGTATAGACAGTTGATTATCTCAGCCCGGTCACCAATGGCTACACACACACATAAAACATACGCTGTTTGTTTTTCACTTTATTTGGCGAAATTCCAGCTCTGACAATGACAATGACACATCAGTCCGATCGCCACGTGATGGACATTTTCTGCAGAGTCGGGCGTGTGTGAGAATACTGTCCATCGTGTGTGGATAGACGAAAGTCAACTTGAAGGGATTTCAGAAATAAGTTCAGTAATATCTCCTTCAGCGGGCTGTTCTCTAACCATCAGCACTCGAGGGGAAGCTTAATGCGTGTTGGAAATAGAACAGTTCATCAGGAGTGCAGGCGAACTGCACCTTCCATCTACAGCCCAGAGCCAGTGGTGGAAATTCCACATTCCGATGACGTGTCAATTCATATGAGAGGCACTTTCGACTTCCGCCAAAAAGTGATTCTCATTTTTTTTATCTACCCCAGAGGAATGATGGGCTGAGTCAACTCCCAACTCGGAGTTGAACTCGCAGCCTTTCGATTGCTTGACGCGCTCTCTCTCTCTCTGGTTAGCGAAAAATCAAATGCCAGCTTATGTGGTGACGGCACATTCATAAAACGTTTTCCCCGAGGCAATGATGTGAGTGATCACCCTGGGTTCGTTGTAAAGCGCGCGCTTCACAACTAACCCAGGGTGATTGCCGTGAGCACGTGACAACATGACACTGCAATCATCAAGTGAACACTGTGCAGAATATAAGTTTCACAATTAATATAAGTAACACAATAAATATTCAGCAAAATCAAGACAAAATATATTCCCTTCAGGTATTCGTCTCTAACATATCGTGGTTAGAAGAAGGGCCATGTTCCAAATCGTCAAATAATATACTTTTCTTTTTAAGGCCACATAGTGTGTTGAGTTGTTGTTCTGTTGTTGCTATTTTTGTTATTTTTACTTTTGTACCGCTGCCAACGCAGCATCACGACATCGTTTATTGGCTCAGATGCAAACCATCAAATCAGGCCGCCTTCTTTCGCACCGTACGTAGCCAACCGTGCTAATTTCATACGGACACGCATATGCAGCACTTACTTTTTTGGTTTTAAGATAAACCCCGCGCAAGTTTCATTTGATTTCTCTTCACACTCACATCATCTCCCCACAGACGGGCGCACTATGAACCTCGATCACTCACTCGTTTGGTCCACTTCGTCTGCATGCCGTCAACAAAAGCGATCAAAATGTTGCGTGGGTGATCACAATCTCTGCAGGGTAACTCACGAACAAAACTCCTTTTTCAAAAGTATTTTATGAAAAAGACGATTCCGCGACACAGCACAGAGGATTTGAAGGGAGGTTGACACCAGCACAACACACATGACGGATTACTGTGCAATGGAGACCTTGTCTAAACCGCATGTTTCAATAAACTCTATAACCACGGTGTATTTCTAAGCTCTGATACCCTTGTAAAAGAAAAATAAGGGGGGAGGGGACAACTTTTTTTTTAATGTGCGGTTAAATATGTCGAACTGTCGCATGAAATAAAAAAGAAAAAAATACACATCGGATTTGCGGTAAAATAAGTCGTGAATAAACTTGATTTGAAGCTTTCGTGACTGCAGGAATTACTCTTTGGTTCTTTCGGTAAAGTAACGTAGAAAGAAAATAAAATAAATAAAATAATAGTGACTTTACCGAAAGAACCAAAGAGTAAGTCGTGAATATTTCTCCATTCATCGTTATTATAAGGCTGTGTAAAATACATTGATGTGTTTCCAACAGTTACTTACTCGCCTCGCTTCGATAAGCTGATCGGGTTCGTCCAAAAAGTTGGCAATCGAAGCGTCCGATGTAAGCCATGGACGCTTTTTTTTAAGCTCGCCGTTTTATGCCCAAAATATAACGAGGCCGCGAAATTTCGCCGTCGAAAAACACACAAAATAAAAGCAACCACGCGAACGCCATCCCCCTCCGCCACTCAGTTCACACGCAAAGGCCATCTTCACGACACACGAGCGCGCTTTGGCAGAGGGAAGCACGGAGATTCGCAGAAAGAGATTTTGTTGTTTTTGCCTTTGAAGCTTCCGATGCACCCACGAAGCCAGGATTCTTATCTCCAACTTATCTCCAAAGTGCAGGTTTTTTTTTAGCGGAGGGCGGCGTCAGCAAAGCGATGGCAATTAGTGGCCCTTTTGGAAAATCTCACGAAACGAGTCACGCTCGCTCTCTACCCGCTATCGCTTCTGCTCTTTGGCGCCTGTCAAGCGCTCGGCTACCGTCATCACCTCCCTCCCCTCCCTCCACGCTCTGGCCTCCACGGTGGCCGCCCCTTTGAGGTGGGCCCGACACTCCACGATGGTGTCACAGCAGGAAGGCCCTCAGTGCTGTTTGATCATCGTGCCGCGTGGCAAGTCGCGTCTATCGGGCTGAAGCGACGAAGCCGAGGTGCCACCGGAGGTAGAAACCCATCGGTACTACCAGGTGCATTATCTCCTTCCCCAGGAATCTGTGCTGTCCAATCTCTAGAAACCCATAGGTACTGCCAGGTGCATTATCTCCTTCCCCAGTAATCTGTGCTGTCCAATCCCTAGAAAGCCATAGGTGCTACCAGGTGCATTATCTCCTTCCCCAGGAATCTGTGCTGTCCAATCCCTAGAAACCCATAGATACTACCAGGTACATGATCTCCTTCCCCAGGACTATGTGCTGTTCAATCTCTAGAAACCCATAGGTACTGCCAGGTGCATTATCTCCTTCCCCAGTAATCTGTGCTGTCCAATCCCTAGAAAGCCATAGGTACTACCAGGGACATTCTCTCTTTCCCCAGAAATCTGTGCTGTTCAATCCCTAGAAAGCCATAGGTACTACTAGGTACATTATCTTCTTCCCCAGGAATCTGTGCTGTCCAATCCCTAGAAACCCATAGGTACTACCAGGTACATTATCTTCTTCCCCAGTAATCTGTGCTTTCAAATCCCCGTATTCTATTTTATTTTACCAGGTAAGGCCCACTGAGCTATATAGCTCTTTTTCAGAAGCGACCTGGCCACAAATGATAGCTCAACGAATTAGCTTATTACGTGGATATGTGTAGCAGCCAAATTCTCTAAATGCATGTCTCTCAATGTGGATGGAAAAACCGGAGGACCCGGAGAAAAATCCAATCGACCACGGAGAAAACATGCAAACTCCAAATATATAGGTTTCAGGGTCGGGATCGAGCCCACAACCTCCTTTCTAGAAGGCGAGGTCGTTAGGATTCAAGTTTAGTCTAAAGAACTTGCCCTTCTCCTCTGCCCATGACTGACTGTCCCTCTCTCCATAATAAAGGTTTTTTTTTGGGTTAGATCGGGTAAATATAAATGTGTCGTTAACCCGCCATCACCTGACCCAGTCAATAAGTAAGGTTTGTCACGTGAACAAAACTTGCCAATTAGTTACTAGTACAGCACCGTGGTGTTGGAGAGTTAACCCACATCATTTACACTTTGAGTACGACGTTTCGCTAGTGATTACAACCAGCTTCACCAGGCGATTTGCTCTTCTCTCTCCATAAAATAAATTTGCCCTCTGTTTGTGTCCAGTGAATTGAGGTGCGGTTGTATTTACCATTAAGTGGCTGATCAGGACTCAAACCCAGATTCTCCTTAGCAATGAGACTGAATAGTAAGGGGTGTATTATCACCCAAATCCTTATGCAGTACGTCACATATCTGACCATCATATACGCGCCTTGACCAATTAGCGACCGACACCCAATACAGAATCTGTGCATGAGGTACCTGCCGCTGGGTAGAGACGTTCACAGATCCGTCATTCTATAAACGTTCACAAATATGACCTTTTCACACGCAGCATTGTTCTCGTAGTATCACGTACATTCACCGACATCTAAAGCGCAGTGCAATATGTCCCCACGTTGTTTAAAGATGTGTACGCTCTACCTAGTCGCCTCGTTATTGTACGTGGTGTAAGCGGTCGCTTTAAATACATGCTCACATTTGCGACCTTTTAATAAAATACCAGCTCATACCTCAATCCCCATCGGGTCGGATATGCGATGTCGTGCTGTGGTCACTTAATTCCGGGATGTTCATGAGTCTCGACGCTTGCACGTGTATGGCACAGAGAGAGAGAGGTGGGAGACAGTCTCATGAAGAGGATGCAAGGGCAGATGATCGGTGGAGCCACGTTCGAGTAAGTTTCCAAAACGCGATCGCGTGTAAAGTGCTTTGCTATTGAGTGGCTATGGGAAAGGATAAACTCAATTAAGACTTGCACGCAAGTCACCGCGTGTTTTGGACAATAGAAGGGGGCTTTTGGAACGCGTGGCCAGCGCTCTCGTCAGAGAGGGAAATCCGCGGTAGTCACAACGCCTGACATCATTCATCCTGTTTCGGAATAAAAAAAAACGGTTAAAGTTAAACGCTCAAATTAAAGCGCTAGGAATTGTTTCCAGTTAGCCAAAGCTGCGCAAATGTGAAATAATTATAATAATTATTATAATTCAGAAGGCCGTTGTAGGATGGTCTTCCAATTCCGTGTCTAATGAGGGTGATCACGATGATTCTATTTTCATTGTTTCTCTGGCAGTTCCATGGAGGCGTCTCTGTTGAGGTTTGTGCCAAAGAAATCTGTGTTGTACAAACCAACGAATGTTATTTTTTTTTGTTGTTTGGCGGCCGAGGTTTTTTTTTCTTCCTTCGGTGTGTTCGACCCAAACGTATTTTTTTGGTTCAAAACAACATTAGCCGTCGCGATGACGTCAGATCCCCCCCCACCTCACCGACCCCATCACCACCTCGGCCGCGCCAAGGACGCCGCGGGTCAACGCGTGACCTCGTGCCACGAGGCCGGTGACAGGGAGAAAGACGTCACAACTGCTTGCGCATAACGACAACACCCAACAGTCGAGCACGAATTTTAAGCCGAAATGAATAAATAAATACATATTTAATCTCAACGCACAGTGTTGCTATTATATAAGTAATGTTAAAAAATATTTTTTTAAAACACGCTTTAATGAAATGTACCGTACTAGTAATGGAAGAACTCCAGGAAATGGCCCCGAAGCTTGCCATAACGTAAGGGACCGTGGCCAATTACAGCCAACGTTAGTTGACCGTGGACAATTAGACCCAAGCCGAAACATAACAAATAAAAAAGAATGTTTAAAAAATATATATATTTTTTATGATATAATATAGTATTGTCATCGGTATGACATAAGTATACAAAGTTTGCAGTCGATACCACATTGGGAATTGGGTAAAAATTGAGTTACAAGATTGAGGTTTCGACAACAACAGACAAGAGTGAGTTAAATAAAAGCGTGTAAAAAAGAGTATTTACAAAAAACGTAACAGCGGTGGGGTGGTGATGGGAAGTGGGGTCACTTTTCAAAATGCAAGGTGGTCATGAAATAGCACGATAGCAATGGATCCTTGGTGTGTCTTAAGTGTTAATCCCCTACTCTTTGGTTATTTCGGTAAAGTCACGTACATATACAATAAAATAAATTAAATCACCACAGCAAGAAACAATTGTCGCTTGTGTTGCGCCCGAAACGTCGTGATTTTATTTATTTTCTACCTACGTGACTTTACCGAAATAACCAAAGAGTATGGATCCCTGCAGTCACGAAAACTTCAAATCTAGATTGTGAATCCCTTTTCGTGTGCGTGCTGGATTTTATCGGAAGTGGGCCAAACGCCCCCCCCCCTCCACCCATCCGAGAGGACGATCACTTGTGGAGATGGAGTAACTAAATCAGCCCATGTGCAGGAACGGAACTGTGATGGGTTGTGGCATTTGCAGGATGGTGGAGGCGTTGGTGAGGCCTTCATCCGGCGGTGGATGGAACATGGCTGTCGCCGATAACAACGATGGGTGTATGTAAAACAGAATCAGAATATTTATTTGTCCTGGAGGAATCCGATGAGCTAAAACATTTTTTTCACAGATGTCCAGTAGGGGCGGGTAAGAACGCTACAACAACAAACAATACAATAACACGATAGTGGTGCAAAGTACAAGAAAGGTAAACAAATCACCCAAACATATACAAATGAAACTAACCCATCCCCATCCTACCAGGCAAAGCCCACTGAGGTATTAATTTATTTTTCAGAAGCGACCTGGCCACAAATGATAGCTCAACAAAACGGCCCATAATTTGGTCATTTCTAGCATCCAAATTATCTAAATAATCTCAATGCACGTTTCTAAACGTGGGGGGGTGGGGGGGGCAGAGGACCTGGAGAAAAAAAAATCGACGCGACCACCGTGGGAGAGGCACGCAAACTCCAAATATAGAGCAGGCGTCAGGGTCGGGATCGAACCCTCGGCTCCTGATCGCCGGTCAACGCTGTCGCTGCTCCCACATCCCGAGACTTCCTCTGCCGTGGCCGTGAGAACTTCTGAAGCACTGCCGCTGACTTCCCCTCTTTCTCCCTCTCTCCACGAAGCCTCGTCTCAATTAGGGCTGTAGAATTCTAGCCCTCATTTCCGTCTGCAGTATATATGGGCGCCACGGTGGCGAGATGTTAACTACCCCGCCTGCGATACAGGAGGACGTGGGTTCAATCTCGACTCTATATTTGGAGTGTGCATGTTTTACATGTTCTCCCTGTTGTCGCGTTAACATTTTCTCCAGGTCCTCCGGTTTCCACCCTCCACATTTAGAATCAATATCAAGCGTTTAGAATATTTGGCTACTGCTATGCATTTCCACACGATGATGATGATGAGCCAATTCGTTGAGCTATAATTTGTGATGACCAGGTCGCTTTTGAAAAAGAGCTGCATAGCTCCACGGGGCCTTACCTGGTCAAATAAAAAGAGAGTTTAGTTTTTCGATTTAAAGCTTTCGTGACTGCAGGGATTCATCTTCTTGGTTCTTTCGGTAAAGTCACGTAGAAAAAAAACCATAATAAAATAATTCTCACGACGTTTCGGCCACGTGACGTTACCGAAAGAACCAAGAAGAAGAGTTTAGTTTATTACATAGAAATATCTGTAAACAAAAAAATAACCCTCTCCCAACTCTATTCATTTAAATCAGACGGTTGTATCGCGTTGTCGTGGTGGAGTGGCGGTGCAGTGTTTTCCGGCGCGCTGCGCGATCAACTCGGTGGACCCGAGTTCGACTCCAGGACCACGGCTAACATCAAAGCGGCAAAAGCGACAGCTCCCTCGTTTTCACGAGCGACACAAAAACATAATCGGCTGGTTTACGCGAAAGGGCAACGGCTCATTTCCTTCTGGAGCCTGGTGGCCACTCGCTGGACTGGTGGTTGACGGCCACGAGCGAGCCCGGGGCCAGTCGCTGCGTCCGAAAACCCGAACGAAAAGCCACGGCGATGGAGGAGGCCGTGTGCTCGGTGGCAGATGACGGGGAGCTCTGCATGCTGATATGAGCTACCCGTCGGAGGCCGTCGGACTGCGAGAAGGGCTGCGTGCAGAACGAGAGAGAGAGCGAGAGAGAGAGCGAGCGAGAGGTGGGGTTTTTACATAAAGCAAAGTTTAAAAATGTAATAAAAATTTTTTTACGAAATGATGAACGAAGCAAAGTGCCGACTACACCGAGCATCTTCTTGTTTCCACTGATGGTAAAAAAAAAGAACTGGGAGTTGTTCGTGAGTGCCGAGCGGAAACACCCCTCGGCACCGCCGTCATTAACGGCCAAACTTTGTGTTGGAAAACGCGAGAGTGGGTTGATGATAGTATTGAGGTGTGTTCTTTCCTGTTCGCTTTTCCCGCAACTTTCTTCTCCCCCCGCCCCACCCCCGCAAAACCGCGCTACGCCTTCTTGCGCCGTCTCCTCGACGTGTCATCCTGACTGAGTTGGCAGTGCGTTGGTGAAGTATGGCCAACGACGACAACAAGAACAACACCCGCAGCCGCCATTCGCCACGAGAGTGGCGGTGATGTCGACGCAGCGCTCTCGTGCAAGGCTCGGTGCACTTTCATCTCTTTCCCACCGTATAAACAGAGCCGTAGATGCTGGGACCGTACTGATTTAGCCCGGGCGTGGCACACGAGCGCGGCTACAATGTGCTTTTTTTTTCCACTGCAGAAGCCGAGCCGTGCCACTGACGTCGCTCGTAATGCTGGAAGAAGGCCACCCTACACCTCGTCAGTAAAGGAGGTTATTTGACCAGGGGCTTGTTGCACAAATTGTAAATACTGCAACCGATCCATACACCACGCGGGCATGGTGACCGTAAGAGTACATTTCAATGCATTGCATCCTGAGAATCTTCTTGGTTCTTTCGGTAAAGTCACGTAGAAGGGAAGTAATAAAATAATAAAAATAAAACATAATAAAATAATTCTCACGACGTTTCGGCCACAACGCAAGTAGCCATCTTCAGGTGAAAACCAGGTCTGTCGAGGCGACAGCGTCTGAATGAAAAAGCACACGTGCTTGGAGCATGTATATAAGCTGGGTTGGAAGGGGGGAAGAAAGGGGGACCCTTAACAAAATAATATGCATATCAAGAGGAATTTAGCATATTTATGGGAAATGCAGGTATGTGATTAGTACTGCATATGCCCGTACATTATGCAGGATGAGCAGCATCAAAGGGAGGGGATATGGGAAATGCAGGTATGTGATTAGTGCTACTTTGCCCGTGCATGATGCAGGATTAGCAGCATCCTGAGAAGTTGAAGTAACGCTGCAATGATCGGAAACCAACTTGGTCTACCCACGACTACTGAGCACCGGTGCAGCTGAGAACTCTGCACTCCGGTGGCCCGGCACGGTTGGCATGGCCCTGTCCAGTCCCACCCACGTCCCGTTCATAGCTCGTAACGATGTCCCCATCGCAGCAGGTTTCTAGGTTCGTCACTAGTCGACATCACTACATATTCTTAGGTTTTTTCGTGAAAGTCGCGTAGGTAAAAAATAAAAATGAATGAAAGTAAAATAAAATAAAAATCACGACGTTTTGGAGGCAACACAAGCTTCCGTCTTCAGGTGGAACCGTCGCAGCACGATAGCTGTTTTTTTTTCACTTGATACATTAAGCGTGCTGTGACGGTTCCACCTGAAGACGGAAGCTTGTGTTGCCTCCGAAACGTCGTGATTTTTATTTTATTTTTATTTTATTTTACTTTTTTTAATTTTAATTTTTTACCTACGCGACTTTACCGAAAAAACCTAAGAATATGAATCCTTGCAATCACGAAAGCTTCAAATCTAGACATCACTACAGTTTGCAACGCTCGCGTGACTGCGGCCAGCGACAGAGGCGTAGCATTATTGGCAGTCCCCCCCCACCGCCCACTTCATAGCCGGGTGGCGATGCTGCACTGTGGCCCACAGGCCTCGGTGCAGTTGCACCGCCTGCTCACTCGATTAGCTAGGAGAGAGAGGGGGGGTAGGAACCCCGCGCCTGGCAGGGCCACACTTAAGATGTTTTTTCTCGATATGGCACTGGGCCTCCTCCTCCGTCCGTCCGTCACTCACCGCTGCCAGAGATCTAAGGCCTCTTGAGCCGGGGAAAGGGAGGAGTGCCAGTGGGGTACGGCATGGACGTGGCAACATGAAAGGGCATCGCGCCCAGCAGCAGACAACGCACCGTGACCAATTAATTGGATGCAGAGCGCGCCTTGTGGGCCGGGTGCCTCTTGGGATGAATTCAAGCGTTTTTTTTGCAGCTAATGAGAGAAGAAGGGGGGAAAAAACCACGACAAAAAACGAACCGGGGCAATTGTGTGCAGGCTCGAAATGGATGTATTGTGAGAATGGAATGGGCGCAGATGTGTTTTTGAGATCAAGAGTTCTCCGGGAAATCACAGCATGCTTTGCATGTCCAGATGACAGAGGCAGGTGGGTATATTTTACACAGCCCATGGAAGATGGAGGGTTGCTTCGTAGATGATGAACGATTCACTCCCATAGATTTCCATTTAAGGCTGTGATTTAATTTAAAAGGCACATTTCAATATAATGTGCTGAATGTCGAGGCCTCTTATGGCTGCAAGGGTCACATGAACCCATCAATTCCAAGATATATGAATAAAAAACATACGTAGATTCTTCTAACACCCTTTGATCAAATTGGGCATATTTATATAGGGTAAGGCGCTAAGAGCGACACAACTTAATAACTAAAGTTTCGTTCAGACTGGGTCAACTTCACGAGAGTTATCATGCTCCCCCCCCCCCCCACTTTGTTACAAACAGACGGACGGAGTAACTGCATCAGCACTTTTGATCTTCATTGAAAAGCGTTAAGAAAGTTAGGGGGGGGGGGCATCTTCATATAGGCCGTGACCATGTGGCAGAGGATCGTGGTTCGAGCCGCGTGGCTGCCCTGGTAAATACCGCAGGCTTTCTCTCTTTAGTTATTTCTAAACGTCTTTCTCGCTTATTTTTTTCCTTGGTCGACGTTAAACTAGTTTCCGCCTTGCCATGCATAGCGCCCTGAGAACGATTGCTTAAGGACGTCTAATATATTTGAATTATTATTAAATTATGATAAACAGCAGACGTTGAAGATCCCGTGATGTTAATTCACAGAACAGTCGGCTGCATATGCCGGTGACACGGTGCAAATTTAGCTGAATTTTAAAACGCCTTGTGACTTAATTTGATTAACTCTATTTTTTTTATTAATCAAGTCTTTATTTCTATCGCACTATTTCGTGCAAAATATGCAATTGAAAGTGCTGTAGAGATAAATGAAAATATTGGTAAAAGACAAATCGCAAGAACAATAAAAGCAATTTCCATACAAAACAAAATTTCATTAAAAAAATTGCTATCGAAGGCATATTACAAAATAAATAACACTATAAAATAATCTTAAGTAAAAGCAAGTTTAAAAAGGTAAGTTTTTAGATTTAACTTAGAATTGCTTAATAATCCTCTCCCAACTCTTTTCATTTAAATAACGTTTAGTTCTTAGTATTAGTTTAAGATCGCAATGTATGAAATGTATTTTCTTATACAACGCTAGGCCCTGTAACCGCGGCGCGGTGAGCGCGCCTAATTCACAACTTCTGGAATCGTTCTCACGAGCATTCCTGCGGCCGCTGGAACGTCAAAAAGCGTCAGGACGCACACAAAGCGTAATAAAAACATCACACATCATTAAACCAAGGTGAGAGATAATTCGAGCTGCATGGGTGGAGAGATATTAATCTTCCAGTTAAGTGCATTGAATACACCTGAGGGAAGCTTTATGGATCAACACTCTGGGATAACTTAATTCAGGTGTCGGGCTAAATACTGCTTAGCGTTGCACACTGCTCCTATTTGATTTTAGATGTATGTATGTATGTTGAACTTCTTTCGCACCGTACGTAGCCAGCCGTGCTAATCGGAGGTGCGGGGGAATGACAACAAACTAAACACGTAAAGGAGCTCTGAAGAAATTAGTTTTCAATCGAGATTGTTTAAAAGTGTATAGCTCCAGTGGCTTCCTAACATCGCAAGGAAGAGCGTTCCAGACGGCCGCAGAAGCGCGTCTGAAAGCGCGCGATGCGGTGACCGTCGATGCAGTGTCCACACAGCGTCTATTCTGCTGCTTATGAAACGCAACGCCGATTTATATTCTTTGGGTCTTTTGGTAAAGTCACTTAGAATAAACATTTTTTTACCAAAAACTGATGACGATTGCTTGTATTGCGATCGAAACGTCGTAGTTTTTCGTGATTTTTATTGTTCTACGTGACTTTACCGAAAGACCCAAAGAATATGAATTCCTACAGCCACGAAAGCTTTAAGTCAAGGTTGCAACGCCTATTGTCTGTAATTATTATATTAAATGAAAAGCTGTTGGGGGGCGGGGTGCCTCGTATAATTTAGCGTGTGGTGGCTTCAAACGTACCACCTATCCGTCATCCCAATCGAGTGTTTCGGAGATGTGTGTGTGTGTGTGTTCTTCTCGGTCAGTCGACCCGTGGCACCTTCTGGGTCTGCCCCGTGACCTCCTGCCAGCGGGCGTTCGACACTTCACGTGGCCTCAAGGTGCACTTGGCCTGGCACAAGTGTCGTGGTGACGTCACCGCCACTTAGTGGCGAATGGCGGTTGTTGTTGTTGTTAGCTATGGAAGACAACCGCTGAACCCGGAGTTGCCCATGCAGAACAGGAGGAGAATAAACTCCCCATTACCCACAGAGACAGGCGCCCGGGTCGGGATTCGAACTCAGGCCTTCTTGCTGCGCGCTCACAAGTGTCACCACTGCGGCACCACCCTGGCCGCTGTGATTTACAGGAATGACATGACATTATATGGACAACGTTCCGTTGAAAATGATTTCCTCGTTGAAAAAAGATGGCCCCCTACATTTGGCCAGTTCTTTTGGTCCTTAAAATCACCCTAAACCAAGAAAAATCTTTTTTTGTTTTTCCTATTAACCATTCATTGCACGAGATCGTTGGAGAGAGAAACAATAGATATTTTTGGAAAACAACAACATTGGCCCGGACTTGCTTGTGTGAAGACAGGGCAAATTCTGATTTGCACGAACGATTCCTACGCGGAAGTCCAGCTATACACAGCACCGCACCGAACAGCGGACAATTCTCGAATTACTGCACCAGATTGAATTAAATGATGACGTCACCCTGCTGCTGCTCTATTTAAGACCGGAAGCAACAGGAGAGCTTCACCATTCTTGCCCGATGAAGCTGATTGTAATTATCAGCGAAACGTCGTACTACTCAAATTTAAAAATGCTGTTGATTCTCTCTTCAACACACCGGTGGGCTAAAGAAGTGAATTATTTTGTCCTTTGAAAAACGTGACACGTTTTTTACTGTTTGGCCGTGTCGGGTGGTGGAGGGTTACGACACATTTATAAATAACGCGATCTGACCCAAAAAACCTATATTATGAATTTTATGGCTAACGAAATTACAGCGCGGAAGACAGAGCCTGGTGTAATGAGGCCCCACTTGGGAATTGTGAAGGTCACATACCGTGCGGTGCGGGAAGAACCCCGTTTTGCTGCCGTTACTAATAACCCCGAGTAGCCCTTGAAATTCTGTTTCCACCGGATCACCCATTACATGGACGTGCCTGGCACGAGTGCAGAACGTGGTTCAATCCACTGCTTGATGAGGGCCTGGTCCACGCCGCGCCAGTCATGGGTGTCACTTGACCATACCTCGCCAGTCTGTGGCATTCAAGCGTTAGCCGTGGATTGAAAAAAAGGGGCCGCACGCTTACCGTTGGTATATGTCCATAATAGAGGTTTTTGGGTTCAATCGCGTAAATATGAATGTGTCGTTAAACCAGCCACCACCCTACAACGACAATTTGTAAGGTTTGTCACGTGAACAAAACGTGCCATTTCGTTGCTACCACCACGACTGGCACGGTAAGGTGAGGCCTCCATAACTCTGGCTATCGCCTGATGATGCTGGTTGTAATTACCGGCGAAACGTCACGGAACTCGAATTGTAAATGTTGTGTATTTACTCTCCAACACACAACCGGTGTGCTGAACTTGCAACAAATTGGCACGTGTTGTTTACGTGACAACCCTTGCTAATTGTCGGGTGGTGGCGGGTTTAATGGCACATTTATATTTACGTGATCTAACCCAAAACCCTATTATGGATAATATTCGTCGCGAAAGCCTACTCACGTTAAACTGTGCAATATATACAGGCTACGTTCTCCTCCCCTGCCTCGTATGTGGGAGCCACGGTGGCGAGATGTTAACTATCTCTCCTGATATACAGGAGGTTGTGGGTTCGATCTAAACCCTGACACCTGCTGTATAGTTGGAGTTTGCCATATCTATCTCCCCCCGTGGTCGCGTGGATTTTTTTTTTATCTCCGGGTCCTCCGGTTTTTTCCCTCCACGTTTAGAATCGAAGTGCATTTCAAGTATTTGGCTGCCTTAAATTGTCCACGTGATGAGAGGCCACTTCGTTGAGCCATCATTTGCGATCGCCAGGTCGCTTCTGAAAAAGAAGCTCAGTGGACCTTACTTGTGTAATGCGAGCGCAAGCGGGGTTCGCTGCTGGCCTTTGGGCCAATCATACGGCCCGGGGAATTGGGGGGCGGAGCCAGTATGGGGGGCGTATGTGAAGGTCCCCGCTCACCTCGGGTCCAATCGGAAGCGAGGTGAGTGGGGGCGGAACCTAGGGGCGGAGCCAGCGGGGCGCGATGGGGAGGCCAGATCTAGAAGGTTCGGAAGGGCGTGGCGAGAGGGAGGAGACAGGGTCACGTGGTGAAGGGGATATAGGTGGGAGCCCGGAAGGGCTCCGGGTCAGTCGGTGGAGTGAAGAAGCGGGGCCACGTTGGGTGGCCGGAGGGATTCCGCGCCATCGGCCACGTGGCCGCAGGAGCTTCGGCACACCGTCGGCCAGCCGGTGTGCGGAGCGGGGGGAGCGCGTGAGACTGACGGAGGAGCTCGTGTGGGGGGCGTCGCGAGGAGCAGCTGGTCCGCTGTCGGGACCAGCGGGGTGCGGGTGTTAACCCGAATAAAGAGTGACGGAGACCAAGCAGTGCGTGGCGAAGTCCTTTATTGCACCTGGTAAAATAACAAAAGAATATAAAATGACAATAGTTACATGTTTTTTTTAATTTTGTTGATGTACACCACTCCTCAAAGGCTCGACTCCAGGGCACCATAACATTCGCTCGGCCCCCACTGTAACAAAACAAAACCTTGCATCACCGGTCACCGGTTTGCCGCACGTTTTCGAAATAGAGTCGTACAAACCCGGTCTCTCTGTCACTCGAACGAACAACACACGCACCGGATTATAAGACGCACCCGCAACGTTTATTTTTCAACAAACAAATTTACAGGGGCAAGGTGGGAGGAAATGGCTTCTTACAATTCGGAGAAAATAGTAACCGGCGAATTTGCTCTCTCCCGAGACATTCACCTATTGTTTACGTATATATTTATTGTGGCGGTGTTATTAACGAATGTATTGAGCCTTGTATTATTTATACACACACAAAACCAACCCCCACCGCGAGTTTAAAGAGTTTAAATCCTCGAGTAATCAGGAGCAGGCTCGTCCGCTCTCGCACGCAACTCAAGCGTCGGCTCCGCAGCGCCTCTCATATGCTCGGTGAGCCGCGCAGAAAGACGGGGATGATGAGATTTGAACCCAGCTTTCATCCGTTGCATAGCCTACCCCATCAGCTGACCGTTCACACGACTATTTATATAAGAAACAAACAAAAAATGGGAGTCAGAAGACGTTGAAAAGAACAATTCTCATCGTGGTGTAAAGTTATTCACTCTATCTTTCTGGCATCTCTATCCGTGTGCTATAGAGAAGGGCCACTGGCCGAAACGCCGCCTATTATATATTTGTCATATTCTTGGTTCTTTCGGTAAAGTCACGTAGATAGAAAATAAAATAAAATTAATTGTAATTTAATTTAAAAAATTTATTGTAATTTTATTTTTGAAAAATATTTATAAAAATTTTTTTAACTTCAAACGTTCAGGACTGCAGGAATTCATTATTTTATTTTTATTTCCTATCTACGTGACTTTACCGAAAGAACCAAGAATGTGAATTCCTGCAGTCACGAAAGTTGTAAGTCAAGATATCACACGTTCGTACTCTTTGGGTCTTTCGGAAAAAGTCACGTAGATAGAAAAATAAGAAAAAATAATAAACATTCGTTTTTCTGTCAAGGCCACACACACACACGCACGCACACACAGTGTCATTGGCGAATCCGTTGAGGGTGTCATCCGTGTATAGACACTTCAGCCCGCCTCATCATTAAACGCACGTGTCCATTGTACATCATTTTAAACCCGCACCTCTCCGCGAACAACACCGGAGGAAGAGCGCCTCGCTGCCCGGCTGCCCCTCCTGATAAGAGGCCATTGAAGGGGCCTTTAGATAAATAAATATAAAATAACCCAAACAGTAAAACAGTCTCATTCTCTCTCCATCTCCCACCCACCCCCCTTTCGCTCTGTCTCCCTCTCTCTGTCCGGGGTATCTCTGTCACATGCCGGGTGGCTTAGCGTGGCGCTGACAGGATGCCCGCGTGGCCCCTGGGGGTGATGAGGGCTGGGGGGAGCTTTAGGGTGCCCCCCCGCGGCCCCCCCCCCCCCGGCCCCCCCCCCTGGCCCCCCCCCCACTCTCTGGCTGGGTGGCACGAGGCGCGTTTTCAACGCCGCGTTGACGCGTCCGTGCGTCTAATTGAGCCGTTTCCCAGAGCCGATGATGCGCGGTGGAAACTCTAAACCGGCGCTCACTCAACCACGCGTCCGTCCACGCGCACCATGCCTCCTCCTCCTCCTCCTACCAAGCTCGTTTGGTAGATGAAGACGACGAGGAACAAGAATAAGAATATGAAGAAGTAGAGGAAGAAGAAGAAAGACCCTGCTACATTGTTTCCCATCATCTCCCTGATACGATGACTTTACGTGAGTTATGGCGACGGCTTGGGGAGGGGATGCCTTCATCTCGCAGTGGATGAATCGTGGCTGATGATGATGATGATGCGAACACTGGGTGTAAGCCAATACAAGCAGAGCTCAATTCGTGTGCATCCACATAAATCTAAAATAAGTTTAGATTTAAGTTTTCGTGACTGCAGTGTTCCATACTCTTTAGTTCACAAGTGATTTAAATTATTTTTGATTATTTTAATTTTATTTCATACCTACGTGACTTTTACCGACAAAACTCAAATAAGTTTGAGTCTATCGTCAGCTTTCGAGACCAATACTCCCACGAGGCATTCGTTTCGGGCAAACCAACGTCTGGGCTTTGCTTTTGACCAAAGAGTCAACAAGAGTAATGGAATATGGATATGGAATTCCGAGTTGTGGAATTATATTTTAATGAGTTACTCAGTAACTTGTTTTATTGTTGGAAGTATTTTTTTGTATATTCACGTTTCCTTTCAGAAAGAGATTTTTGTTCTCAGCAGGCCCTCACCTGCTTTAATTAAAGACAATCAAGTGATATAGCACTACTGCTACTACTAATACTAATATTAATGCTGTATCAATATAAAAATACACAGTCGTGTGGCCATGGGCATACACGTGGGTTCTAAATATGTCAACCGGTATTGTAGAGCATTTGGTTACAAGTCTTTCTGACAGCACACAGGCACCAAACTTGACTTCTTGACAAGATACATCGACGATTGTCTGGGCATTGCCTCTTGCTCCAAAGATGACCTCATTCAACTTATTCAAAATTTTCATCCAGCAAAAAATAAATACGTAAAAAAAAAACCCAATTGTTTAATAACAAAAGAAAGCCTGTCCTTTCTGGACATCAAACTGTCCATTCAAGCTGACAGATAGACAACACTCGCCACAATTGTGTCGAACAAACCAAGACCCTCACCCCGACCTGCTGTACGCATCATTGCACCGCGCACACACCGAGAGGGGGTCATTCCATTCTCACCGTTTCTTCGCCTCCGTCGCGTGTGCAGTTCGCGGTCCTTCCCACGCACCTCGGATGAGCACGGTCGGCTACGTACGGTGCGAAAGAAGTTCAACACACACACACACATTCGTCCCGCCTGGCTTGTTGAAGAGGTGGTGGATAGGACCTATACCAGAGGTCAGAAACCAAAACAACAAGCAGAGACATCTTTTTTTGTCCAGACTTGCTCAATATTTTTCAAAAGCAGCCATGCACGTGAAGAACGCCATGAAACGTTTCTAAATACCTATCCTCATTCTACGCTCATAGCTGCCAACCCACACGGTTTACCCCGTATTCGTGTACAGGGACATTGAGCGGTCAGGTCCATACCGCGTACAGCCGTTTGGATACGGGCAAACATTTGCTTTGTCAATTTGTTTGCGTTTCTGCCTTGTGATGGGACTTTGTGGGATGAACGTTGAGATTTGTAAGGGCACGCGGTGACCAATAAGGTCTGAATTGGTCTGTAATAAGGTAGGGGCACTGATAAGGCGCTGACAGGCACGCACGCCACAAATACAAATGAAAGCACGAGATGGAAGCGAGAGTCTGGACTGTGGCCGACGTCAAAAATGAACCTCTCATACAGCGACCCTACCATCGAAACTCCCCGGTTTCCACCTTCCACGCCGCCGATGGTGGACCATCAACCAAATCAGGACCGGGCCGTGTGGCCGATGCGGCCACCTGATGCCACAAATTTCAGTTTCATTTAATTTATTAGGTATAACCCTGTGACCAATGCGGCTCTTGACTCGGGTGCAACCGCAACGAACAAAAACATGAACAAGAAACATCTTAAAGTGACTACACGGAACAGAAGAATCCAGAAAAAACAGCTAAATCTTCCAGAAAAAGCACCGTATTTCAACGCTGTGTGCAAAAATCCCAGTGGGATGCAAGTCAAACAATAACCATAAGACAATTTAGATTAAAGTTATCAGGCTAACTCTGTACTACAACAAACAAACATGGCTAAACCAAAAGTTTTCAAAATCACCAAAATAAAGCGATAACAACAATGTAACAGTGATCATAGGAACTGTGATTCAAATGGCACCCATCAAACATTCGGCGGCCTGCACGTGGTGGCACGGCCACGAATCCCAAAACCATCGACCCTGCCGCTCTCCACTCACTCCTTTAAAGGAGTGAATGGACGAAATCCACTCCGCTTCCAGAACAGACAATTGAGTGGATAACAACATCTGACAATTACATCGGTAATCTGCTGCTATGAATCCATACGAAAGATGAATAAGAGATTCATCTTCTTTGTTCTTTCGGACACAAGTAGTACTAATCACATTCTTGCATTTCCCATAAATATGCTAAATTCCTCTTGATATGTAAATTATTTTGTCAAGGCGCCCCTTTTTCCCCTCCCTTCCAACCCAGCTTAAATATATGCTCCAAGCACGTGTGCTGTTTCATTCAGACGCTGTCGCCTCGACAGACCTAGTTTCACCTGAGGACGGCTGCTTGCGTTGTGGCCGAAACGTCGTGAAAATTATTTTATTATGTTTTATTTTTATTATTTTATTACTTCCCTTCTACGTGACTTTACCGAAAGAACCAAGAAGATGAATAAGAGAGTCGTTAAAGGACTGCACGCGACCCTGAAGTTGCAGGTTGCTGGCACCCTTGCCTGCACCTGGGTGGTCCGTGAATCAATCGTACAGCTGATCAACCGAGAGACACCAGACATCGTTCGGATCGTCCTGACAAACCCACCCTTGAAACCTGCCGATCAAAGAGATCATTGCTAACAATCTTCATGCCCAACGGAGCCAAACGAGTACTGCCAACACATTTAAGGGACCATCTCAATGTTTGTGTTTTTTTCACGGAAGGACAAACCTCAGGGATACGCTGGTCCACAGCTCCGTGTGAAACACGGTCAATAAAAGTAGGACAGCAGGCACCTTCCCCATCAGCTATAACAATAGCATAACCAGGCACCTGCCCTATCAGCTATAACAATAGCATAGCAGGCACCTGCCCCATCAGCTATAACAATAGCATAGCAGGCACCTGCCCCATCAGCTATAACAATAGCATAGCAGGCACCTGTCCCATCATCTAGAACAATAGCATAACCAGGTACCTTCCCCATCAGCTACAACAATAGCATAACCAGGCACCTGCCCCAACAGCGATAACAATAGCAGAACCAGGAACACTTCCCATGCAATCGGAGAAACAAATCAACACGCGCGCCTTCACGTCAACCAACACGCGGGGATCAAGAACGACCCAGAGCGTCATCTGTGACGCACCAACGCGGGGCAGACGAACCACAACCGACCGGGTCCGTCGCATCGCGTGCGCACGCGATGCGGCCTCCGCTGCATTGGAGGAACCGGCAGGCACCTCGGCGATGGATTTGCTCAACGTCTGCCGAGAGGGGCCAGGTCTAAGCCCACGCTTCATCACTTTTTACAGTGGAGACCGACGCCCCAGTGACAAGTTGGTATGCGGTCCTGTTGCTCTTCGTCGGGTTCATATATGGCGTTGCCTCCGATTGGAGCGCGCATTTGTTGATATAGCGCGTTTGATTTATCAGTGACATTGAACATCAAGGGCTGAAAAGACACTCAAATGAAACTGTTTTTTTTAATGTCTCCAATAATTCCTCTACCACCGCTTGCAAAGTTCAGGAATGTAAACTATTTTAAGGTTCCCTTTTGATGCAAACATTTCTTGGGAGGCCCTTTCATCCAAATGAAATGATCATTTGTCCCAGGCATAAGTCACTAAATGGATTATGCTAATGTTGATTTTATTGATGACACTGCTGAACTAAACTAAACATTTTATTTTATTTTACCAGGTAAGGCCCACTGAGCCATATAGTTATTTTTCAGAAGCGACCTGGCTATCACAAACGATTGCTCAACCAAGTGGCTTATCGCGTGGACATTTATAGCAGCAGCCAATCGTCGAAGCGCACATTGATTCTAAACGTGGAGGGGAAACCCCGAAGGACCCGGAGAAAAATACACGTGACCACGGGGAGAACACGCACACTCTAAATATACAGCAGCAGGCGTCAAGGTCGGGATCGAACCCACGACCTCCTGTGTACCAGCCAAGGTAGTTAGCATCTCCTAGCCACCGTGATGCCCCTGCAACAGGGTTACCCATAATGCAACGTGCGAGCATCATATTATAATTAACTTTAAACACAAATCGGTGGGTGTGATCGATTTTTGATTATTGAATGGTTTGTCTCTTACTTTGTCTACTAATTTACGGTTGATGCACATGAAAAAAAAATACTTGCACGTAATAAATTGACCTGAAGTTAGTAAAATACAATCGGTGTACTATTGGACCAGTGTTTAGTGCACTGTTGAACGTATTTCGCATTCAACCGTGTCAATCGGAGGTGAACCTGGTGACCAGAGTTCGATTCCTGGCCACGGCTAACATCAGTGGCGAGCAACATCCCAACCGGTCGCGGGTCCCCTCCACCTGTCACTAACCGATACAATGACCAGGATGCAGAGGTCGCAACCGGGTACCCGATACCCGTACCCTACCCGATACCCGGCTACCCGTACCCGGCCGGATACGGGTACGGGTACCCGTTTGCGACCCTGGTGCGGCCGGGTACGGGTACGGGTAGGCCGTGAGTCACTGGTGAGTAACCGTTTGTCACTCATTTCCCAACGTCTTGTCTCTTCTCACAATTCAAGTTCCTAGAATCAACCCACCCGCGCCTGCAACATGGCTTCATCCCAGAGGTCGCAATCAGGTACCCGATACCCGTACCCTACCCGTACCCGGCCGGGTACGGGTAGGGTACGGGTACGGCCGGGTACGGGTACAGGTACCCGTTTGCGACCCTGGTGCGGCCGGGTACGGGTACGGGTAAGGAATCAAAACCCGTTTGCAACCTCTGGCAGGATGGCAAAGGATGGTCAAACATGCCGCATGGAAGACTCAGCTTGGCTAGGCCTTCATCCAGTAGTGACTTGGCAAAGTTGCTGTAAGCTATTATTATTATTATCGTCATCATCATAATCTGAGGATTACAGAAACATCTTGGTTTATAAAACAGTGGATTTTAGGGGGGATTTGATTTGTAATCAAAGAAAACATTCCACTATAGTTTTTTTTGTTTAATACCCAGCCACGAACGAGGAAAGGGGCTTTTGCAAGAGAGAAATGTTTGTTTAACTTGGTGAAAAAAGAATGACTGTCGCGTGGTCTTGGGTCTCGCTCCTGTATTAGAGTGTGTGGAGTGAGGAGATCTTTCAGAGAATACGATCCGCAGCTGTGGGTCCCGAGATCTGAGATTTTTAATCTGATAATGGATGGTGGTGGAGGGGGTGGGGCGGGGGGTAGGGGGGGGGTGCAGCGGTTAGCACGCTTTGCTGTAAAGCCCACGAACCGAGATTGATTCCTGGCTAGGGCTCACATCAGTGGCAAGCGATGATATCTGACCGTTCTTTCACCCAACTCGCACTGACCGGCGTGGTGAAGTATGATCATATAACCCCTCCCCCCCCCCACCGCATAAACGACATGGCGTAAAGAGACCATTCATCCAGCAGTGGATCGACAAAGGAGATGTACAGAGTGCTCTAGATGTCTTGTGACCCCCCCCACCCCCCATTTAATTCTCTAAAACTGAACACATTTTTTTGAGGCATGAGCGGAAGGTGCCGTACAAATAAATGTAAAGTATTTTTTTATTAAAGTAAAGTTTATTTTAAACATAAATGAATATGCAAAGGCAAAAAAAAAATCAGGGGTCAATTAATTGGGGGTCACGAGACATCTGGACCACCTCTATACAATGAGCCTGACTTGGAGTACTGATGAGACGTTTAAGGTGGTAACCGGTGCAGATGTTGGGTGCGTAAATGAATGCTCCTGAATTTCGATTTAAAGCTTTCGTGACTGCAGAGATTCATCTTCTTGGTTCTTTCGGTAAAGTCACGTAGAAGGGAAAAAATAAAATAATAAAAATAAAACAATAAAATAATTCTCACGACGTTTCGGCCACAACGCAAGCAGCCGTCCTCAGGTGAAGAATGAAACACCACCAAGCTTGGTAAATTCAGTGAGAGAGACAGTAAATGATGGTGCTGATTATGATGAATGGATTGAATACATGGAGAATGAGTGAAAGCCGTATAATGAGAATATGAAGAGGGAACAGGTGGTTATGAGGGGGAGATTAAAGGGCCGTGGGGTGAGCTGGGGAGCAAAGAGTGTGAGTTTCGAGTGCGGAGCGGAAACTCGTGAGCGAAGGTGACTGTTTAATGTGAAGGGGAAATATCGAGTGTTGTGCCCAAAAAGGATGGCTCTTCGTGTTATTTTTCTTGCACGTCCCCTGGTTTAAACCAATAATTGCGGGTCTTGTGACCCCCTAACAGTTTAACAGGTAGCCTTTCGCGACCAATATTAATCATAATAAAGGCTCGTGGGTTAGATCGCGTTAGATCGTGATCTAACCCAAAACTCGTTATAATGAATTTCTGTCTTCCTTTGCATATTAATTTCTGTTTTAAATAAACCTTTAAAGAAATGGTGTATTAAAGTTTTAGATAATTAAATGGCGGTTTTCGAGACATCTGGACCACCCCGTGTATCGTACAGCACCGGTGAACGATACTCTGGGAGACAAATAGGCGCGTTGGACTAAAGCCACGTGAACTCACGTGGCAACAAGGAATTGAGGTGGATCCGACTGGACATGTGTGAAGAAAAAAAACCTTCATAGCTCATCGGATTCCTCCAGTATAAATCAATATATTCTGGTTTAATTCAAGAAACGACATCACCCATCGGATTCCTTCAGTATGAAGCAATATTCTGAGTATGATTAAATTAAATAAACTAAATCACCCACCTGATTCCTCCAGCATGAAGCGATATTCCGAGTATAATTAAATTCAATAAACCAAATCACCCACCTGATTCCTCCAGCATAAAGCAATATTCGCATTCTGATTTAATTCAATAAACTACATCACCCATCTGATTCTTCCAGCATAAAGCAATATTCTGAGTATAATTAAATTCAATAAACTAAATCACCCATCTGATCCCTCCAGCATAAACAAATATTCTGAGTATGATTAAATTAAATAAATTAAATCACCCACCTGATTCCTCCAGCATAAATCAAATATTCTGAGTGTGATTAAATTCAATAAACTAAATCACCCACCTGATTCCTCCAGCATAAATCAAAATTCGCATTCTGATTTAATTCAATAAACGAAATCACCCATATGATTCCTCCAGCAAAAATTTACGAAATCACCCATCGGATCCCAGCAGCAAAAATAATTATTCCGATTCCGATAAAATTCAATAAACAAAATCACACGTCGGATGCAACCGACGCGGCGCGCGCGGTGTCATCGCGACCGATTGCAAAAGGCGTGCAGGCGACAAAGCAATTAATTACGCGCTTGATTGCTGAGACGCTCTTTGCGGGGCTTTTGTTTAAGTTGAAAAGCGGCGCTCCAATTGCCCGGTCCACCCCTCCCCAGTTGCGAGTTCTGACGCCTGTCCGCGAGCCGGCACCGCGATTAACAAGAGGACCCTCGTGGTGACTGGGAAGAGGTCGCGAGATCAGACGCGATAAGTCGCAGTTTGTCGTGAGGGTCCAAGGCAATATAGCATCCACACACACACACAC
>CM025662.2:2645212-2661010 GCA_014621495.2 Entosphenus tridentatus | reverse complement strand
CTCGTCACACATCGTCACAAATGTCTGACCCCCACCCCCCCCAGGTACGTGACGTCATTTATGGACGGCCCCAAATCTCTTTCGCACCGCGCGTAGCCAACCGTGCCCATCGGAGGTGCGGGAGCGAAGAACAACGAGCCGAACGCAAAAAGAGTTTTAAATTTGCAGAAATGTGTCGCAATTATTGTGCCCGGTGTCATTCAAGTTACAGAGATACTGGGGTCTCTCTCTCTCAACAGCCGCCACTCGCCACTAAGGGGCGGTGACGTCACCACGCCGCTTGTGCCAGGCTAGGTGCAATTTGAGGCCATGCCGCCGGCAACACAATCATCGTCGCTCAGACTTTCCCCGCGGCCTTTTCCATGGAGGTAATTTTCGTGCGTCACCAGAGGATTTGACATTTATCAACTAGCATCATCGTCATCGTCGTTGGCCTTGGTCAATCCACTGCTGGATGATGGCGTGCCCAAGCCCCCGCCATCTCTCACGATGCTGCAAAGTTAACTGGAGTGTTTTATTACATTCAACAATTTAGGTGTTCACAAAGTGTGTGCCTGTCTGTGTGTGAGCGGTGGTGTAGCGGTTAGCGCGTTGCGCTATGAACCCGGCGACCCGAGTTCGATTCCCACTCACGGCCAACACCAGTGCCGATTATCCGAACCGGTTCTGGGCCTCCCCTAGGTCGACTCGGCCTCAATTGCTTGCCTAGTGCGATGTGTACAAAAACATTGCCACTAGAGAGACAAAGACGGCCGGGCGTGGTGCTGGCCACCCACCCCCTCGTGTGCGATTCCGGCCTTCATAGGTGCTCGCTAACAGCACTTGCCCCTACAGTCTGTTAAGGCTCCACGGGGAGATCTTTGTCCTTGAGTCTAAATCTCAAATGAGGCTCCACATCGTAAAACCACTGTCTGCTTCAGTCAATCACTGACAGGGTTTCACATATTCACCAGGTGAGTGTGTGAGTCTATGGGTCTCCATATGAGCTGGCAACATGTCAGATATTCACCAGCCATGTGTATGTGTGAGTCTATGGATGTCTATGCGAGTACATGGGTCAATGGATCCTCAAACGAGTATCTCGTTCGCTGACTCACTCACCAACGTCGATGTGAATCAACCCCCCCCCCCCCCGCCATACAAATGAATGACAAGAAGACCGAATCGCTGCTCAATCGATCATGAAATTATAGCGAACGCAATCATCGAAAGTGCCACGGACGGCAATGCAACATCGTCCATTTCCAGACTGTCACCACGACCGACAATCACTCAGAGCTGTACATTTCCATCGTTCACAAAAAAATAACGCGAATCGCTTCACATCGGTTTTTTTTTAAACCATGGACACGCGGGTTTGACAACACGCAGAGGGGGGTGCTCACAAACAGGCACGACGTTCCCATCATGCTTTGCGTGCACGTTGCGTGACCACCGCGTTGCGTGTTCGATGCCCTCAGCCTTGTCTAAGCCGCCGGCTCGCCAGAACTGTGTCGGCACACAACAAGACGCATCGGTACAGCACGGTCATCGATGTTCACCGCTGCCCCACGTGGCAACGGTCGCTTCGGAGCGGTCCGTCTTGTGTGTGGCTCGTGGGAAGAGGCGGCTGGGAATTGCGTGGCGACAGTCTGGGGAGGGTGGAGGATTGTGGGGGGGGGGGGGCAGTGTCGTCCGTGGCTTGCTGGGAAGACCGGCGCTGGCCCCGGGGAAGCCTTTTGTCCATCAGGCCTGAGTCACTTTGCTGACGCAGCCAAGCTCCGGGATGTCGAGGCCCGAAAACAGGGTGACCTGCGACACGGGTGGGCAATGGGTGAGCATTGACACCACGTCTACACATGTCAACATACACGCAAAATGAACTAAACTTCACCACGCTGGTCAGTGTGGGTTCTATGCACAACCGCCATCCCTTCCCCTGTGGACTTTAGCCGTGCACTTGTGACCAGCCCGATAAACTATGAAACTGTAAACTATTTTTTTTATTTTACCAGGTAAGGCCCACTAAGCTACGTAGCTCTCTTTCAGAAGTGACCTGGCTATCAGAAATGATAGCTCAACGAAGCGGCTTACCTTCACGTGGAAATGCATAGCAGCCAAATACTCTGAACGCACGTTGATTCTAAACGTGGAGGGGTGAAAACCGGAGGATCCTGAAAAAAAAAAAGATATCCACGGGAAAGTGCGAGCGCCGACCTGCACGCCACGGTTAAGGCTCAGCGCCGGGTAGAACGGCCCCTCGGCTGAGCCCAGGGACAGGGATCCAACTTGTTCCCTCTCCAGGAAGAAGGACAGCGTCCGGCCCTCCAGGTCGAGCAGCAGTCCCACATGGCTGCCCTTCCCGATGCCGCCTTCCGTCCTGCCGCACGGGGAGTGACAAACGGCACACACCGCCCCGCGTGAGATTTTGTAAAATGCTGTCGTCCTTCCCCCGCACCTCCGATTAGCAAGATTGGATACGTACAGCGCGAAAGAAGTTCAACATATATATGTAGTGAAATAGAATCGGTGACGTAGCAGCATAGCGCTGGCTGCTGGTGGAGAAGGGGATCTGCAGCTGCAGCAGCCCTGACTGACAGCAGGTCACGTGATAGACCAGAGAGGGATCTAGGGGAAGGGCCACGGAAGGGGCACATCGAGAACCCGCTAGGAGGTTCCAGAAGGGGGCGTGGTCGGGGGCGGAGCCAGGCCACGCTGGCAGTATAAGAGGGGCCCTGGAGGGGACCTCGGGGCTGTCGTGTGGAGTGGGGTCCCGTCGTGCTGCTGCTGCTGCTGGAGTCTTCGCCATCTCGGCGTCGCCAGTCAGCCAGTCTAACAGCTGCCCTGACTGGGAACCGTAGTTACTAAGTGTTCACTGCCAGGCCGTGTTAATAAACACAATGCCTCCTACTCTTAGCGTCTCCGAGTCAATTGTTACACATACATTAAATACTGATAATTATAAAACATTGGTTGACATTTGCAATGCGCGTTTCACCCACAGATGCCACTCCGGTAATTTCTTGTTTGACGCGCGGTAGGATGTGTTCCCGAAGAGTTCCTTGGTCCTGCCCGTGAGCTCACCTGCCAATCCTCACCTGGGCGCACACCCCACCCGCCCGCGCGCGCACCTCACCTGCGCGTGTGCGTGTTGTTGTGGAGTATCCAGCTGCGGTTGCTGTCCACGTACATGGCCCAGCCGTGGGGGTCTCGGCCCAGCATGGCGTCCATCCGCACGGCACGCCGGGCCACGCCGAACGCCGGGTCCGGCCGGCCCTCGTAGCGGTCCAGCCGCACCTGGCGAGGAGCATCACGATTCGACGCTTCAATCTCCTCTCTCTCTCTCCGGCCGAGTTTTCGGGTTCCGAGGTTGTTTTACTTAAACCAGGCGGGAAACTTGAGTCACATTTTGAAAGAACGACTCGTGCATCGTCACGACGATGGAAGCGTAAAAAAAATAAACAATGAAGTAAACAGCAAACAGCATGCGGGACAAAAAAGCAACACGTATGGTGATTCTATGAACTGTCACGACGCACGGTCGAGATTCGATTCAGGAATTGATTATGAATCGTCTCTCATATATTGTTGCCTTCTCATCCGCAGAGAAGTAATGAACTGTAATAGAGCGTTGCCTTCGTAGTAATCGGTAGCTAGGGGCATCAATTGACAGACGGCATTAATATATATTTTTAAATAATCGTACCGCTATTGACGTATCGAAAGACGTTTGTCTTGTTGATACGATTCGGAGTCACCGGTAGAGCCACCGGTAGAATAACGGTGAGCTGTTGTGTGTGTGGTGGTGCTGCAACGGTGCCAAAATACTTCTGCTGCTACCGATAAGAGCGTTATGTTATTGGTTGGTTAATATCGACGTTAGAGATGAAGGCAATGATGACAGAGAGTGACGGCATTTGCAGCAGCAGTAGATAGGCCATGGATGATGATGATCATAATTAATTGGTCGGTGTTAATATTAATGCCTACCCTGCCCCCCGCCCCCGATAGTGGATAGATCGTAACTAACGACGATGATGATGATGACGATGACGATCCATTGGTTGATGTTTATTTCAATGTTGAGATTACCGGAAAAGATGGGTAAGCCTTCATCCAGCATTGGATCGGCAATGGCTGACGACAACGACGACGACGACGACAACGATCGTTAGTGATGATGATGATGATGACGACGAACTGTCCGATGATCATGATGCCGCACCTCCCAGTAGTGGACGCCGCGGGAGAACCCAGCGGTGCCGATCACCACGCGGTCCTCGCAGCTCCGGCACGTGGCCACACGGCCCTCGCTCGACACCGCCACGTCCTCGTGCGCCGCAGTCGGGTCCCACGCGAACCACGCCACTGCACCGCACGGCACGGCACGCCTCCTCTACCCCCTTTCTCCACTGGCACATCCAAGCCAAGCCAGTAACGGATTATTTTCTTTGCTGTCTTTCCCCACTGGCCATTTGCCGTGCCAAGCCGAGGACCGAGAGGAGGCAGGGACGCCGGGAACGGACTGCCCGCAATGGCGAGTTGTTTACTCCCTCGCCTGGTATGCAGGAGGTCGTGGGTTCGATCCTGACCCTGACGCCTGCTGTATTTTCAGTGTTTGCGGTGTCTCTCTCTCATCATGATCACGGTGGCTAGGAGATGTTAACTACCTCGCCTGGTGTACTGGAGGTCGTGGGTTCGAGCCCGACCCTGACGCCTGCTGTATATTCAGAGTTTGTGTGTCTCTTTCTCATCATGATCACGGTGGCTAGGAGATGTTAACTCCCTCGTCTGGTATACAGGAGGTAATGGGTTCGATCCTGACTCTGTCGCTAGTTGTATATTTGGAGTCTGCATCTCTCTCATCATCATCACGATGGCTAGGAGATGTTAACTACCTCGCCGGGTGTACAGGAGGTCGTGGGTTCGAGCCCGACCCTGACGCCTGCTGTATTTTCAGAGTTTGCGGTGTCTCTCTCTCATCATGATCACGGTGGCTAGGAGATGTTAACTCTCTCGCCTGGTATACAGGAGGTCGTGGGTTCGAGCCCGACCCTGACGCCTGCTGCTGTATATTCAAAGTTTGCATGTTCTCTCTCTCTCCCCGTGGTCGCAGTGGATTTTTCTCCAGGTTTTCCCTCCACATTTAGAATCAACATCACGCTTTCAGAGTATTTTACTGCTGCTATAAATTTCCACGTCATGATAAACCAGTTGGTTGAGCCATCATTTGTCAAAGCCAGGTGGCTTCTGAATAAGAGCTAAATAGCAGGTCATACTCACCCTTCCTCTACCCACACATCGCCTGCTCTAGCAGAACCCATTTTTACTTTTTCCTCAATCTTCAGACAGCATCGCAATGATTTGCCACCCATGTTAATTAAAATGTCTCTCTCTCTCTCCCCGTGGTCATGTGGATTTTTCTCCGGGTCTTCCGGTTTTTCCCCTCCACGTTTAGAATATTTGGCTGCTGCTACACATTTCCACGCGACGATAAGCCACCGTGTTGAGCCATCATTTGTGCTTGCCCGGTTCGCTTCTGAAAAAAGCTACGCATGGCAGCTCAAGTGGGCCCTTACCCGGTAAAATAAAAAATAAAAAATAATTTCGCAGTTAAAATAGTTTCACCGCCGGCTCACCGGGCGAGGTCTGCAGCAGCACGGTCTTGCTGTAGGGCCCGACGCCCGCGTGGTTGTAGGCCTTGACACGTGCGCGGTACGTGCTGCTGAAGTGCAGCCCATCGAGCGTGCACATGACCTCCGCGCCCTCGTACACCTCCTGCGCGCGGGCACGCATGGACACGGCACGTTCATGCGCAAGCACTCGCGAGCACAGGTAAGGCTGCCCCTTCCGCCATGTAGCCTTTAACGGACCGTCGGGGCAAGTGCGGCTAGCGAGCAGCACCTACGAAGGCCGGCGCGGCGCACAAAGGGGGTGGGTGGCCAGCACGTCCACACTGGCTCTCTCTCCCGAGTGGTGATGTTTTACACACCGCACCGGGTACTCATTTGAGGCTGAGTCGACTTAGGGGAGGTCCAGGACCGATCAAGGCGGGGAGGGGGGTGACAACCTGCTGCCTCGTGGCCGTAATTCATCAAGGACCGCCGTCTCGAATTCACGGTGCACTGCGGCTCTTGAAACATTGAGTGTTCGTCTTTTTTTTTTTACCGAATTCTAAATAAATGCCTCTTCTTGTCACGCAATTTTGGTCGCCGAGCCGTTTATGGTTGAGATGATCGCCAGCGGTGTCGGTGACCCGCGAGCGGGAATCGATGTCGGCTCTTTTGCCGGGCCACCACTGCGGGTAAACCGCGCGGATCTTTGGCCCGCGCGGTTTACCCGCAGGCGCGGGCCCCCCCCCCCCCCCCCTCGGCGACCCTCTCCACTGACCCGGAAGGCCCCCCCGCTGCCGTCGTCGAGCTCCAGGATGAAGCCGTCGACGCGGACGGGCGTGCGTGGCGCCGGCGCCCAGCACAGCGTCGCGGCGTTGCCCTCCGTGCCGCACTCGGAGGACAGCTCCAGCGCGGGGGCCGGCGGCGCTGCGCAAAAGGCAAAGGTTCCCCACCCATATAGAATCAGTGTTGTTATTGTTATGCTTAAATATATTTGTATCACTATAACTCCAACGCGAGCCCCGGTACAAGACGCCGATCGCAGAAACGGGGGGCGCGGGGGGGGGCAGGGGGGGAACAGAAACTCCGCAAACAGCAGCCCGGAGTTTCGGCGCGACGGCTGCCCAATGAAGAGGGTCAATTGGGCCAGCTGCCCCACCCACGTGGGGGCCACGTGCGAGTAGGAGGGGGGGGGGGCATGAAGGTTTATATGGGGAGGGGAAAGGAGCTTAAAGGTGAAGGTAACCAACAGTGGGGGGGAAAGAAAGGGACAAGCGATGGGAGGAAGGGGGGCCCCCGGGGCGGGCCCGGCGGGGGCTTGGAGGGGGGATCCCCCACATAGCCTCGAACAGACTGCAGGGGCAAATGCTGTTATCTTATTCCGACTACATTGACCAAAGTTTTGCTCGGACACATTACTTTAAAAATCCACTCGCGACAATTGATTTCCACGCGTGACGCAATTGTTTTTGATGCCGATCTCTGTTTTGCCTCATTGCCAGCGCCCGCTATGCTGTTGTCATTTCGGTGACGTGGTGAACGCGCACCAGCGAGACTTTTCTTGAGCGTTCGTGCACTCTCTCTCTCTCTCTCTCGCCCGGGCCAACGAAACCGACTCGAGAGCTTTTGGAACGCCGATGCACGTCCGCGGCACGGCACGGCGGCACGGCGGCACGGCGGCAGGGCACGGCGGCGCGGCAACCGTCACCTTTCATCTGCACGAAGTCGAGCTGGTGGATGGCCGCGTGCAGCGGCTCCATGTCGAGGTCCAGGCCGAGCTCGGCCGGCGGCCGCGGCTGCTCGCAGACGCGGGCCCACTCGTCGCCGCTCGACGCCACGCGCACGATCAGCCCCTCCGAGATCTGCGCGGCAGCGGCGGTAGCAGTAGCAGCAGCAGCGGGGGCAGCAGCAGCAGAAGCAAAGACAAAAATAAAGACAAAGATCCACCGTGTAGCCTTAACAGGCTGTTGGGGCAAGTGCTGTTAGCGAGCAGCACCTGTGGAGGCCCGGCACGGCACGCGAAGGGGTGGGGTGGCCGCACGGTGGTGGTTTGTGCAACCGGGTGGCAACGCTTGCTCAACTGGAGCCCAGTAAACATGGAAGGTCGGGCCAACGTTGGCCCAACAGCTCCAACCACATTCAAACGTTGGCTCAACGTTGGCCCAACGGCTCCAAACACATTCCAACGTTGGGCCCAACATTGGTCCAACGGCTCCAACCACATTCAAACGTTGGCTCAACATTGGCCCAACGTTGGTCCCACGGCTCCAACCACATGCCAACGCTGGGCCAACGTTGAACTGGGTGGATGCCGCTGCCGCTGCTGTGCGGGCACCTGCAGGAAGCCGCTGGGGTCGGCCTCGTGCATCACCTCCCGGCAGAACTCGAGCAGCCCCACGGTCTTGTGGAGCCTCGCGTCGTAGCGCACCACCTCGTCGTGCACCGCCTACAAAGACAAAGATCACCCGTGTAGCCTCAACAGACCGTTGGGGCAAGTGGCGCCGGCGAGCGGCGCCCGTGAAGGCCGGGGCTGTGGCACACGAGGGGTGGGTGGCCAACACCTCGCCCGCCTTTGTCTCCCTGGTGGAGATATTGTTACACACGGCACAAGGTCCTCATTTTGGGGCTGAGACGACCTAGGGGAGGCCCATGACCGGTTCGGATAATTGTCACTGGTGTTGGGAATCGAACTCGGGTCGCCAGGTTAGTAGCGCAGTGCCCTAACCGCTACCACCACCACCACGACAACATCATCATCAACGTCGTCATCATCACTAATATAGCTCGCACCATCACCACAGTCATTACCGCCTACACAAGATCAATATTCTGGTCATCGTTAGCATCATCACCATCAACACTACCAGCATCATCACCACCATTATCATTTCCACCAGCTGCATCGCCATAACCACGTCTGCCAACATCTGGTTGGTGTTGAGGTCAGGGTCTGGACTGGGTTCGGTGGTTCGGCGTTGAGCTCTGGGTTGGTGCTGAGGTCAGGGTTTAGGCTAGGCCGGGTCGTTGGTCTAAGCGAAGAGTCACGGGTCGAGTTCGTGCGCGACGCGGCTCCCTGGGTGCCACCTGAAGCTGGTGGTCCCTCTCCTGTGCCACCCGCGCCAGCAGCTGCGTCTTGCGGTGCTGCAGCGCGTCCATCAGCGCGTCCACCTGCGCCACCAGGCAAGCCTCCAGCTCCACGCTGTTCTCCTGCACACGGTCACGGCGTAGCGTCAAGTTAAGGTTGTTGCTGTTGTTGTTACTGTACTGTCGTTATTGTTGTCGTTGTCAACCGGTGACTTCTCAAAGGCCTCTCCCCCATTTGCGTCCATTCCTTCCAGAATCAGAGAGACCCACAGAATCACACAGACACCCATAGACTGACACAGAGACCCATAGCCTCCAGAGATAACCTTAGACTCGCACAGACACCCACAGACTCACACAAAGAGCCATCGATTGGCACAGAGATCCACAGAATCACAGAGACCCACAGACTCACACAGAGACCCATCGATTGGCACAGAGACCCACAGAATCATACAGAGACCCACAGGCTTACACGGAGATCCATAGACTCAGAGACCCACAGACTCACAAGATACCCTTAGATTCACACTGAGACCCATCAACTCACACAGACGCCCAGATTGACTCGTATCGTTGTCAGCCGGTAAATTCTCACTCCTATGCAAAGACCTCTCCCATTTTCTTCCATTCCTTTCAATTCCTCAGCCGCTCTTGTCCAGTTGTGTCCTCCAATCTCCGTGATGCCGTCGCGCATTCCCTAACCTACCTCGTTGACGACATTAAGGTACTTTTTGTTTTCGTTTAGTCCTTCTCAATTTTTTGCCAATCGTGTGTGGAGGCGAAGAGCCGATTTGAAGATCACTCGCAGAGCAGGAGCTTCACTCCCACGTGTTAAAGAACGGCCCGTGGAAGACGATATCACAGAACTGCTGCTAAGGATTAAAAAAAAAACACTCATGGTATCATCCCGGTCTTGAATGTATGTATGTTGAACTTCTTTCACACCGTACGTAGCCAACCGTGCTAATTGGAGGTGCGGGTGGGTAAAGACAACAAACTAAATACAAAAATCAGTTCTAAAGAAATGAGTTTGTCAATCTAGATGATTTAAACAGTGCATAGCTCCAGTGGATTCCGACTATCAGAAGGAAGAGCATTCCAGACGGCCGCAGAAGCATATCTTCATTGGCCAGCCAAAGCCACTGCTGCGAGGTTGACCGGAGTTCTCGTTGGTGGTTTCCGCCCCTTGATGACATCAGCGATGACTGCGCACGTAAAATCCCATCGCATTCAATTCGGTTCGGAGCACATCATTTGGCTAAATTCCAGCTGGGAGAATATCAAACATCAGTTTGAGCGTCACCCGATGAACATGACTCTGCAGCGGAGCGCGTGGGCTGTGCTGCAGCCTGCTGCGAACCCATCAAGGGATCTTAGGAGTGGCTCTGCAATACCTGCTTCTGCGGGCTGTTCTCTGAAGCAGAGGAAGGGCCTCACTTCAAGTGCGAGAGATCTGGGGGGACTCGACGCCTGGTAGACTTTGCAGTTTTTTTCCTGGATTTTTCTGTTTGCGCAGAGTCACTTTAAGAGGTTTTCTTGTTTTTGTTTGTTGCGGTTGCACCCGATTCTAGAGCCGAATGGCTCACAGGGCTATACCTAATACATGAAACTTAAAACTGAATGAGGCTGACACCGAGAGCGCAACTGGCAACCAGCTGATAAAGGCGCAGCCCTTCAACTGCTCGCTCACAGCTCTGCTGGCAGAAGGGCCTCCCCGCTAGAGAGAGCTATTCAGAGAGAGGATTAACTAAAACAAAACTTTGTAAACTATTTTATATTTTACCAGGTAAGGCCCCCACTGAGCTGTATAGCATTTTTTAAGAAGCGAACCGGTCACAAACGACAGCTCAACGAAGTGGCTTATCGCGCGTAAATGTACAGCAGCCAAACACTCTGAACGCGTGATGTCGTTTCTAAACGTGGTGGGAAAAACCGGAGGACCCGGAGGAAAATCCGCTCCAAATATACAGCAGCAGCAGGCGTCAGGGTCGGGATCGAGCCCACGACCTCCTGCGTACCAAGCGAGGTAGTTAACATCTCGCCACCACGGCGACCCATGTCTTCCGCGGTGGCCAAACGCCTCGAACGAGACGGGGGTGCCCACACTTCACCCCACCGCACGCCACGTGACAATCGCACAACCGTGACGCATCCCATTCTTAGTGCCGGGTGGACTGAGACAGCTGGGGGGGGGGGGGGGGGGAGATTTAAGAAACGTGCGCGATTGTTTAAACTGCCGCGCCGGGAGAAAGAATCAAATTCCGGATGGCAGGTCCAGTGTTGCTAATCGGCACAGCATCAAGGCAGCAGCAGCAGCAGCAGCGGCGGCAACAGACATCACCAGAGCTGCCGAACAGAGCACCGCGCATGCTTACAGCTGCAGGGCGAACCAATTAATCGTAACGCCAACAGCGTTGGATTCGCACAGTGAACAAGAAATGAACCCAGCAAACCTCCCCTCGCAAGCCCCCTCCAAGGCGCGGTGACTAAAGTTTCATGGCGTGTTGGTTGGAAGTGGGGGGGGGGGGCGGTGGTGGTGGGGCCCACACACCGCCGGCTCTCCTCGCAGACAGAGCCAGGCTTGGAGTCGGCTGCACTTGCCGCAGGAATACAAATGAGCCCGCGAGCCCGCGAGCACGCGGTCGATGTGGCGGAGACACGAGCCATAAATCCACACCGCGCCACCGCCAGGCGGACACAGCTAGCCGGAGACCGTCAGCCAGACACGGTCAGCCACTAAGCCACCCGCCCAGACACAGCCAGCCAGACACAGCCAGTCAGACACAGCCAGCCAGACACCCCCAGTCAGACACCCCCAGCCAGACACCCCCAGCCAGACACCCCCAGCCAGACACAGTCAGCCAGACACCCCCAGCCAGACACCCCCAGACACCCCCAGTCAGACACCACCAGCCAGACACCCCCAGCCAGACACCCCCAGCCAGACACCACCAGCCAGACACCCCTAGCCAGACACCACCAGCCAGACACCCCCAGCCAGACACCCCCAGCCAGACACCACCAGCCAGACACCCCCAGCCAGATACCACCAGCCAGACACCACCAGCCAGACACCCCCAGCCAGACACCACCAGCCAGACACCCCTAGCCAGACACCACCAGCCAGACACCCCTAGCCAGACACCACCAGCCAGACACCACCAGCCAGACACCCCTATTGTTGCTACTGACGTTGGCAGTTTCCAATCACCTTCACCCAGCAGTGGATGGAGCAAGGCTGCTGATGATGATGGTAATGACAATGAAGGTATTCTATTGTTGCTACTGACGTTGACAGCTTCCAATCAATCACCTTCACCCAGCAGTGGATGGAGCAAGGCTGCAGCTGATGATGATGATGATGACAATGAAGGTATTCTATTGTTGCTACTGACGTTGAAGGTCGCTGTCTACCGCCGTCACAAACAACACAAATGCTCCTCGACGAAGCAGTCGAAGGACGTCAGAACGGCCCCCACTGCTGCCCGCCCCGCTCGACGTTCGAGGCGATGCCTCTGACGCAAGCCGACGAGAGATTTTAGCTGTCGTGACGGCGCTTAAACCACCCCCGGTGGGGGGGGGCCGGGCGGGCGAGCGGACACGGGAGGGGGGGTCACGATTTACACTCTGCCGCCTCGCTCCCCCCACACGGGTTACAGCTCCCGATCGAAAGCCTCCTCTCTCTCCTGTTTTTTTTACAGTTCCACCGTAAAAGATAAATATATTCCTTGCCCACCCGCCCGCCACCCACACACCTACCCCCCCCCACTACAACTCCCCCCCCCCCCCCCAACGTGCCCCCCCCCACACTCACACAATCCGTACGCGCGCGTGGGGATCTGCCGAAAATATCCGTGGGTGAGTCACGCGTCTCCGCGCCTTATTACGACAAGATTCGCCATCTGCGCGGTGGCCAATTGCGCCAATAAACTGGTGGTGGGCGGGGGGTGGTGGGGGGGGTGGTGGGGGCGGGGGGGGTGTGGTGGGGGGCGGGGGCGTGTGGTGGGGGGCGGGGGGGGGACTCTCCGGCTCATCCGTCAAGCAGCCCCCCCCCTCCCGCCCACTCCGTTCGCTCGATTTGTGCAAATGTGAAGCTGCGGTGAAACTCTGAACGTGGTCGCTTGCGGTGGGTGAACGAGCAGGCCGGCTCGACGCGACCAACGCGGCCAGCCGAGGAGCCCGCGTGGGCCGAGGCGTTTGGCGGGGAAGGTTTCAGAAACTTGCTCGCTTGTTTCGACTGCCGCGCCAGGAGATCGAACCGACCTCCAGGTGGCAGGTCGAGCGTGCTCATCGGCACGCCACTGCGGCGGAATCCCCGCTCTTCAATCGGCGAATCGGAATAACGTTTAAAACACGATGATCATTTTCTCGCGATGTGCATTTATTTACGCAATTCATCTTTTCGTTTTTTTTGTATTTGCTAAGGTAGTGGGGGGGTGGTTGGGGTGTTTGTGTTTGCGCCGTCTGTGTAAGGAACCGGCTTTATCGATGTGGGATGCAATTGCACGAACGGCGCTCTCCGAAACGCCACCGTCGACTGTTCAATTGTCGCGAACGACGCCGAGAAGCCGCTGGGAATGACCGCGCACGGCGAGGCGATGTGAGCGTAGCGCCGTGTCTCGCCTGCACACTCTGCAGCGCGTCCTTGAGCCCCTGGACGAAGGCGTGGGCTTGCGTGGCCCTGTCCGCCAGGCCGGCCAGCGCGAGCGACAGCTGACTCTGCAAGGCAAGAAGGGAGGAGGGGGCAGGGCACATTGACTCATAATCAAGATGATGACGTGACGAGGATGACGAGGATAATGATGGCGGTTACGAGAGTAATGAATGAATGACAGTCATTTAATAAGACTCATCATCATCATCAATCCGCTGCTGGATGAACGCCTACACGAGGTCTCGCCGTCGCGATCCTCAGGTCCCAAGAAAATTATTTTGTGACACTGCACACAAAGCTCGCCCTGGAGCCAATAGCACCTTGTGTATGAGCGAGCGGGTGCCGATCGAAAGCAGCAACCAGGCTCGCACCTGCTTAGCTTTCGAGATTCGCAATAAAGAGCGTGGGGGAGGGGGGGTTGTCGTCGCACGGGCGTTACTCAGTCGTTCGAAATAGAACATTGCATTTCTGTTCATGTTTAATGTTTCGTCTCTCCAGTTGTATTTGCGTCGCCCCAGTCGAGCCGGCAGAGATGTTCGTTTGACAGCTCTCGTTCAATCCTCATTGGACGGAGGATTCGGCGCACAAGACGAGTCCAGCATCTCCTCCGATCGCTGTCCCCGATCCACCCTCCTGACGGCAGGTCAACGCTGTGCGGACGGCAGTGGCTCCACTGTTTGCTCAGCTCAACTCTTTTTGTTTTATTTTAACAGGTAAGGCGACCTGGTTGTCACACACAGCAGCCAGGGTTCGGTGTTGATACTCGAGCCTCATTGAGTCTGACAGACGCACGTTTGAGACTTCTTACAGTTCAGTGCCAAAACCCCCAAAGCGCATCCTATTAATCCGGGCTGATTCACTGCAGGGTTCTTAGGATTCAACACCTAAGGCCTGACACTGTAGAGCAGCACGGCTGTGAGAAAACGCCCCGTTACCGTCTCATTTGCACAAACCTAAGACGCGTGTTAGGTTGCGTGCATCGTGAGCGTAACATAAAGGGTTCACTGATGAATCGACGGATTATTGCATTTGTGTGTAGAGGCTCAGCCCTGCAGTTGCTTGCTCACACGCACAGTTGCCGGACGGGTCCACCCACGAGGGGCGGCAGCTCTGGAGGGGTCATTTGGCCTCAAGCTTCCAAGCTGGCCAGATGTCTTGGAGAAGGTTGGAGTACCCACACTTTACCCCACCACAGACGACTTGCCCATCGATTAGCTGTGGGTGGGAGGTGAGGGTTTGAAGGGAGGGTGGGGGGTGGATTTCAGAAACTCGCCCCGTCGTTCCGTTGTGTCGACCACCGCGCCCTCTGGATTGCAAGTCCAGAACGGTAACCGCTACACCGCGGCACTTGCAGCAGTAGCAGCAGTAACAGCGGCAGCATCCGGCCCGTTCGGTCCGCACTCATCCTCGCAGCAGCAGCAGCAACAGATTCTGACTAAGCCATCGAGCAAAGACGGCGGTCACCGCATCGCGTGCGCCGCTTCCAGACGCGCTTCTGCTGTGGCCGTCTGGAACGCTCTTGCTTCTGATATTAGGAATCCACTGGAGCTTAATGCACTGTTTAAATCATCCAGATTGATGAACTCATTTCTTTGGAACTGCTTTTTGCGTTTTCTTTGTTGTCCTTCCCGGGCACCTCCCATTAGCGAGGTTGGCTACGTGCGGTGGCGAAATAAGTTCAACGCACACACGCACACATGCACACACACACGCACACGCACGCACACTCACACACGCACACACACGCGCAAACACACGCACACACACGCACACACACACGCACACACACGCGCAAACACACGCACACACACGCACACACACACGCACACACACGCGCACACACACACGCACACAGATGCGCGCATTCCTTAAACTCGCAATTCAAATCGGCACCGAATAATAACGCAGTCTTACATCATCGGCGAGAAATCTGAACCAAAGAGGATGGCACACCATCACCTCCACCAAGGGTTCTGCCAAACAACCACCACCACTAAGGAGAGCCTGCCACACCACTACCAAGAAGCCTGCCACACCTCCACGAAGGAGACTGCCACACCACCACCTCCACCACCACCAAGGGGGTTGCCACACCACCACCAAGAGGTCCGCCACACCACCACCAGCAAGGAGGCTGCCACACCACCACCACCAAGGGGGCCACCACACCACCACCACCACCACCAAGGGGGCCGCCACACCACCACCACCAAGGAGGCTGCCACACCACCACCACATCACCACCAAGGAGGCTGCCACACCACCACCACTAAGGAGTCTGCCACACCACCACCACCAACGAGGCTGCCACACCACCACCACTACCAACGAGGCTGCCACACCACCACCACCACCAAGGAGGCTGCCACACCACCACCACCACCAAGGAGCCTGCCACACCACCACCACCAAGGAGCCACCACACCACCACCACCAAGGAGCCTGCCACACCACCACCACCAAGGA
>CM025662.2:2608164-2634175 GCA_014621495.2 Entosphenus tridentatus | reverse complement strand
GAGTTGGTAGGGGCCCTCCCCCCCACGGAACACGTGAGTTGGTAGGGGCCCTCCCCCCCACAGAACGCGTGAGAGTTGGTAGGGGCCCTCCCCCCCACGGAACGCGAGTGAGTTGGTAGGGCCTCTCCCCCCCCCACGGAACGCGTGTGACTTGGTAGGGCCCCTCCCCCCCACGGAACGCGTGCAAATTGGTAGGGCCCCCCCTCCTCCCCACGGAAAGCGTGTGAGTTGGTATGGGCGAGCGCGCGCTAGCTAATAAATACATAACTGAAAACAGCACTAAATCGCTAATTAAACTACTTTAAAGGTGACGGACGCGAAATCGGAATGGCTCGGCAGGGGGCTTATGGCGTGCTAACTGGCTACTTTTTTTTACACGAAACCCCCACGGTTTGCGAGCCAAATGCTTAGCAAGTTTGGGCCGCACACACACGGACAGACAAACAATGACATTTATGGGTTAAAAAAAAAGACCTATAAGCCATCCATCACACCCTCCCACTCGACCCCCCCTCCCCGACTGTATCACCATGACTCACAAAAAGAAATCCACGGCAGCTTTAAAGACGAACACATTGGCAAGCGTCTATAAATACGCAGTTAAATACAAATAATAAGCAATCTATCTCCCTCTCACTAATTTATCATCACCATGACTCACAAAAAGAAATCCACAGGAGCTCTGAAGTAAAAATAAACATCCGCGTCGCTCTATATCCAGGCGAACAATCGCACTTCACTTTACGCGAATTACTCGGCCCACTGATCACATCCCTGTCAACCCCATATCAGTGCCCCTAACTTGTTACAGACCAACTCAGACCTTATTGGTCACCCCGTGCCTTTATTAATCTCAACCTTCATCCTACAAAGTCACATCACAAGGGAGAAACACAAACATATATACACTTTTATTGTGTTGCCCGTATTGAAACGGCTGTACGCCGTATGGACCTGAAAACTCAATGTCCCTGGTCAAGCATACGGGGTAAACCGTACGGGTTGACGGCTATGCGGATCACGTGGATGGCAACATTTGTAATCGTCTAACACCCAACTTAAAGCGATTAAAACACTTTAACCCTATGAGTAAACGGATCCGATTCACCTCCTTGGCCAAATGTCGATCATGTTTGGTTTACCGGTTGTTCTCGCAGTAAGGTTATATGCGCCACAGACGACCTTTCTAACACTTGGGCAACATCATTAGGATCGACATTGGGTCAGTAGGTATCCGTTACGTGCATGCAGATTGCCATCACGAGTGCTCCTTGTTGCTGGTAGGGCCCCTTCAGCATCTTACGCCTCATATCGAGATTGCATCTGCTCATTGTGAAGACTCCCACACACACACACGTGTGCGCGCTTGTAACCTGACACTGCCTTGCAAGCGGTGATGCTTCATCTTAAGATGTATCCAGGTGGAGCTATTTTAATTTAAATGGACGTGCCACTGTGTGTGTTCCTCTCTCCTTCTCCAAAGAAAAAGATCCCCCGTGTAGCCTTAACAGGCTGGAGGAGCAAGTGCTGTTAGCGAGCACCTATGAAGAACGGAACGGCACAAGAGTGGGTGGGTGGCTAGCACCTTACCCGGCCGCCTTTGTCTCCCCAATGCTGTTTACACACAGCGCCATGCACTCATTTGAGGCGGGGGGGGGGGTCATGACGTAATTGCGTGACTAATTAGTTACCAGAGTAATGCAATAGAGGCCACGCGTATTAATTGATTGATCGTGCACACGCCGAGTGCCACGATTCGGTGCAGAGGGCGATGTCGCACTCTGCAATCCAATTAACTTGCAAGGGCGAAGGCTTTACGGCAAACGCCACGTCGCACACATTTGCGAGGCACTCACTTCCCATGCGTTTCACTCCCACGCTCCAAGACGAGTCAAGTCTGCAAAGGCGAAGTCACACGCAGTGTTCGTTAACCACGTGCGATTATCTTCTTGGTTCTTTCGGTAAAGTCACGTAGAATGGAAATAAAAAAATAAAACATTATTTTATTATGTTTTATTATTATTATTTTATTATTTCCATTCTACGTGACTTTACCGAAAGAACCAAGAAGATGAATCCCTGCAGTCACGAAAGCTTTAAATCACGTGAGATTATTTTGATTATTTTGCTGCGATAAATGTACAATGATGGGGCCACTTTGTTGAGCCATCGTTTGTGGCCAAGTCGCTTCTGAAAAATAAGTTTAATGCCTCAGTGGGCTTAGCCTGGAAGGATGGGGATGGTTTAGTGTGGTATCTGTTTGTGTTTCTTTAACCTTTTTTGTACTTTGCGCTACGATCATGTTTTGTACTGTTTGTTGTTGTAACGTTCTGACCCGACCCTACTGGACATCTGTGAAAGAGCTTTATAGCTCATCGGATTCCTCCTGCAGTGTAAATATTATGATTCCGATTCTGACATGAACGGCAAAGCAGCCAGAACCGGCGCGGCCAAAAATCGCCCAAGCCGTGGCCCGATCTAATGTGGGAGGAATCAGAAATCTGAATCTTCATTTAGATTGGAGGAATCCGATGAGCTACGAAGCTCTTTTCTTGCACAGATGCCCAGTAAAACCGGAGAAAACCTGAGAAAACCCACGCGTGCGAGGATGCAACACTCTTATCTCCGTACAGATGGAACAGAGATTGAAGTCCACACTTGCTGTATGCTTTCTGCTGGCAAGCCAGGGTATTGCACCTCAACGACACCCACAGGTTTTTGAGTTTGACAACATCTCTTCGGTGATTCACCAACCCTCGCTGCTGCCTCCACATGGCCTGATCGCGTGCGTGCATAGCTTCCGCCGCCGGGAATGCGACCACCGACCTGATTCCGACCTGAACCAGCCAAACTATTTCGCTTTGTTTTTATTTTATTTCACCAGGTAAGGCCCACCGAGTTAGATATTGTAGCTCTCTTTCAGAAGCGACTTGGCCACAAATGATAATACAACCAAGTAAGTGGCTTATCACGTAGAAATTGAAAGCAGCCAAATACTCTAAACGCACGTTGTTTCTAAATGTGGAGGGGAAAGCCGGAGGATCCTGAGAGCGATCCACGCGACCACGGGAAGAACATACAAACTCAAAATATACAGGGGTCGGGATCGAACCCACGCACTCCTCCATCCCAAGCCGGGAGAACGAGTCGGATCGGCGACCTTTGGATCGCAAGTTCAGTGTGCTGACCACGACACGACTCCATCGCGCGCTTTCATAAGCGCTTCTGCGGCCGTCTGGAACGCTCTTCCTTCCCATATTGGAAAGCCACTGGAGCTATGCACTTTTAAATGTATATTCAAAACTAATTTCTTTAGAACCGCTTTTTGTGTTAAAGTTGTCCTTCCCCATGCACCTTCGATTAGTACGGTTGGCTAGATACGGTGCGAAAGAAGTTCAACATACACACAACACTATTCACTACACTACAATACTACTATACACAACACCACTATACAAAATTGCGCTTAGTTTTATATTTGAAGCTTTCGTGACTGCAAGGATTCATCCTCTTTGGTTTCTTCGATAAAGTCACGTAGGTAAAAAATAAAACAAGTGAAAACTAAATTAAATGACGTTTCGGGCGCAACACAAGCGTCCTTCTTCAGGTGGGGACAACGTAGTGAAAGCACAACCGCTTAAGCGTGGGTTGCGCCCGAAACATCGTGATTTAATTTAGTTTCTTTCATATTATTTTTTACCTACGTGACTTTACCGAAAAAAACCAAAGAGTATGCGCGTTTAGTTTGTTCTCTATCCGCACCTCCAATTAGCACGGTTGTCTACGTACGGTGCGAAAGAAGTTCAACATACACACAAACATACCACAGCAGCACCGTCGAGCAGCGCGTACACCAGACGACACACGAGAGAGGACTGCGCAGGTGCGATCCGGGGATTATATTTATCACGCGGCGTTTACAATTCACGTTCACAGTCTGCGTGCACCGCTTCGCCTGCCCTCCACCGGCGGCGCACTTACCCAGAAAACACATCCCGCCCCCCAACAACACCATGAACATTTCACGCGACCACCAACCGCGCGAGATATTTGTTTTTGTTACAAAAAAACGATCCAACTCATCAAATCACGTCCAACGACAAAAACGAAGCTTTTTCCGCGGGGAATACGCGACAGGTAACGGCGGACAAAGTCACCCCCCACCACCCCCCCTCCCCCACCGTCCAATGTCGCACGCGACCACCACTCGAGATGTCCCCGTCATTCATTCTGTGCATCGTTGGACGACGTTTCGTCTCGTCGCCAGCGTAAAACACGCGGGGGGGGAGGGGGGGACCCGGGTTAATCCATCTTCGCAAATCTTTCGTACAATCTACGACTTATAAACCCAACCGCAGAGGGGGGGGGGGTCCCTGCCGATCCTTGGGGGGGGTGGGGGCGCGCCCCCGCCGTGGGGCGGGCGGCGGGGGGGGAGTGATGGGTCCAGGGACTGTGTCCATTCCGATGGGATGTGGAGCACCAGAGCCAGTGAGCCCCAACCCAGCAGGCTGCGTTCGAGCACACTGATGATTCGAGCCCCGCCGACGAATGTTACGAACACAGGACGGAACGCCAAGTCAACGTGTAGATTAAAAAAACCAGGCTCGCGCACACACACACACGTCCTCCTATAGCTTGCCAAAGGCATCGTCGCATGGTCATCACGTGTGTGTGTGTAAATGGGCTCCTGTGCAGTACAAGTAAATCATGTGAAAAAGATGGTATTATGATTGGGCAGGGATTGGGGCTGTAGTGGAGAGTTACTCTGCAAGGGGGGGGGGGGGGCACACATGGCTAATCTTTAACGAAACGCGTTTTATAAATGTAATTATTATGACACGTCATCACTTAAAGAGGGCGATTGATCTACAAGTGACGAATCCTCATCTTTGCTTATCCTGCAGCAATGAGCAGCGGGACCTGGCGATTCGGGGTGCCACGTGATGAAATCTATATACGATGCTCACGCACAGACGACCGTCCATATGAAAATGTTCTCTGTCTAAATTCGATTGATAACCAGTGCCTTTTTATTTGGGGGGAGGGGGGGGGATGCACCAATCGAAATGCAGGTGATGTTGAACTCGTCCAAGCCACCCTGGCCAAACAGAAATCTTTGTAACTCCTAACAGCAGCAGCAGAAAACAAAATAATCGGTGACAAACCAGTTATCAAGAGTCCAGCGAGTTCATCCGACGTTGCTTACCGAGGCGATTTTAAACGCGTTGCCAGCGGGCGCGCCCCGTCACTCGAGCAAAGCGGTGAACAATCTCACGAGGGTGCACCGCCCCCCCCCCCCCCGAATCGCGTGCCTGTCGCACAGGCCGCGGACACAGCAGGGACCAACAAAGTCCATTGCAGAAGCAGCAGCGGCAGCAGCAGCACGCTCCAACGCCAATGACCATCGCCCAATGTTAATGGCTACGCCCCTCCCCCCCTCTGTATGAGCGAGGACACAAAACAATTTTATTCCAGACATTCGTCAATCCACCAAGTGATAAACGACTACCGCCCATGCCATGCCGGGGTCATGGAGGTTTTTTGACCATACTTCGCCATGCTGGTCATAGTGAAGAGTGGGGGGGGGGGGGGAGCGCAGGACCAGCTCCGATATCACTCGCTCACGATGGTCGCCGTGGCCAGGGTTCATCACAGCCCGCGCAACGCACTAACATCAAGTACCACCTCCAAGGCATGAGCCAGTGGCCAACTTTTAAATGGTGAAGGCAGCAACAAGGAACTACGTTTAAACACGCGACACTGCCCGCTCAATGTTAAAACTCCCCCAAAAACGAATACTATACCTTCGCGAGCGACACGATTGCTCGTTATCCACATTCCCACGTCTTCCGTGTTACCGCGTGCGCCAGGGCACAGTGGAGGGGGGGGGCGTTGCGGTTGGCTTACAGTAAAAAAAAACGATGTTTGTTTTGCCATCTCCGCCCTGTGAAAATTGACCCTTTTAACACATTTTATTTCCGAAATTCACAAATGGGAATAATTAAACGGGAAAGCATTTAATTAACATAAAAAACCCACAAACCACGTATGCAACTCGTTACAGAGCAGGCCTTGGGATTACGTAAAAGCTTCCTTCGCAGAAAATGAATTGTCCATTTTGTCGTTTGTTTAAAGTAGACGCAACTTTCTTTTCATCCCACTTTTCCTTCCATCTCGTCACCTAAAAGGAAATAAAAAAACATCCAAAATGTCACAAGTTATAACAGACAACGGGTGACTCGCGCAAACCCGCAAAGGGGTTTTAGAACTTTCAAAATTCCGTATCAGAGCGCAACACAGCATGGACAATCCATAGCCCATGTGACATCGAAACTCCGCATACATTTTGCTCATGTCTCTTTCAGTTTTACCTTTCAGGAGGTTGTGTTCACTTGAATCAGCAGTCCACTAAAAGGTAAAGGCGCAGCCCTGAAATGTGTTGCTCAAGCCACTGCTTGGGCACTAGGGCCTTCAGCAGAGAGAGCTCTATGTACGTGTTGAACTTTTTTTGCACCGTACGTAACCAACCGTGCTAATCGTAGGTGCGGGGGGGGGGTCAGGACAACAAACCCTCTATAGAGGGTATGTTGGCCTACTCTTCCACGCTGGCCAGATGCTTTTGGCAGAGGTGGGAGAGAACCAACACTTTACCCCACTACACGCGACCTGCCCATCATAAGACTTTATCGGTGGAGAACACACTTATTCAGCTGGCTGGACAGAGGCGGAGGGATTTAATAAACTCGCCCTATCATTTCATCTGCCACGCTGCCGGGCGATCAAAGCGTGGCGGCGGCGACCTCTGGATTGCGGGTCACAGGTGCGCTAACAGTTACATTCGCAAGAGGGGGGTTCCCCCCTGCATCGGCATGGTTAGGCAAGCCTTTGCAAAGGGACCGTATTGCGTTTGTGAAGGAGAAATCGCAGACGATAAGCCCACGCATTTCGCAACGGAGAACTAAAAAAACACACAGCTCAAGAAACTATGTTATTGTACTGCAAAGGCTAGGACGTATTTACGAAGAAGCAGGGATTCAATCTCGACAGATCAACCGCGAGAGCCAAGGTTTTGCATCTCGCTTCTATCAAATGTCAACATGTAAAACATCGCAACATCACTTAAACTTCCACTTGCTTGTGCCACATATCTTTTGGTCTACGTGCGCAGCACTTATGCCAATCCACTGTTGGATGCAGACCTCCCCGTCCCGTGCAGGGTTTGTGGGGCTTATTTGACCATACTTCATCGCGCCGGTCAGCGCGTGATGGTGAAGGTAGGCATAGCATGGATTTGGTGGCAGAGTACAGCTATGGATTGTTGCCCTCTGCTGGCCACAACTTAGCCCGGCAGCCTGCAACACCTGTTATGCATGATGGTTGCCCATCCATCCATTATACAGTTTCAATCCTGCTTAAGTTTCCAAGCTTTGCCACAATCAGGCGCATTTCGGGTGACCTGGCCATTGGCTCATTTCTTTAAAACTGCTTCATGCGCTTAGTTTGGTGTCCTTCCCCCGCACCTCTGATTAGCACGGTTGGCTACGTGCGGTGCGAAATAAGTTTAACACACATACAAAGGGGCACAATTTTTTTACACGACATCAATAAACACATTTTTGAAATGCGAACACAATCATAAAAAAAAAATCTCAAAATTCACGTAGAATTAAAGAGGACTGCAACTACGGGGATGTCCGCTAATGTGTGCGCGGTGTGGTGGGCGTGAAGGCGATGTAGGTAGCGAGACACTTACCCAGAGCCGTCGGCAAACACCTAATGGGAGTTTACGGTTAAAAGTATCGAGTGCGATTAAGAGCTTTGGCGGCAAACTCCCCGCTCTCGTCCGTGATGCGATCCCAGTCCGTCTGACCCACCACAAACCCGATGGCGCGCTTTCTCTCCGCCTCGCTCTGCTCTTCCAGGTCGGCCCAGCGCACCTGCGGGAACGCAAGCACCGTGTTCACCAAGGGGGAGGGGGGGGGGGAAGGGCGGGTGGCGTGGTCACCACGTCAAGCGTTCGCAACTTGTCGCAGAGGTTCGTGCTTCGAATCCCGCAGGCCGCCCTGGTTATTATGGGCGCCACGGTGGCGAGATGTTAACGACCTCGCCTGGTCTACATGAGGGCATGAGTTCGATCCCGACCCTGACGCTTGCTGTATATTTGGAGTTTGCGTTTCTCTCTCCCCGTGGTCGCGTGGACTTTTCTCTGGGCCCCCTGGTTTTTCCCTCCACATTTCGAATCAACGTGCATTTAGAGTGTTTGGCTGCTATAGATTTCCACGTGATAAGCCACTTTGTTGAGCTATCATTTGTCGCCAGGTCGGTTCTGAGAAAAAGCTATATAGCTCAGTGGGCCTGACCTGGTAAAATAAAAAGTTTTAAATGGTTAATGCGGTGTGTGTTAACCCACAAAGATACCACGCGTAGTCCATTTCACAGTGGAGATTAAAGGTCCCACAATTCGGTTCGAAACGAGCAGGCCATTTTTTTGGTGAAATTTTAAACGTTACGTGGAAGTCACTCACAATTGGGAAGACGCAAGGCAATCATCGCCCGCCCCCCCACCCCCCTGCTGGCAAGACTCACGCCCACTTACGGGGCCAGGTGCTCAGTCTCCAATGGAGCGACGCACTTTTACATCTAGATTGAAAAACTAATTTCTTTAGAACTGCTTTGTGTTTAATTGGTTGTCCTTCCCCCACACCTACGATTAGCACAGTTGGCTACAAACAGAGCGAAAGAAGTTCAACATACATGTATACATTGAGAGCATTAGGCTTTCGCGACAAATATTATCCACGAGTTTTTTTGGGTTCGATCGCGTACATTTAAATGCCGGTTGTAATTACCGGCAAAACATTGTACTCAAATTGTTAATTTTGTTGGTTCACTTTCCAAAACACCGGTGTGCTGAACTAGTAACGAAATGGCACGCTTTGTTAACACGACAAACCTTTACAATTGGCTGTGTAGGGTGGTGGTGGGTTTAACGACACATTTATATTTACGCGATCTTACCACAAAAAACCTCTATTATGGAAAGATATTTTCTAGTCGAAAATTTTCTCGTGCGTGAAAAATAAGAGCGGCTCCCTCGCGACTCTCGTCGGGCAGCAGTGCGCTACGGCCGCAAACATCTAAAATACAACCGCGCTAATTAATAAAACAGCACTCCCCGGTAATTCTGTCGCGAATACGCATGACAGCGATCATGAAAAGCCTCGAATATTAACCCTTCGCCGTTACGAGAGACGTCTGAAAGATGCGGGGTGCGGTGTCCCCCGTTCACCTGAAACTTTGAACACGCAAGCGGCTCAGCATAAGTTTATTCGCAGAGGCGTAGTAGTGCCGTTGTTTTTAAAGACGTTGTTACTCACCGCAGAGAACTGTAGCGACTCGACCGCCACTCTACGATAGCTGGCATCGAATTGCGCCACGTGTCTTTCCGGCGTGGCCTTGTGGGAGCCTCGGTACCGATAAGGTTATTTATTTGATTTTTCTTTACAGTTTCGTTTTGATAGTAGTGTACATGCACCTCATTGGAATGAAATCGGAACGGGGGGTTCACTTACATCATCGAAATCAAACCAAAAAAAACTAAAAACGGGAGCGCATGCAACGGGGGAGCCTCACCCGTTTCTTCCCCGGCTGTGCGGGGCGCTGGCTGAAGTACTCGGGCAGCGAGAGGTAATCCTCCATGCGCTGCTTTGCCGAGGTCATCAAGTCGCGTTTCCTCTTGCAGCCTCCGCCGAGTCCGTCCAGCTTATCTGAGGGACGCGGCGTCGGATAAAGGGGCGAAGGGGGGGGGGGAAGAGCAGCGCGTCAGCCAACGCGCTCCCGTGCCATCATGGTCATCGCCACTGCCTGTACGCCCGCGTTGGAGACTGAACGCGGAGGGGCAAGGCGTTCTCAGCGTCGTACGTCAGATAGGCGAACGCACGCGCGGGAACTGCACCCTCAAAACACCTCTGGCGGTTTACTCTGCTGCGTATATACATTTGGATGTACCATGCACGAACACGAAGCCATTTGGTGGAACAGAGCGTAAAAAACTATTTTTTATTTTACCATTATTAACGCACGACACACTTTGCTCCTTGCTCATATTCAGCTTCTGCTGTAAGAAAGTTTCACAATCTCCCCCAACTTTATTCCATTTACGCTACTGGCATCATGTCCATTCAGAATCCTCGCAGATCAGTGAGCGACCCCCGCTGCTGGAGAATGGCCCCACAGAAGGTGATATCACAGAACCACTTCTGAAATCCCTTCCAGTGCTCTCTTATTCACACCGACGGGCGCTGCACTGTTCCACGCACCCCGATAAAAACACGTTCCATTGCATGGCTTAACAAAACTAAATTATGATTTTAGCAGGATGTCCTTTTGGCCGTGTACACTCTTAACGCCGAACCGTGCTCCGTTCTGAATTGGGCAGTAGAGACGACCGTGTCTAGATCGGATCTCGCCAGGCAGGCGTTACGTGGGGAAATGAACCATGTATTTGACCAAGCCCACCAGCATCACCCCTGCAGCTACTCGGGAAAGGGGGACCACACATTTGTGGCCTAACGGTCTGGGACAGCTGAACTTCCGGTGGCTATACCGAGCATTAACTCCACTTCACGTGCCAACCCGTGCCCTACGCGACTGGGTCAGCTCTGGGACCCACCGCACCCCCCTCCCCCCCTTTCGATGAACAAAACCTACAAATTAAGCATTTTTATAAGAAAAATTACTTTTATTATTATTAAATAGCATAAAAGTTGAATAAATAGACAGCGATACATAAACAACTGGGCGCTATCAGTTTCTGTGCAATCGATGCAAGGAGCGGCCCAGGTCTCGCCACGGATATACTTTATTTTAAAACATCTGTTGCGTCACGCAGAAGTACTCAGAGCGACGCTCGATCGCTCGCTCTCCGATGAGCACGGCTGGCTACGTACGGCGCGAGCGAAGTTCAACATAAATACAGACACACACACATATCGAGCACGCGTGCGGGGGGGGGGCCCTCCTCAAGCGCCTGCCGTGTTACGAACAGCGCGGTCGATGCGTTCACAGTGACAAGGAGGCAGAGTGCGTGCCTCCGCCTCTCAACAGGCAAACTCGTGAGGACACGGAGGTTACGATCCTTTCATGGGACTGACCAGAGCGTCGTCACCTCCGGACGGAGGGCGCGTTGCCGTTGCGGGGAAGCTGCCGATAAATTAGCGTGTTCTCTAGATTTCAAAAACGCCCCGGAAAGTAAGATGCACCCCTAAACTTTACATTTAAAATATAGGGGGGAAATAAAGTATATCTTATAATTCGGTGAATGCGGTAGATATATATCGATAGAAAAGGCTCACGGAAGAAGCGAGTGTGCACATTGGGATTTTTGGCCAATTCCATTACTGAGTATTTGGCACGTGGCAGACTATTGGAGTATCCAGAGAAAAAAAAAACCCACGCACAAGAGGGGAGGGGGGTAACATTTGAAACACAGCAAACACTTTCAACTCATCGAATCTCTCCGTGGATTGAACCCGGGACACTGAGCAGTAACCCCGCCAATTAACGCCCGATATCCCGCAGGCAGTTTTCCATGCCAGAACCAACCCAGACTCAACAACATTGTTCACAGCTTTCGAGATCCTGACCGAGGTCATTAGAAGAGTTCGATCACGTAAAAACGTGCGATTGTGTCGTTAGGAAATGCCATCGCTCGCACCAATGGAATGCCACAACTACAAGCATCTCCCGTAGTCGCAGAATAAAAATCAAGGTGTGCCGCGACTGCTGAGAAAGCATCGCGCGGCTAACCCCTGGCAGCCCATATCGGAGGTGTAACGCATGTCTCACGTTTGCGAATACGGCAGTAACTCTTTAAAGTCTTCCTTGAATGTCTCTAAGCACTCAACATTCAGACCGGTAGCCCCCCCCTTAGGCGGGGCAGGAACGTTAGAGAGAGAACGAGTATAACACGTACCTAGTTTTGCTTCAGAGGTGTCCATTTCCCATTTGCTTTTTGGGATATACCCCTGAATTGCAGACAGGAAAAAACCTTTCCTTGTTAACACACAGCAATGGCGTGATTCGTTACAGGATTATAAAAAGAAGTAACGACACGAAAGCCTGCGCACACAAACATCATTCTCTCTGTCGTCACTGTGCTTCGCTCGAGATGCCACCTAAACAGCCACTTCGCTCGCCCCCCGCCCCCCGGCACGTGAAATGGAACGACCCAAGTCAAGCACCACGCCGTCATCATTTAACCACGTGACTTGGTTAAGGGCATGCCATTATTGCCAAGGGAAAGAGGGCGGGTTTTTTTTTTGTGTGGATGTAATATCGTAAGCAACTGGAGCGAAGCATAGTGGAGAGTTACCGGTGGCAATTTACAGTGTGACGCTAATATCTAACATTCATAAAACATCATAGGAGTGCATATGAACAGCATAACATTAAACCAGTAATGCCATGAAAATATTTTCGTTGTAAATGTACAGCATATTGTGTAACACTACATGAAAAAAGACTTTTACAGGGCAGACGAATGACAAAAGACCACCGAGACGATACACCGATTGATCGGTCTGTTCCGAACATTTACATTTTTTCATGAAAAAACTAAAATATCGCAAGCCACCACCACTCAAAGAGTGGCACGTCGCGAGGCTGGTATATTATTAGTTGGCCATGTAATCTACACATACAGAAAAGAGACGACTCCGCACACACAGTATATCTACGAGCACAAGCAAGAGCGCGATATCCGCGAACACAGTTTTAGTACGCCCGGGTGACTCTCACAGTGAAGAGCTGCAAAGTCGGAGACAGCTGCAAATTCAGATTGTGATGGGGGGGGGTTGGGTAGGGAGGGGTGTCAAGTCAGCCCATCAACGCTGCGGAATCGGTAAAACTAAGTAGCTACTCGGTGGAATGCCAACCGTGCCCATCCACCCTGTGGACAAGACTGGTCCATAACCATGGGAATAAGGAATTTCCACCACTGCCTCAGGGGGGTTGGGGGGGCCCAACTGAGATGAGCCCCCCCCCCCGCCTCAATGCGCTAGTGAGCAGGAGAGAGATAACTGAACTTGACCATTTTATCATGAACGTCGAACTTAAAAGAGATACACGACCGCTAGCAGTTACGGTTTACTTTACAGAAGACAAACTGGGCAGTCGGCCGGGCACTGAGTGCGTCACTGCCAACCACCAGCCTGGGTACTTAAGCGAGCTTGCAGCCCCATGTGTCCTGGTCGAGTTACACAACCGCACGTTTGTGGCCTAGACAGGACGATCATCAGTGCAACTCGTTTCGGTTAATTAATCCGTCGAACAATAATAATAATACGTAGAGAACAAGCAACATTTTCTGATTAGGTGATTTCGTACATCGTAGTTAAAACTACTTGCGTCACCCCCCCCACCCCCCCCGTTTGCATGGCAGGTCAATTGTCTGTCAATGCTGCGGGTTCTGAACTGTCAATCGTCGCGACCCACAACACGGCATCTTTCCGTGCCTCGCCGAACGTTCAGGGTCGGTGACCTTGCAACACCTACGGCAGATTCTGACCGGGAAGCAAACGTGGACTGCACGCGCCTGCAGTTCGAGCATTGGAGTTAAAGAGCTATGGCTGTGGTGCGCAACCTTTACAAGACGTGGTCGTGTGGAGAGACGGACTGCATGAGCGCGTGTGTGTGTGTGTGTAGCGGTTAGCGCTCTGCGCTACGAACCCAGTGACAAGCGTTCGATTCCCGCTCACAGCCAACAACAGTGATGATTATCTGAACCAGCCCTGGGCCTCCCCTAGGTCGACTCAGCCTCAAATGAGTACATGGTGCTGTGTTTAAGCATCGTCACTCAGGAGACAAAGTGTGGCCGGGCATGATGCTGGCCACCCACCCCTTCGTGTGCTGTTACGGCCTTCGTTAGGCGCTACTCGCTAACAGCACTCGCCCCAACGGTCTGTTAAGTCCATACGGGGGGGAGATCGTTGTTTGTGAGTGCACGTGAACTAGTGTAGCATTCCTACCCCCTCCCCATCCCCCTCCTCCTCCTCAGTCGTGGGTGCAGTCTTCTTGCTCTCGGTTTCTTCTGAAGGATCCGTGTCTTCCATTTCCACCTGGATACGATCGCATCAAGAGGTGGGGTGGCCGCGCCAACCAAATAAAAACAATCATAAAATCGTCAGTACGTTTTTGAGATCCGCGCATTCATATAGCGCAAGGCAATCGCCAAGGTGCTACGTTTCACAGGCGGGTATAGTTTAACACGTAGGCTTTCGCGACCAATATTATCCATCAAAGATTTTTTTTGGGTTAGATCGAGGACATATAAATGTGTCGTTAAAGCCGCCAGCACCCGACGACACAGGCCATTGGTAAGGTTTGTCACGTAAACAGAACATGCCAATTCGTTACTCCTTCAGCACATCGGTGGGTTGGGGAGTAAACCCACAACATTTACAATTAGTACTTTGAGTACAACGTTTCGCCGGTAATTGCAACCAGCCTCATTAGGCGACAGCCAGAGTTGTGGAGAAATCCTCCTCCTGTTTCGGTTTTAAATAGACATGTATAGTTTGCAGGCTCTTCACAGCAGGGGCGATGTTGCTACATAGTTTTTTAAAAAGTCAGGTCATTTGTGAGCACATTTTCAAACTTGGGCCTTTACACTGGCACACATGGACCCACTCTTTTTTCAAATAACATCACGGGATCTTTAACGTCCACTGTGAAGCAGACTGCGCGCGTTTACGGTTAATGCACCCGTAGGGTTAACCAGGGTCGGCCGCTTGGATCCGAACCGCGCGCGAACATCTGCAACAAGCGGCAAAGGTGCTACCGTGCCAAGGGCCAATCTCAACCGTGGCTGGCGCTGCTGCGCTATGAACCCAGAAACACCGTATTTGATCGTCGATCACAACCAACATCGTAATATCGGACGGAAGAGCGTTCCAGACGACCGCAGAGGCGCATCTGAAAGCGTGCGATGCCACTTGCGAGGATGACCGAAGTTCACATGATGGTTTATGCAAACCATCACGGATCGCCCTTACGAGAGATATCTTGCCTCCCCCGCCGTTAGGGTTACGAATGCTCATGAATAAACGCTCTCGACTTGATACGATGAGGGTTAAAAAGAGCCCACGCTGGGGGAACGGACGACGAGCAGCCGGGCAGGGAGGGAGGGGAGGAGGGAGGGAGGTGGGGGGAGGAGGGGGGGGACACCCTGGTGTGTTGAGGACGTTGGCGTTCGTCGGCCGCAAGCCACCTTACCTCCGCGATGGCGGCGTCCTGAAGCAGCGAGCGGATGTCCAGACGAATCATGTGCTTGGGTGTCACCTCCCACTGATCGGCCATCTGAACGAGCCGACGGCGGCGACGACACGCGGGACCGCACACCAAGCGCGTGACGATGCGTGACGCGAGCCATGGAGATGATGAATTTGACATTTTTTTGGTTAGTTTCATTGCGCTTGTTTAACTTCCGCCCCCCCACCCAGGAGAGCCTTGCCGAGTCTGGTGACACTTGTTTCAGGGGGGTCCCTGTTTTCGCACTATAAGGCTGGTGATTGGTATGTATAATACGCACCTCCGATTAGTACAGTTGGCTACGTACGGTGAGAAACTCGATATACATGCAATCCAAATTGAGTGATTTGTGGGTAGGAACGAGGCCTACAAATTTGGAGCACGACGCCGGCACGAGGGTGGCCGACTCTCTTGCGAACGACGTCACGGATCTTTGACGTCCGCCGTAAAGCAAGGCAGCGCGTGGTATTACTGTGGTCAATACACCCTGCAGGATTAACCAGGGCGGCCGCTAGATTCGAACCGCGAAACCTCCGCAACAAGCGGCGAAAGCGCCACCGCTGGGCCACGTCAACCCGTAACGCACCCAACGTTGTCAGATTTCGGAAGCTAAGCAAAGTGGAGCCTGGCTAGTACTTGGATGGGCAACCGTCACGCACGATCACTTTGTCCACATTTGGGGCCAACTCCAATTCACCACAAATTGAAAACGATGTGAATACCAATACCAGCGTCAGCCCCGTCATCCAACACTGGATGAAGTCCTCCGCAAGCCTTCCCCGTCTCTCCCGGATCCTGCTACGTAACCGTCCAGCAGTGAGCGTGTGTTCACCGGCCCAAAATCGCCGCTCCTTCTCCACGGTGGTGGTGGAGAAGGAGCTGTTCCCACGCCATTGATGCCTTCTACCGACTGATGCGCTGCCCAAATCCCCGAGTACACGAAGGCATTAAGAGGCTCCCCCTCCCCCCCGCCACAGTGCCCTACACGAACGCTATTCGTGACAAACCGAATGGGGGGGGGAAGGCACTCACCTTGTTGATCTCGTCGTGTTTGCGGCCGTGTGTGTTCCGCTTGGCGCACGTGTGCGTCTCCCCGGTTATCTCGGCGAAGTACACCTGGTGAACGAGCGGAGGGCATCGCACGCAAACATCCATGTGAGCATGCCGCCGTGTCCTGGACCTTGGCAGCGGCTGCCTTAGGCAAACTTTGAGGAGGGGCAGCGTCTTACTGTGGACAGCTGTGAAATTTCAGGCGCGGCGCATCAAAAGAAAGATACCGTGCACGCACACACACACTGGGTTTCCGTTAAGAATGAGAAATAGCTAAACTTATTCGAATAGACAAAATAGCCTTGCGTTTTATTTCAATACGCGCTTTATCCCAAGACTAAAACACTTTCATATAACCGAAAATGAAATTAAAATGTTTACCACTTGTATCGTTAATCCAATCATTAAAAGCTAATAGCGTGAACTGCCGAGTTCTTTAAAACAACAAATATGATGGGAGCAATTAACAATAACGCTCCCGCATTTGCCCATCCCATTCAAAACATTTTCGTAAACCCTCGAGACCACAGAATCCGGCACGGCTTCACGTCACCGCACCTCGAAGCCCTTGGTCTTGGCGGAGCTCCAGAAGGACTCGAAGTGCTTGACGCGGTTGTTGATTGCGTCAATGATGATGAAGGGGAAGAAGCCATCGTCGAGGGTCTTGCGGAACGTCTTGAGCATGCTGCTGCGGTACGTCTCCTCCATCTCCGGCTCGTACTCGTACTCCATGACCTGTGGCGGTGACACGGTGGCGAGATGTTAAATACCTCACCTGGTATATAGGAGGTCGTGGGTTCGATCCCGACCCCGACGCCTGTTGTATATTTGGAGTTTGCGTGTTCTCTCTCTCTCTCCCCGTGATCGAGTAGATTTTTCTCCGGGTACTCAGTATTTTCCCTCCACAATTAGAATCAACATCACGCGTTTAGGGTATTTGGCTGCAATATATTTCCACACGATAAGCCACTTCATTGAGCTGTCATTTGTGGCCAGGTCGCTTCTGACAGAGTTATTTAGCTTCTTGGTTCTTTCGGTAAAGTCACGTAGAATGGAAATAATAAAATAATAAAAATAAAACATAATAAAATAATTCAGACTCTTGTCTTCTCGACAGACCTGTTCTCCACCTGAGGACGGCTGCTTGCGTTGTGGCCGAAACGTTGTGAGAATTATTTTATTATGTTTTATTTTTATTATTTTATTATTTCCATTCTACGTGACTTTACCGAAAGAACCAAGAAGATGAATCCCTGCAGTCACCAAAGCTTTAAATCGAAAGTTATTTAGCTGTTAAAAGAAAAATTCGTTTTAAGTTTAGATACGCAACCTGCAAACTCACCCGAGCTCGGAGTGCAATTCCACCGCTGTGGGCACTGTGCCACGTGGCTCCTAAGTCGCCTCAGCCTCAAACGAGCACCTCGTGCGACGTGCAAACATTGCCACCCGGGAGACAAAGTGTGGCCAGGGCGTGGTTCTGGCCAGCCCACCACCGGCCCCCCTCGTGTGCCGTGCGGGCGTTCATAGGTGCTCCTCGCTAAAAGCACTTGCCCCGCCAGTATGATAAGCCTACACAGGGGATCTTTGCTGCACGGCCCTCCGATGCCTTTTTCGGGTTGTACCGCTGTGTGGTGTTAGGCGCGAAGTCCGACATTTAGCTCCAAGTGCTGGGAGCTGCTCCTCTAATTCAGCTGCTGAAGAAGCTGCCAGCATGTGGACTGAAAGCAAAGGTACTAAATCCGTATTATTATGATTATAATTATGATTCAATTGACTTGAACTTACCACAAAGTCATCCGGCCACTTTCCATATGCATCAATGCCATTCCTGTTGATTCAAGTATATTTTGTTTCACCAGGAGAGAACTCAAAAAGGTGAGCACGAGTCTCGATCGGTCAACCAATTGCACCTGGGTCTGTCCCGTGACCTCCTGCCAGAGAACCTTCGACACTTCACGTGGCCTCGAAGTGCAAAGACACAAGCGCTGTGGTGCCGTCACCGCCACTTGGTGGAGAAACGGTGGTTGTTGTTACTGTTGTTGTTGGTGCAGGAAAAAAACTGGCCGACCTTCTTCTTGACTTTGCGCTTGGTCTCCGGGTCAGTCTGCGTGCGCTCCACCTCGGTGATGAAGTAATCATCCAGGCTGAGCACGCGTGGCGCCGCGCCTCCCTCCTCCACCTCCTTATCCTGCGAAGACCATCACAGCAAAGGCATCCTCCAATTAGCCGAGAAAATCTGTCGGGGCAGGTGCTGTTCACGGCAGGTGCTGTCAATGGGCGCTATAAATATCTAATTGTACCGTCTTGTCATTTTTGATTATTTTCACATCACAGCATTAACATCGTGTTATTTTGTAGCACCAAACATTGCACTGAGTGTGTGCATTGTGAACCTTCAATGTCGCCTGTAAATGTTTATAAACTACAAGTTCTTAAACTACCCATTCTAATTTGCTTTGTGGAGGCATGAAAGCACGCACGCACACACCAATAAAAATCTCTCCGTATAGCCTCAACATTTTCGGCTCGTTAGCGAGCACCTCCAATTCGCACGGTTGGCTACGTACAGTGGGAAAGGAGTTCAACGTACACACGTACAACTTCCAGTATATTTGAGTCACAATTTTAGCTGTACGAGCGGTCAAGACAAGCAGCATAATTTAACCTGACGCGACCAAACGCAACCCGGCCCTCCGACGCGTTTTGGGTCGTGTGCTGTCTCAAGTGCCCAAGAAGCTCCAGGCGCGCGGCGCGAAACGTCGGACGCCCTACGGCGACGAGGTTAAGTATGGCTGCAACGGGTTTTCTCTCTCTCCACGCACCGGGGATCACACTCACCCGTATGAGCTTGGCGACGTGGGTCTTGCCGCTGCCGGGAAGGCCTCGCATGATCACCACGATCTGAAACGAGAGGCGCGCTTGAGACTCGGCGGCAACAGAACAACCGACGGTTGCCACCGCGGCTTCAGGACTGCCGTTGCGGAACGAGGGCTACGTTTCACTCTGATGGCAAACGGGACGCCTGGCTGTGGGAGGTGTATGAATAACAGTGATGCCACTTGCAGCGAAATTACACAGAATCGTTGCGTGGTGTTGCCTCGGTGGGCTTTGGGTGATAAATTGCGAGTGACTTATTTCTGTATTCGCGCAAATTTTTTTCTCGCAAAGCTGCTGAGATGGCAATTAATAATCTTGTACAACATGTATTTTAGGCAGAACGTGTTGTCCTGGGTATTTGATCCATTTTCCTATGTTGGATAGCAGAATGGACCTCTTTACCCGGGAATATTATTATCTGCTGGGCCAACAGGACCACAGTCCCTTCGTGAAAATTAGCACATGAATGCGCACGTAAAGGATACATCCACTATGCAACTCAATGTGAATTCCACATCGAGTCACATGACCGCACAGAACATCCAGTACCAAAAATAATTACAACTCGACATAGCCGAGTGGGCTGGTCAGCGAAGATGCCATCACATTGAGCTATGCTGTAATTTAACTAAATTCCAGCTTACTTGAGAAATGAAAGCATTGGATTGGCCGTCATGTGATGAACATCTGTCAGGTGTAGGGCAAGTCCGAAAGTACGGCTTCCTTGACTGCAGATAAAAGAGGTCGCTTGAAGGACTCCCTTGAAGTGGTTCCGTGATATATCCTCGATGGCGGATGATCCACTATCTCCATTATGGAGTGCCACACCGCCCGATGGGAGTTCCGAACGGACACTTCTTTATCTTGTGACATGATGCCGGAATGGAATTGGGAAAGGGATAAAGCCAAGGGAGATGTCGCCTGAGCATTAGAAAATTGGAAAAAGCGGGACTCTGTGTTGAAGTCTGACAGTGTCCAAGGAAGCACTCGGTACAATGCAAAGATAATTTCTATCTCTCATGAAATCTTTTCTACAGTGAAGACCGGCCATTGTCCGAAACTTCGCCTATATATATTATTTTCCTTTTAGGGCAGTGTTATTGACTAATGTATCGAGCTTTTGTTATTTGTGCCTGTGCAGCACTGCCAACGTAAAATCACTTTAAAAAAATACAAAACAGTGCTGCCCTCCGACACAACCGAAGATAATGGATATAGTACTTCTTTTGCACCATACGTAGCCAACCGTGCTAATCGGAGGTGCTGGGGGAAGGACAACAAACTAAATGCAAAAAGCAGTTCTAAAAGTGCATAGCTCCAGTGGCTTCCTAATATCGGAAGCAAGAGCGTAAAGCCATTGTGGAGTATTTAGACTGAGGTCACCAACATTCCATTACTTTCAATGAATGGGTTCAGCTCTTAGTGTAGCAGTGCATACTGATTTAGGCCAGAGAGTGCTTTTGAACTATACCCTATGCAGCTAAACATCGTATCTAACTGGAATTTAAGCCATATTTTAGAATTCAATACACTGTTGACAAAATTAATATTCTGGCAATGTCTCCTTCATATAAATACCCCGGTTTACGTCGGGAATGCGTTCCTGAAAGACGTGATGGTGAATATGGAAATGACGTCAATCAAAGCAATTTACAATTAACGATGGAAGATGCCGTCAGCGACGCGAGTATGTGGGTTGAGACGACACAAATCGGGTAGCCGTGTTAATAAAGTGAGGACGTATTTGCGAAAATCGGGGTACTGTACCCGTCTGTCCACAATCTCTGGACCGGCTTCAACACAGTCAGGATTGCTTGAGTCCCATGGTGGCGAGATGTTAACTACCTCGCCTAGTATACAGGAAGACGTGGGTTCGATTCTGAACCCGAAGCCTGTATATCTAGAATTTGCATGTTCTCCCTGCGGTCGCATGGAGTTCTCCGGGTCCTCTGGTTTTCCCCTCCACATTTAGAAACGTTCGTTGAAGAGAATTTGGCTGCATAAGGCTCGGTGGGCCTTAACTGGTAAAGTAAGTTTGACAAATGAAAAAAAACCGAATAAATTAATGGGTGAATAATATATTGCAAAGGAAAAAGAGACGTGGGCTCGCAGTGAGACCCGGCGTGCCGGGGGGACAGGAGGCGTCGCACTCACGCGCTCCGGGCGGGTGACGCGTCCCGGCTTCTTCAGCAGGTCATCCACGTGCTTCGACTCTGGCTTCTTCTCCTCCACGTGCGGCATCGGCGGCGGCGGGGCCATTGGCGGCGGCGGCAGCGACGAGGGTGGCGGCGGTGGGGGAAGCACCCCCATCCTCCTGTCCGGGGGTCCCATCCGGCTGGGCGGATACGGGGGTCGATCGCGCGAGAACGGCATGGGCGGCCGGTCCTGGTAGTGCTCCCCTGAATACGGGACACAAAAGTGGAGCTTTGAGTCGAGGCTCTTTCTCCGCACCTCCGATTTGGCACGGGGGGGGGGTTACGCACGGGTGCGAAAGAAGTTCAACATACAAACGTACGTGTCTCTCTCTCACTCGCTAAAGATCCCCCGTGTAGCCTGAACAAACTGGAGGAGCAAGTGCTGTTAACGATCACCTATGAAGGCCGGTACGGCACACGAGGTAGGGTGGGTGGCTGGCACCATGCCCCGCTACCTTTGTCGCACATTTTGAGCGACCGACAAATACAGTTCCTTTATAGAGGCTCTAAGCGTTTGGCATCTAAGTATATCTCTCAATTAATTTGCATTGTAACTAAAGTCGAGAATACAAACTCATTACGTGTTGCTGTGCAGCAGTGTGTAAGAGACATAAGTAGAATTCCTCTTTTTCTGTTTCTTCAGGAAAATAAATCATTTGCGATAGTCCACAGTCCTTTTGGGTTGCCAGAGCAATTTTAACCAGGTCAAAATCTTTCACAGTTTCAATGCTTGAACAAGTGCCACTGGATAATATAGTCCTGGAAATCCAAGAGTTCAGTGGACTACATTGTTGTACTTATTTACATGTGGAGAGCTCGGTCGCGATCAACAGCGAATCGATTATGGCGCAGTGACGAGAGTTGACAAAATGGTATTATCCTCAGTGGAACTGGCCTACACTGAATCAAATAAACTAAGGGAGTCTAAAGGGGCAAGCAAGTGACATCACGATGACTATGCGAGTGACACTATGACGGTACGTGGCTCATCAGCACAAGCTAATTATATTACGTGTCCTGCCAGAACGTAGGTTTTGATGAACACTGCACAAAGGCATTTGTTAAGAACAAATGGACATGTGTACAACCACGCGAAGTGCTCTATTTCCGTATTATCTAGATTATAAGATGCTCCGGAAAGTGAGACTCACACAAACTCGGCTCATTTTTTAATATTTTTTTTGCTTCAATAAATCCGACGTCCCGGAAAAGCAGCAAACAAGGGTGTGTAAAGTTATGGAACAAGAGTGGATGCTGGGTAAAAAGTGCGTGTTATATTCTGGAGAATACAATAATGGTGGAAGTGGCTTCGTGGTGGCAATAAAGTTGTTGACTGGCTGGTGCCCAGTGCCAATAAAGTTATTCGAATCTGGTCACATGCATTGGTTGTGCCCTTGGCTCAAGTGGCTCAGCGTTTGAGCCAGCGGCTCGCGATCAGGACGTCGCGAGTTCAGATCCCACTTGAGGGTTGACTTGGACGAGCTATCATCCCTCTGGGGTCGATACAATGAGCATCACTTTCATGGGGAAGTCAACAGCGGTTGTCCAATGGATAGCCTCGCCCCCACCAGAGTAATGTGGAATTTTCACCACTGGCTCAGGGCTGTAAGAGCAGGAGATAAAACACACCACTTTAATGATCATATAAGCAGGAAATCATTGACTTTTTGCGTTGCTCCGAGGTTTCAGTAGCCTCAGCAACACAACAAAGGAGACGTGCGGCACGTCATTTACACCAGCGTTCTTCACTGCAAGACCCGCGGGCCACTGGTGGCCCTTGGTGACCTTCGGTGAGGCCCATGATGTGCATCATCGTGCTGCTGTCAAACCCCCAAATGGCTTCAACTGTGTGGCGGCCCTCATACTGATGATGTCTTATCGTCGAAGTGGGGCCGCCCCCCTCCGCCCCCCTCCGCCCCCCTCCGCCCCCCTCCGCAAATCAGGAATCTTGCTCGTCACCTGGGTACGGCGGTGCCATGGACTCGAACGGCTTGCGTTCGTACGTGGGGCGCTCGGGTCCAGCTCTCCGTTCCGCGTAGCTCATGTAGCTGCCTGGCTGCCCCAGAGGCAACCTGCGCAGCACCGCAAAACGAAACAGCAAGCCAGGTGTGTTGGTGTTGTTTTCGGATATCCGAGGCCACTCGTCCGAAGGAAGAAGCGCTCCCGATTGGGGCGCATACCGCAAGCGTTGTTTTTTGACGAATCGTCACGATTCGGCGGTGCGATTCAATTCACTTTTGTGTCGTGTTCACCATCTCGTTTGTATTGTTTCTGGCTTGCCAGGTATGCAGGAGGTCGTGGGTTCAATCCCAACCCTGAAGCCTGTAAATGTTCTCCCTATGGTCGCATGGATTTTTCTCTGGATGATCCGATTTTTCCCTCCACATTTAGAAACGTGCGTTTAGAGTATTTGGCTGCTTTAAATTTCCATGTGATAAGCTACTTGGTTGTATTATCATTTGTGGCCAGGTCACTTCTGAAAAATAGCTATATAGCTCAGTGGGCCTTAGCTTGTAAAATAAAAGAGTTAAAATAGTTAAAAATAGTTAAAAATAGTTAAAAATAGTATCCCGATTCTACAAGTTTGTTCGCTCCTATGGCTTAAATCTAACAGTTTGTCCTGCAAAAAAATCTGCATAACTGATAGGTTACGGTAAAGGTGCAACCCTGCATTTGCTTGCTCACACCGCTGCTGGCGGTATGGCCTCCAGGACTGCGAGCTCGGTGAGAGCCCCGCTAGAGGGTACACACGGCCTACTCCTCCACGCTGGCCAGGCATCTTGGAAGAGGTAGAAGTACCCACCTTACCCCGACACACACGTGCCAGCGATCGACTGTGGTGGAATCCATTGATGCTGCTGGGCACTTTGGGTGGCATATTTGTGCCAGAAAGGCGCCGCACTTTAACCGAAAATGCAACCGACTTGACAGGAGGGCTTTAACAAACTTGAGACATTATTTAATTTGCCTCGCCAGGAGATCGAAGTGGCAACCTCTGACCTACGAGTGCATGCAGCATCAAAACCGTTGCACCATGGCGGCATCCCGTGTAAATGACAAAATCGTCCATTTTGCCGTGCGAAGGCTCGCACCGTTCTCGATCCAGAGGCTCCCGGATGAACTCTTTGGGCGCGCCGTCCTTAGGGTCACGTGAAAGCAGGGGCGGGGGTCTGGGCCCCCTCTCAATGGCCATCATGGATTCCCTCTCCCACATCCCTTCGCCATCGCCGCCCTCCCAGCCCAGGCATCGCTCCCGGAATGACGCTTCGCCGGGCGGCAAGCTCTCTGCATAGCGGGGGTCGCACGGGCAACAGAGAACCATGGCAGATGAACAACGCGTGGCATACGGTGGCGAAAACAAACACTGATGTGGGCAGCCAATGTCCAAAATTGATGTACTCAGAGCAATGGTAAAATGTGCAGTTATATGGCTGTGGATCGTGGACAAGTTTGCATGTTCTCCCCCCGTAGTCACGTGGATTTTTCTCCAGGTCCTCGGGTTTTTCCCTCCATATTTAGATCATCTGGCTGCTATAAATTTGCACCTGATAAGCCACTTCGTTGAGCTATCATTTGTGGCCAGGTCGCTTAAAAAAAAGAGCAATATAGCTCAGTGGGCCTGACCTGGTAACATACATTTTTTTGTAAAAACACAAGTGAATCCAAGGAGGAAATCCAGGCATTTGAGGGATGTGATGCTTCCAATGGCTAAAACGTTTGAGGGACACGAACCATGACTGGCAAAAGCACAGGGAGGAGGAAGCTGTGATGACATCAAAATACAAGAGGGACTCTCCGACACCATGCTGCAGGGTACAGCAGAAGGGGACGAGTGAGAGAGATTGACTGACCCCCCAAGAGCGGCTACTGGATGATGTACGAAGCGACTTGGGACAGGGAGATCAGCGGGAGACGCGCAGACCGCAAAAGACCGTACGAGGCAAAGAGTCGATTGCCAACGCATCATTGGTAGCCCCCCCCCACCTCATGATCCCCACGGCTAAAGGAAAGATGATGATGGCATATAGTATAACCAGTTGGCCAGTCAGTCTATTAAAGGGGCCTATAAAAGATGTGCGCACTGAAACTCAAGGACCCTTTTTCAGGTTGGTCCTGTAGGGGGCATTTTTCGTCAACGTGAATGACAATGTTCGCTTTTTTTTAGCTACGGAAGAAAACCGAAGACCACGGAGGAAACGCATGCTGATGAGAGAATTCCCTGCTTGTGATGCCTCGTGTCTTTGTCTTTGTACACGTACCTCTGATGTAGGACTTCCCACGACCCAGGGAGACTCGCTCACCATATGACGTCTGCTCTATGCGAGGAAGCCCTTCTGCTATGCCCGCGCACACACACACACATACACACTTAGTAGGTTACGAGCCGCATGCAGCGCTTTTCAAACAAAAACGTATGACTGCATATTACGGCAATAATAGCTCATGTACAGGTGCTTAATTCATAATCAACGTTTTTGGGTTTAGATCGCGTTATTTATAAATGTGTCGTAACCCTCCACCACCCGACACGGCCAATCAGGTGGTGGAGGGTTACGACACATTTATGAATCACGCGATCT
>CM025662.2:2594587-2607764 GCA_014621495.2 Entosphenus tridentatus | reverse complement strand
AGATCGCGTGATTCATAAATGTGTCGTAACCCTCCACCACCTGATTGGCCGTGTCGGGTGGTGGAGGGTTACGACACATTTATAAATAACGCGATCTAAACCCAAAAACGTTGATTATGAATAATATTGGTCGCGAAAGCCTATGTGTTAAAGGTGCTTAATTGTTGCATCACAAGATCACGCGAGATGGTAACAAGTTGGGGAGGCCCGAATCAGGCGGTGGATGGAAGTCAGCGACCCGACTTTGATTTCCTGGTTCAGGCCAATATAAGCGACGAGTAATATCTGAAACGGTCCTGGGGTCGCCGCCCCATTAAAAACATACACACGCAATGTCTGGCGTGGTGAAGTACGGTCAAACAAAAACCGCCTATAGGGTCCTCGAAACGCGTCACCACGCTCGTGAACACGGTTTAAATCACAGGTGGCTGAAATGCAGATTCAAACCCAGCATCTCGGCTGTGGTGGCTCAGTGCTTCGACCCTCCGGCCACACGGCAAGCGCGGGGAACGGCTTTGTCTCCGACGATGCTGGCTCGTCTCACCTGAGCTGTGCGAGTAGTCATGCGTGACTTTCTTGACACTCATCGGCTCCAGGTTCAGTGGCTTCCTTTCGAGCAGCGATGATGATGATGATGATGGCGGCAGTGGCGGTGGGCAAGACCCCGGGTTGTCGTGGCGCTGCACTCCCGTGCTGGGCGCCAACGATTCCCTGACCCAGGGAGCTTCCCCGTGAGACCAACCGCTACCACCGGAGTCGACCTTGGGCTTCTCCGCTGGCGAGTCCAGGGCGTCGAGTGACGTCTGGAAAGACAGCCCCGCCATCCACCACGGGTGCGTGTGTGTGTCATGATCAGGGATTCATTTCTCAGAGGATATTTTCTGGGTTCAGCGTTTCTGAGTCTCGAGATTCATTGTCAGGAGGGTCCTGCCAAGTTTGTCGCAGCAGGGGTGACGTTGCTACGTACAATCCAAATTGAGAATTCTTCGCTGTCATTTGTCAGGGATGTTTGTTCGGCCAATACTAGGTACATGCAGAACATGGGGAGAACATACAGACTCCGAGTCGGGAATTAAACACAGGCCCTTCTTGCTTTGGGGCACAAGTGTTAGCACTGCGCGACCCTACTGCCCCCGTATTAACCAGGGGAGGCCGCTGGGCTCAAACCACGAGGATGTGCAACAAGCGACAAACTCACAATCCCTCGCTTGGCCATTTTGCCGCCCACACACACACACGAGATGGCAGCGTAGCCGTTAGTATGGCAGTATAAACACAGCGTACCTTTAAGTATGGCGGTATAAACATAGCGTACCTGTATGGCGGTATAAACATAGCGTACCTGTAAGTATGGTAGTATAAGCCCAGCGTAGCAGTAAGTATGGCAGTATGAACACAGCGTACCTATAAGTATGGTGGTATAAACACAGCGTACCCGGTAGTATGACGGTGCAGCACTACTGGAAGGGGATGGTGATGCCGTGACTCCTCGAACATCATTCTGCATCTCGTTCAGCAAATGCAGCTGCTCTTGCTGCTCCCTGAGAGATGTATTGAAATATTTTAATAGTAATAAACACAGACACGCAAACATCAATTAACCAAAGGAGGTAAATGTGCTGATGCATAAACACCTTGGCCAAGGTCTATGCATCACGCTCAAAAGCAATTCCAGCTTTTACTCACCGAAGAAGAATTTAAACATATACCCAATTGTATCATAAACGATGGACATGGGGTACATAAAGATTCAATCACCCCTGGCGATTAGATACACCGTCACCAATCAACGTTTCTATCCGATTCAAGCAATTTTGTTTGAACTCCCTCGAAAATTATTTTATTTTGATGGTGGACAAGCGACGTATCAATAACAGGAAGTACCCATTTGGATATGGAGCAGAGATATCTGGACGGCCGACTGTGAAAAGGTCACATTTTGAAAACATCCATGGAAGACAACAGTTGTACCAAGCGCATTTAACTGCACTGAGCGACAGTGGTGAATTGGTCAGGGCAGATATGCGACGGTTGGATTATTGCACCAAAATACCGTCAATCACTGAATTTGAAAATCCATCAAAGCCATCTGGTACATCGATAAATTAAGAAAATAAATTAACAAGGTACTTTATATCAAATAAATTATGTAGGTTTGTTGAACTTCTTAGCACGGTACGTAGCCAACCGTGCTCATCGGAGGTGCGGGGGAAGGACAACAATTTAAACACAAAAGGCAGTTCTAAAGAAGAAATTAGCCAATTAATTAACAATTCAATCGTTTAGATAATGAATGCATTGATAGATTCATCAGGTAATGATTCAGTCCAAAATTACATGCGAGCCATTAAGATACAATCTTCTTGAGCAGTAAAACACAACCGAACGGATCACCTGCGCTCACCTGAGCATCTTGAGCTCCTGTGCGGCCTTTAAGATGATCTCGTGCTCCCTGCTCGAGAGTGACATCACGCGATCAGGGAACTCGAGGTCTCCCTCCTCATCCCCTTCTGCTGGTGGTGGCGGTGGCGACGACGGAGGTGACATTTCCCTCCGCCATCGCGGCACGACGCCTTGCTCGTCCCACTGCTCAGCGTCGCGATCCCAGTGTGGACGTCCTCCACCGTCATTGTCGTCTTCCTCGGGTCCGCCATCCCATCGACGCATCGGCGGCGGTAGCTCCCGCCTGTTTCCAGGCAAAGGCGCACCAAAGTGTGACCTGCCCGGGCCCGAGGGGTCCCACCTGCTCGAAGCCGGAGGGCCATCGGGCCCTCCCCTGCCGAATCCCCGCGGATGACCCTCGGGCGGGCCGCCACGTCTGGAGCCCAGCGAGTGTCCGCCTCGCTCGTGCTCACCCCACGGCGGGAACGGAGGCCTGTCCGGGCCTCCTCGTCGAGGCCCCTGCATCATGAACCTGCCCCGAGGCGGGGGTCCCATGAAGCCTCGTCCCCGCATGCCCATGGGGGGCCCTCCCATCCCTCTGTGCCTGGGCATGCCAGGGTGACCAGGGCGACTGTCCGGATGCCAGTGGTCCCACCCGTCCTCGTTCTGCTCTTCGTTCCAGGGGCCTCGCTCTTTGTAACCGAACTCGCCCTCTCTGGGGCCTTCTCTCCAGTGCTCCTCCCTGCCAGGGCTGCTCCGACCCAGGGGCCGGCCGTCCACGTCGTAGTATTCTTCCTCCTCCTCCTCTTCCCCCTCGGCCCCAAATTCCCTGTAGCCCTGCGGTGGCTCTTGATCAAAGTCACGCTCGAAGCGGGCATCAAAGTCCCTCTGGAAGCCGAACTCCTCTTCGTACCCCTGGTCCCTATCTCTTGGCTGCATCGGCTGGAACTGTCGGTCCATGACCTCCCTGGGGAACCGAGGTGGGAACGGCCTCCCCGAGGGAGGAAACTGATTCGGACCCCTGTTGCCCCACTCGGGATTTTTGCCTTCGAAAGGTTTGTTCAGAGGTCTCATGTTGGAAGCTTCCCTGTTTTGCGCAAACGGAGGTCTGTTCCACGGTTGCCCTGTTTCGTGCGAACGCTCCTCGGGGGTCCACCGCTCGTCTGACCTTTGCGGCGGGGCACCGCCCCACCTCTCGCCACTACCACCCATGCCACCGAAGGGTCTTGCATCGGTGTCATCATTGCGTCTCTGGTCCTGCCAGCCAGGCGGCTGAGAATCTATCTGACCATTGTCCTCCATGTCCTCGTCTAGAAGCATGGGCTCGTCCATCTGCATGGAGACTGTGGTGCTGTCTGCAGGATTAGACAAGCCGGTGCCCTCATACACGCTGCCAGCTGGGCCGACGCTACCCTGATTGGGCTGTGAAGTCTGCAACGATGCCGTGGATGACGGTGCGAATATTCCCGCCGCCAGTTGCCCACCTTGTTGCGGCTTTATGACACCGGGGAGGTGCTGCTGCTCCACCTTCGAGGCTTGCAGGTTTGTCTCCTGGTCAGTCTTGCCCTTTTGTTGGTCACCGGGTACGTTCAACTGGTTTGGCGAAACATTTGATGGTGCCGTGGCATCTCCTGTTTTGGCCTTCTTATCGGGAGGTTCGCTTGTGCCGTCACTATCCGGCGCCCGATTACCGGCTGCACATTGCTGGGGCGTAGGAGCTCTGACTTGTCCAGGTACTGGATGCCGGATTTCTGCAGATCCAGGCAATGATCCGTGAGGGCCAGGGAACCTGGGAGCAGTCTCCATGGGCCCTTGATTTAGACCCCTGACTGGCACTGCCTGACCCTCCCCTCTCGGGCCAAAACCTCTGGGGTTAGGGCCACCCATTTGGGGAACAAAATTTCCGGTGCGCGAAAAGGGGGTTTGAGAGTTTGGGCCAGGTGGTCGGAAACGCTGCCCATTTATATGGACACTGTGACCCTGTGCGTTGGGACCTTGAGGGCCCTCACTTCTTGGGTTTTGGGCATTAGGTCCCTGAAAATTATTGCGAGGTCCTTGAGTGTTTGGATTTGGAAAGCGAGAACCCTGTTCATGGGCACCCACAAGCTGACCAGTGGGACCTTGAGAACCGGGACCTGTGGGACGAGGACCTCCTGATTGACCAGTGGGCCCTTGAGGACGGGGTCCGACAGACTGACTGGTGGGACCTTGAGAACCAGGACCTGTAGGACGAGGACCTCCTGATTGACCGGTGGGACCTTGAGGACGTGGACCTACAGATTGACTGATGGGACCTTGAGAACCAAGACCTGTGGGACGAGGACCTCCTGATTGACTGGTGGGCACTTGAGGACGGGGTCCTACAGACTGACTGATGGGACCTTGAGAACCAGGACCTGTAGGACGAGGACCTCCTGATTGACTGGTGGGACCTTGAGAACCAGGACCTGTAGGACGAAGACCTCCTGATTGACCGGTGGGACCTTGAGGACGTGGACCGACAGATTGATTGGTGGGAACTTGAGAACCGGGACCTGTGGGACGAGGCCCTCCTGATTGACCGATCGAACCTTGAGGACGGAGACCTGCAGATTGATTGGTGGAAACTTGAGAACTGGGACCTGTGGGACGAGGGCCTCCTGATTGACCGATCGAACCTTGAGGACGGAGACCTGCAAATTGATTGCTGGAAACTTGAGAACCGGGACCTGTGGGACGAGGCCCTCCTGATTGACCGATGGGACCTTGAGGACGGAGACCTACAGATTGATTGGTGGGACCTTGAGAACCAGGACCTGTGGGACGAGGCCCTCCTGATTGACCGATGGGACCTTGAGGACGGGGACCTACAGATTGATTGGTGGGACCTTGAGAGCCAAGACCTGTGGGACGAGGACCTCCTGATTGACTGGTGGGCACTTGAGGACGGGGACCTACAGATTGATTGGTGGGATCTTGAGAACCGGGACCTGTGGGACGAGGACCTCCAGACTGACTGACTGGGCCTTGAGGACGAGGGCCCATGGGGTGCTGGCCCTGAAACTGACTGGTGGGACCTTGAGGCTGAGGACCTTCAGATTGGCTTTTAGGACCCTGAGAGTAAGAACCCTGGCTATAGGACACATTTGTTTGGCTGTTAAGATCTTTAAGCTGAGGTGTTTGAGCATGAGATCCTTCAAGCCGATTACCAGGACTTTGGGATTGGGGACCCTGGGCCTGTAGTCTTTCGGATTGATTGTTAGGTCCTACATACTGACTGCTAGGGCCCTGGAAACGGGGACCCTGGAAGCGAGGCCCACCAAACTGACCAAAGGGACCGCGAGGAGTACTCTGAGAGTGAGGACTTTCATTCTGAATGTTGACTCCCTGAGTGTGAGGCCCTGGGGCATGTGATTCCTTTATTTCACCCTTATCATCCTGATTGAAAGAACCATGGGCTTGTGGCCATTCAGACTTATTACTGGAACTCTGGTACGGTGAGATTTGTGCATGGGATCCTTCAAATTTGTTGTCAGGACCCTGACTTTGAGACTGCTCAAATTCGTTAACCTGGCCCCAAGAGCCAGGCCAATCAAATCTGCTGTTGTTGGGGCCCTGAAATCGAGAGCCAGGGGCACGAGGCCCTTCAAATCGACTGGTAGGGCCCTGGAATCGAGGCCCTGGAAAACGTGGTCCCCCAAACTGACTGCTTGAGACATTAGAATGCGGGCCCTCGCCAAGGAGACCTTCACCCCGACTGCCAGGGACCCACTTGTTCGAGCCTTGGAAGTGCGGTCCCTTGAACTCGTTGCCGGGGCCCCAATTTTGAGAACCCGGACCACGCTGCTCATTAAACTGACCGTCAGGACCCTGTCCTCGAAAATTGGAGCCTGGCGGACGCGGTCCTTCAAATGAAGCGTTGGGGCCCTGAAAGCGTGGCCCTGAGAAATGGGATCCCCCAAACGGACTGTTGGCGCCGTGCTGATTGGGTCCTGGCATGCACGCACCTTCACTCTGACTGCCGGTGCCATGGGTGGGGCGAGCACCTTCAAATTTATTATCAACATCCGAGGCTTGGCGGCTCTGTGCCAGCGATCCCTCAAACTGACCGTCCTTTCCCTGTGTGCGCGATTCTTCAAACTCGCCGTCGGAGACCTCAAATCGATTGCGTTGAACACGTGGCTCTTCAAACTTCCCTCCGCCAGGGCCCTTCGTGTGCAATTCTTCAAATTCGCTACCTCCGCCATGCGCAAGTGTGCCCTGAGATCCGGGCCAATCAAATCGGCTGCCACTGGGGCACTGAAAACGTGAACCTGGGCCATGAGGTCCCACAAATCGAGCGTTGGGGCCCGAGAAGCGAGGCCCTGGAAACCGTGCACCGCCGTACTGACTGCTTTGGTCATTCGGACGGAGTCCCTGCATTATGGGTCCTTCGCTCTGACTGTTCGGGCTCTGATTGTGGGCCCCTTGGAGATGAGAGCCTTCAAATCGAGAAATTCCTCCTCGGCTTGACGATGCTTCACCATGACCGCCTTTATCGCGAGCGTCCAGATCCTGGGCGTCAGTGGAGTCGAACTGAGAACTGGAGCCGCTGAATGACCCGAAACTTTCCGTCGTCGGCGCCGATGACCTCTCGAGGTCCGTGGTACCCTCCTGTCCTCTGGGTCCGTCCGGGAGGCCGGACCTAGAATATCGCGATCCCGGCAGAGGTACGGCAGTCGCGCCCGACCGTTCCGGGGAGGGGTCGTTGAATCGCTGAGAAGAACCTGGGTAAGAGCTGCCCGTCTCTGTTTGAGGGCCGGATGATTGGAAGGAGCCCTGAGGAGGCCTGCCGCCAGATGGCATTTGATTGCCATAGAGGGGAGGATACCGCATAGGTCCACCGAGCCTGAAAAACACACAACGTAAACTCAGTAGAAATTCTCACGCCGGCGTGCACAGGAAGGGCATTTGTTTCTTAAGAGACATTTAGCTTATTTTTTTACTGCTAGGTGTCATTTTGTCTCGATGGCGACTTCATTGAATAATCAATTTATTTTTAAGCATCGTGGTTCATGGAGTGGCTACCCTTGCTTGGTTGCAGGGCTATGGTGAACCAATTACATACGACATGCACGTACAGTGCATATTGCCTGCTATGACTTGGTTAAACACAAGAATAAATTCTGACAAAGAAAAGGGAACAAAACTGAACAGGGTGTAAAGTACAGAAAGTGGAACAAATGTTGTAGAGAAAAAAAACTAATTAAAGACATCATCGGTGAAGTCATGTAGAAAGAAAATAAGCAGTCGTCATCAGGTAGAACTAAATTTGAGAGACAAAACACATGACATCAGTTGGTACACTGTGAAGCCACGGCGTCAGCACAACGTTTACACGCGCCTCGACCAATTCATCGAGCGAGACGTTAGCGGAGCGTCTCTGCTACCGCAGTGGAAAAAACAATCTGGGGTGCCTGCCGGTCCACGCTAGACTGGCTCTGCACAGCGCCAGCCCAGCATCTGTTGCGCAATGGGGAAAAGAGACACTGGGTACCTGGGCACGCTGGACCCAGCGAAGTGTGGAGGAGGGGATAGCAGTGAGGGCCTCGCAGCTCCGGGAACAGGTCCCGCGAATCCCTCTCCTTCCGATGCCGCCACCGCCGTGACACTACTTGTCACTGTGTCGCTCGCTGCCTTGCCGACGACCACCTCCTGCGAGGAGCTCACGGGCGGCGTGAGTGTCGATGGGAGAGCTGGAGGCAACATTGGCGGCATCGTCTGGGGGTATAGCGGAGAGTAATTTGGCGGATAAACCGGAGGAAATGTCGGTGGGTATGTAGGGGGATACGCAGGCGGTAGCGTTGGTGGAAGTCCTGGTGGTGGGCCTGGTGGTGGGCCCGGTGGCAGCGTCGATGGAGGTCCCAGCGGAATGTTTAGCGGAAGCGACGGCGTCAGTGGCGGCGGCAAGGTTGGTGGCAAGGTTAGCGGTAGGGTTGGCGGCAGCGCCGGCTCGGGCTGCGTGGGTATGGGCGGAGGCGCAACGGTTGACTTCGTAAGCTGCTCCTTTCGCTGCTGCAGGTTTGCGCCCACCGCCTGCATTTGCTGTTGCCATTGCTTCCAGTGCTGCTCGTACTGCACAAACTGCTCGTGGTCCGGGTGGTTCTTGTATTGCTCCTGCCACTCGTTGAACTGAGTCTTCCACTGCGCGTAAAGCGTGTCGAACTGAGCTTGCTGCCACTCGATATCCGCCAGCGTCTCTGCCTGTTCTCCGCTCTTCTCGGCTGGCGCTGTCTGCGTCTCCGCCGGCGTCACCTGAATTAGTGGGGACAGAGAATTAGAAAATGTGACACAAAATATTTTTTTATGAAAATTAACTATTTGCACCAAAAACAACTAACCGGAATACAATCATCCATAAGCCACTGAATTGTCAAATCAGATATCTGGGCAGCAAAAAGGCCGCCATTCTGAGTTTCCCCACGACAAATGTGAATTTGTACGGATAATCCAAATTATTGAATTGTTTTCGGAGGATACCGTGTGCTGCTTGAGTAGCCTGCTGTCGACAATTTAGTATCAACCGATCTCAGGTTGATAACAGATTATAGATCATTGTTCACCGAATTGATAATTGATTGTTTGAGAAATAACTGACCCAATTGGCACGTGCAAACGTGCAAACGTTCAAACCGTATGGCGGATTTAAAATTGATTGCTTACGTGACAATCCATTACGTACATTTGTGATTTTTTTAATAGCCCTTTTTGTCAGTCCACTGCTGGATAAAAGCCTCACAATGCTATGTCAGTCACAGAACTTGCTTGACCAGACCACACTGGACATAGTGTACGGTTTGGTGGTTGCCTAGTCAATAATTAATCGAAGTTGTGGTATTTTTAATGCAATGATTTGACGATGTAAAAAAACTGACTAAAAAACTCACACATGAACACTTGAGTAGGTGCCTACAGCTCTTGGCGACATTGTACGCAACAGGATGAATAGTTATCTTGGCAACACTGCCTCTTCTCTCATCAATTAATAATTAATCTCTATACAACAATGCAACTCTCCTACTCTGCTGCGTCCGCTGTATAGAATAACACTCTATGCCGCCTTCACCAACCTGCATTAAGAGCGTAATGAATTATGAACAACAGTGTGACCTGCAACAGTGTGTGGAAGCCCTCAACCAGCAGTGAATAGACAAAGGGCTGCACACATACCACATGCCGATGCTACATTAAATCCAGCGCAAAATCGCTCGAGTTTAGTGTTCTTATGTGGCCTGGGCGTGTAAAAATGCACCAGTTAAAAATTTAAATCTGAAGATTCTTACACTCACGATACACGTGTCGAATTACAATTGCAATAATTGAGACTGCTAAAAACCATGTGTGCAAAATACATGCCAACTGAACTGCCGTGCAGTAATGGCTGGCACACATTGGATTTGCAAAACAAGAGGGGGGCCGGTTCGATTCCATTTTCTGGCAAGGTCCGTTGAAACGTTCGTGCAAGTTTCTTAAATTCCACATACATGGGTTCAACGACACAAATAGTCGATCAGTAGGTCGCGTGTGGTGGGGGGGGAAGTGTGAGTGTGGCCAACTCTTTCAACACGTCTGGTCAACGTGGGGAAGAGTAGACCAAATACCCTCCAGAGTTTGCTTGAGTGGCGATTCTTTCTGCCAGCACTGGCATGAGCAAGCAATTGCAGGGCCACACCTTTGCATTGTACGTGCAAATTATATGCTAATGTTACAATTAGGCTAATGGTACAAACACAATTGTACTAAATGAGATGAACAAGAAAAAAACGAGGGGAAAATGCAACAGAAATTTAATTCCAATGTCAACACCAAATCGCTGGGGCGGTTGCATGAGTACCGACTACACCATTGGTGCCAACGTCACAAATATCTAAAGCGCGGAAGGGTAAGTAGCAGCGATGAAGTGGTCGCGGAATGACTGGAGCTCTTCTTACCACTTGGCTCTGCATGTATCCCTGTTGCATTTGCTGATGCTGCTGCTGCTGTTGTTGTTGCTGCTGTTGCTGTTGATGCGGCTGGTGCTGCTGCTGATGCGGTTGGTGCTGATGCTGCTGGTGATGATGCTGCTGCTGGTGTTGATGCTGCTGATGCTGCTGCTCTTGCCACTGCTTGCGCTGTTGCCACTGGGCAGCTGCTTGCTGAAGCTGTCGCAACCGGGCAGCCTCCTCAGGGTCACCCACATTGGCCACGGCCGTCTGCAAATAAAAAAACCCATCAGTGTGCAAACACATATGATGACTGTCTGTGAATGATAAGAGAGACTCATCGGACGGAATTAAATATTTAAGCAAAGGCTGGAAACAAATAAGGGAAATACTGTACAAGCAAAAGGTGAATTCTTTACAGCAAAGCATGTCCTCCCATCATGCCTTGCATGTCACGTTCCATCGACACACTGTGTGATGGCATTAAGCAGACAGCCTCGTTTTAGACAACTCAAAAGAGTCAATATCGTGGGCACATTAATTTCGGTAGCATTAGACGATGAGACAAAAGTATAATAATGTTCAGTTTTAAATAACATCATCCAAGATCATTTCATCTGACAATCGCCGAGGAACCACAGATGGCCTTTAAGGCAGCCAGGCAGTGAGTCCTCTCTAGATGAAGATTGTTTCTGTCGACGAGTGTTTATACAAGTGGGGAAACATGGGGAACGCCGAGACATGCGAGGGGCAACAAACTATCCCATACACAAGGGGACAAGAGGTTAACGAAAGTCTGCATTTTGGTGTACCGCCTTCTCCTGGCAAGCCACGGTACGACGCCTCGACACCCCACGGGAAAGGACTTCGGCAACATTTTTGCGATCCACCAACCCTCCCTAACCTCCAGTTCTGGATTAAACAGGCGTTGTGCCATCACCGCGCGTATACAGACAGACTAAGTATATATCAGTTTCATCCTTGTTAGTATTCTACATTTTTGTTTTCTTCAATTGGTAGTGTATTTTTTTGTGTCGCACTGGTAATGCGAGTGGACCTCTTTGCGTTGTCCCAATATTTCCCTCGCAAGAGAATTGCTAATGAATGGGCTCACGCGTTAGGTCACCGTGGCGCATCTCTACCTGTGCCGGTGCTTTGACAGACGCTTTTACTTCCTCCTTTTCATCTTGCTTACATTGATTTACACCACCGCCGATGACCACTTTCAGTTCAGGAAGTGCGCGCGTTCGTTGTGTGGCACTAAAAAGTCGAGATGGCTAAAGCCCCCGGCTTGCGGTGCCAAGCGAAATACGCGAAACCACGCAACAACAAAACAAGAAAAATTACAGCCCCCCCCCCCCCCAAAAAGTGACAAACCTCATCAGCGCCATCATCGGGAGGTGGAGGTGGCAGGGGCTCATCTGACGGTGGTAGGGGCGGTGGTGGCGGCTGGGGCTGGTGTTGTTGTTGATGATGAGGTTCCATCCCCGATGAGAGGGCGGAGGGGGGTAGTGGCAGCGCGGTCGCCGTGGAGGTAGGCACCGAGGTGGAGGTTGAAGAGACAGCCATGGAGTACGGCTGGGGGGGCTGCGTGGGAGGGGGGTAGTGAGACATCCCCCCGTAGTGTCCCGAGTAGTGGTAGGGGGGCATCGTGGTGGTGGTGGGTCCGCCGCCACCCACCGAGTAGGGGTTGTAGCCGTAGCCTGAGGGTGGCCCTGACGGGGGCAGGGGAGGCGGAGGGCCCGGGGGCAATGCCGGGGTGACGCATGCGGTGGAGGACGAGGGCTTTGTGGATGAAGCTGAAGAGGAGGTGGAGGAGGAGGAGGCTATCGACGAGATCGTAGCCATGGACGAGGAGGCCGTGTTCGCAGACGACGTCACGGACGTGGAGGAGCCGGCGGGCGCGGCAACAGTCGAAGCGACGCTGGTCGTCGTCCCCGACAGGGACGATGACAACGACGACGACGACGAATTGAAAGACTGCATCTGCTGATGGTGCATCTGCTGCAGACGCTGCATCTGCTGCATGTGTTGCTGCTGCAGGCTTTGGAATCCCGTCGACGAGGAGGCAGGCGCAGCAGAATTGACCGACGAAGACGACGATGACGACGAAGCAGCAGCAGCCGCCGCCGAGGAGGAGGAGGAGACGGCGTTGTTGTAGGCCATGCCACCGAGCCCCGAGGCCGAGTAGGAGCCGGGACCCGTGGCGGGCAGGCCCGACCCGTGTAGGCCTGAGGCCTGGCTCCAGCCCGGGTACATGACGCCAGCCACCGACGCCGACGCGCGCCTGTTCGTATGATTGTTGTTGTTGTTACGAGTGGTGGTGGTGCTGCTGTTGCTGTTGTTACCGCTGCCCGCTTTGGCCGAATCGTGGATCCGTGCGGGCGGCAGCGATGCCGCGATTTGGGTGACGCGCGGCCGCGCCGATTGTTTGTGGTTGTAATGGCGAGGCAGACATAAAGACGCGGCACAGTGCAGGCCCCGCGTGACGTCACCACGCACCCCCTCCCCCTGCACGCCCCTCCCCCTATCTCCCCTATCCTGCACGCCCCTCCCCCTATCGCACATGCCCCTCCCCCTATCCCTGCATGCCCCTCCCCCTATCCCTGCACGCCCCGCCCCCTATCGCACATGCCCCTCCCTCTATCCCCCAATCTCCCCCTATCCCTCCACCGCTCCCCCCTCCCCTATTTCCTTCCCCCTATCCCCCCACAGCTCATCTCCCCCTATCCCCTCCTTTCCCAACCCCCCTTTCCCCATCTCCCCTCCCCCTATCCCCCAACACCATCTCCCTATTCCCACCTCCTCCCCCTTTCCCAACCCCCTACCCCGAACCCCCCCCCAAACGTCATCGA
>CM025662.2:2578363-2594187 GCA_014621495.2 Entosphenus tridentatus | reverse complement strand
TAGATTACTTTGCTGCTATATATGTCGACAAGATAAGCCACTTCGTTGAGCTATCATTTGTGGCCTGGTCGCTTCTGAAAAATAATAGCTCTGGGCTTTAGCTGGTAGGATTAACAATAATGTAGTTTTATTAGTATATTTTTAAAAGTTCTTTGTTTACCTTTGCTGTACGTTGCACTCCTATCATGGTTTTTGTTGTATTGTTTGTTGTTGTAACGTTCTGACCTACCCATACCGGACATCTGTGAAAAAAAATTATCGCTCATCGGATTCCTCCAGTATAGATACATATTTTGATTCTGATTTAGATCTGATTTAGTTTTCTTTACTTCGCTTGTTTACCTCGGATAAGCTAACCGAGTCTCATGACTCTTTAAGCTGGATACTAACACATTGCAAGATGCAACCCCGTTTGCAAATGCGATTTGTAGCTTTGATACCGGGTATCGATAGTTCAATTGTAATGCGCACTGTTTTGCTGTGGTCTGGGACTATTGTTTTGCTGCCTTGCCCAAGTTTGCAAGTTATCTTTTAACGTCGGCTTTCGTGACCAATATCATTCATAATAAACGTTTTTGGGTTAGATCGCGTTATTTATTTGTAGTTATCGTTGAAAAATCATCAGGTATTAAAATACTGTACTTTTTCAATTTATACATACAATATATGCTTGATCTATTTTATGTATTTTTGGTAATTTGCTTGCATTTCCTACATGACCCCCAATAGTTTTTTGTAACTCTGCCCCACCCCGACAGGACATCTGCGAAAAAGAGCTTCATAGCTCATCGGATTTCTTCTGGATAAATAAACATTAGATTCTTTCAAGAGGGTCCAGCGAGTCTCTTTTTTGCACAAGGGGGCGATGATTGGATGACCCTTAATGAGATGTAATTTCGATTCATTTTAACGAAGTATGTTATTTGTTTCTTAATTGTGATTCTTAAATGTTTAAATTTAAGGTTAGTAACATTAAGTGCGTGCTCTCCAGTTGCCTGGGTGAAAAATTTGCGAGGTTTTTTGCCAATTCCTGACCAGCTGCCCTAAAAACTTTAACAAATAAATGAATAATTGCGATGTACAGCCAAAAACTGAGTGACTTTGCTGTGTACTTTTTCAAATTTGGACCACGACGGTAACACACACAATGGCTTAACTCCGACCGGTCTTTTAACCCGACCACACACGACCTGCCTGCTCATCGACTTCATGCCCGTTCATAGTGGGTGCACAGAAGCGCCGTGGATTGAATAGACCTGCACCATTGTTTCAATGGTCACGCCGGGAGATTGATTCCAATTCTTGACCTCTGGATTGAACTTCGGATGTTACTTCTCATTTACAGCACGGCAGCATCCTGTTTATATCTCGGGCTAATACCATATTCTCCTGATGACTACCCACTTTCCACCCTTATATTGTAATCCATTGGACCAGATTTGAATAATTTAATTAACACCGGGCACAACGTTGGGGTGCTTCTTCCTTTACAGAGCCTCTTATAATCCAAAGAATACATTAATAATGCCTATTATCCAAGTCCTGCATTGCCATTTCTGTGTAAGCTGTACAAAAATATGTTCCGTCACACGCAACACACTGTATTAAGAACGCAATGCAAAACAGTGTTAGTCGAAGTTTATTGTTTTGGTTTACAAATTCACCGTCATCAGTTTGCACGCACGCGTTAAACTTAAATCACGTACAGTGGACGACAGTACCCCGACAAGCGAATGCTTGAAGGCCACAGAGGTACATCGGCGTTGCTCTGGGCTTACAATGGAGTGAGATCACGCAAGCGTTTGGAGTTAACATCTCGCGGTGGCGAGATGTTAACTACCTCACCTGGTATGCAGGAAGTCGTGGGTTTGATCCCAACCTTGACCCCTGTATATTTGGAATTTGCATGTTCTCCCCGTGGTCGTGTGGATTTTTCTCCGGTTCCTCCGTTTATTCCCTCCACATTTAGAAACATGCATTTAAGAGTATTTGGATGCTATAGATTTCCATATGCTGATGAGTCATTTCTTTGAGCTATCATTTGTGATAGCCAGGTTGCTTCTGAAAAAAGCTATGTAGCTCAGTGGGCCTTAACTGGTGAAATATAGTATTTTTTATCGTATAGATTTCCCACGTGCCCAAACAACAATCGGCGATTTCTCATAAGTGGCGCGTGAATTTACTCATTGCATGGAATTCGCAGAGACGAAGTCACCTTTTATTTCCCCATGCATGCTTTGGCGCTTGTGCAAAGGGGCCCGATGGAATATCATTACATCTGTGGCATAATGGACCCATGTAACCTGCAAACCCATATTTTTATCGTGTCTGGGTGTTGCCTTAACTCAGCCTAGTGTTGCAATGAGGCAAATCACACGTACACTCATGTGTTCTTATTTACCCAAGAAAGCCTACACTGGTTCTAAATACTTTTTCAGAAGCGGGAAAAAAATGGGTTGTTTGGCCAACAGCATTCATGAGAGTTTGGCATGGGAAAGGATATTAGAGAATCCAGGGAAAAACCCATGCACACAAAAAGGAGCCACTTGGCACTGCCATCTCCTGGGCACACCTGGCATGCCACGGTGGTCACCCACCCCATCCAAGCAATAATTAATCCGTGCTTACATTCCAAGATCTGACAAGATGGGACATATGCATTTCGGGTGATCGTAATTAATTGGGTTCTGGATCCGGGGGGTTAGATTTGGGTGTCTGAGACAACCAAACCTAGGGGGGGGGGGGGGGGGTGTTTGGGCTGCATCTGAGGCTGGGTCTGGCCGACCTAGGGACCCCCCGGCATCACACGCGCGAATGGCACACCGCTCCCCTGCGCTGCGTGCACCTCGGCTGCACCTTCCCGTGCCGCCGGCTTCACCTCCTCCGGGCGCGAACCCGCGCTGTCCCCCTCTACATCCGCCTTCGTTTTGTCCTCCTTGCCCATCGACCGCCCACCCGCGCCGGCCGACGCGTCGGCTCCCTCTGCCCTTTCCAGCACCGCCGACGGCTTAGCTTCGGAGGCGGCGGCAGCAGCAGAGGCGACTGTGACCGCGCTGTTGGCCCGCGAGTGCTCAGGCTCCGGCTGGCTCTGTGCGCCCGCGGCGCTCTCGGGGCGTGGCTCGAGGTGCACGGCCGGCCTGAGAGGCGGTTCCGCGCGTCCTCCGGGGGTTGGCGCGTGGCCGGGCTGCATTTGAGCCAGCTGCGCCAGCTTCAGGTGCTGCATGGGCTGCATGGGCTGCAAGTGCTGGAGGTGGGGGTGTGGGTGCGGGTGGGGGTGCGGGTGGGCGTGCGGCTGGGCGTGCGGCTGGGCGTGCGGCTGGGCGTGCTGCGGGGCGTGCTGCGCGGGGTGCATGTTCACGTTGACTCGCGGGTGTAGGTCTGGCCGGTGCGGGTTGGCCCAGCACGGCAGGGAGCCGTCATCACGGATGCCGTGAGTGTCCATCGCGCGGCGCGCCTCCCCCTGCAAAGCCAGCACATGCAGTAAACGCTCGCGTGTCGTACGGCCTGCAGGAGCACAGCTTTCGCACATGCATCTTTAAATGATTCCTTCCATATTCTTGGTTCTTTCGGTAAAGTCACGTAGAAGGGAAACAATAAAATAAAAAATATATAAAAATATAATTCTCACGACGTTTCGACTGCAACACAAGAAATAATCATCAGGTGTGCACAAGAAAAAACACCTGATGATGAAAGAACCAAGAATATAAATCCCTGCAGTCACGAAAGCTTTAAATCAAAAGATTCCTTTCATCTTTATCCCAAAATGTACCCAAAATGTGCTATGGTTGTCATGTCGTCATGCGACGAGGCATCCATCGGAAACCCGAGCGGAGAAGTACAACCCTTTGTGTTAGAGAACGGGCCCTTGGATGTGGATATCACAGAGCTAATGTAATATAATGTAATAAATGTTGAATCATGCTCAAAGCATATCTAACGCGCAGCGCCTTCGCCATCGGTCATCCTTAAAGTGATTCCCAAGTTTCCTCTACGATCAAGCTGGTAATACGTACGCAATGAAATCTTTCATGTTCGGACGGGTTGGTACTGCAAGACAATATTCAGCCACGTTAACCGAGGCACCCACGAAGTGAACGGCTCACCTGGGCTGGTAGGATGTGCTCGGATTCCTGCTCGATCTTGATTATGGGCCCCATCTCTAGGACGGCTATCGTCGACTTGGAAATGTGGTTTTGCTGCGAGCAGAAAAAAAAGTGACGAGAAGTTGTGCTGTTAGTGCAGTATTTAACCGCCGCGGACTGGAATTGAGATGTGAAGCGAGACGTGAACAGGTTTAAATAGAGGAAATTGTGCAAGTAAAAGTGAAGAAACAAAAAAATTGTTGGCAATGCTGCGCTGCCAGTGGTACACAAGCACAATTAACAAAAAAAACCCGCTCAAAACATTTGTCAATTAAACTGCCTTAAAAATATATACATAATATACGGCTATGTACGGCGCAAAAAAGTTCTAAATACATACGAGTAGAAGGGCCAAAAACTAAAATAACATGTGCTCAGAAGAAGAGCCATTGCCCGAACTGTCAACTATTGTCGAAATTTAATTTTAAGGCCACTGTTATGAACAAATGTTAAGAGTTTTAATTTTTATAACTGAAGCTTTTTTTGCGGTTTGATCAGCGAAGAATCGTTGACCATTGGGCGAGTGAGGATTAAACCGGCGTGCACTGCTGTCTCGTTTAAATACACCTTCGTGACTTTGTCGGAAGCATGTTTAATCCATAACCCGAATAATAATACGCCCATATGTATGTATGTTGAACTTCTTTCACATCGTACCTAGCCAACCGTGCTAATCAAAGGTGCGGGGGAAGGACAACAAACTAAGCACAAAAAACTGTTATAATGAACCATAATAGAAGTTTTTTTGGGTTAGATCGCATAAATATATAAATGTGTCGTTAAAACCCGCCACCACCCGATACAGCCAACTAGTAAGGGTTGTCACGTAAACAGAACGGGGCCACAATTCGTCACTAGTACAGCACACCGGTGTGTTGGAGAGCTAAGCCACATCATTTACAATCTGAGTACGACATTTTGCCAGTAATTACAACCAGCTTAATCAGGCGACAGCCAGGTTTGTGGAGAAGTCTGTTTCGTTCCTTCACGCACTTTCAGATGCAGAAACGCAACTGAAAGCGCACGATGCAGTGACCATCTTTATGGAAGGATGTGGTTGAATTAAGATATGAGGACAGTCGACGCGAGCCTATGGGTCTCCATGGGAGTTCCAAAGAAATTCGTTTTTCAAATGAGTTTAATCGAGGGCGCAACCACGTTGGACCTCTGCGTGCTGCGGCGGGGGAGTGGTACGGGGTGGTAGGTAGGGGGTGGTAGAGGGGACCGCACCTGCTGCGGGGTGAGCGAGCGCACGTGCATGAGCAGCGGCTCTCGTATCTCGGGACACTTGTCGAAGACGACGGCGAGTTGCGCGGGCGGCAGCTGCAGCAGCACGCCAAACGACTGCGGCTTGGTTCGCTGGCAGCACTTGATGAAGCCCTCCCACACCTTGGGATACTTCCACACCTGGCGGACGGGGCATGCGAGAGGGAGCGGGCGGGGGGGTTAACCCGGTTTAAGTCAACGGTAGCTACTGGACGTCTGTGAAAAAGAGCTTCAATGGCTTATCGGATTCCTCCAGTGTAAATAAAGATTTGGATTCTGAGCTACGCAAAGTTACTTGACAGATGGTGAGCACAATGGCCTATGGCTTGATTCTACATTTGGTAATGGAGTGATTGCCCTAAGCCTCTGCCAACTTCGGACTGAGAAGAGTGTTTGGCGAGTTCCTCCCCTTGGTAAATTTAGCCTGAAATGAATGATTACTGGTTCTCGCCCCTAAGTACGAAAAGTCACCGAAATGAGAGAATCAAAACACTCACCGAGTCGTATAACCTTTTTTTTTAAGAGGAGGTTACTGCATTGGGATGTTAGGCCAAATGATTTAATGAGTGACATGTCAACGAAAAGCAGGAGTGCTCGGAGAAAACCCACGTACATGAGGGGGTGACATTTACCGCTGTCATCTCCTGGCCACTTCCCTCCCTGCTCCGCATGTACAACACACCTGGCAAGCCCTGCTGGTCACTCATCCAAGTACCAATGAAGTTTTTTTATCATGTAACCGTGTTCATATTTAGTCGGACGGACTTGCATACAAACGGACGACTCCACACACGAGTTACCCAGTGCCATCCCCCTGCAAGCTAATCTCCGCAGCGAGGTCACTGGCGCACCTGCTTGATGATGAGCCTCTGCAGGATGTTCATGACGAAGGCGCCCATGCGTGGGTACATGGACAGCGACTGGATGACGGTGCGCATGAGCAACACCGGCAGAGGGTTCTGCTCCATCAGCTGCTGCATGACCACTGCCAGCACCTCCGAGCTGTAGACCCAGCGCTCCGCAAAGCACAGGCTCGTGGCTGCACAACAGCGAATGAACGAACAAGTAGAACAAATATATAGAGATTATAAAAAGTATGAAAAGTTGGGTGTCGGGTGAAGTGTTGGCTAAGTGGTTAGCGCACTGCGCTATTAGCCCGGCAATCCTGTGTTTTATTCCCGGCCATTGCTGATACTCAACAGGCTGGATCCTCCCTAGCTTCTGAAATCTGACGGGAAAGGGGCATTCCAATTGATTTGGTCAAAGGTGAGTGCATCTCGTAGAGCATTTCACTCATGACGAAGACTTATTTCCGTTGCAAATCACAAGACTTTTTAGTGTTGGTGAAAGAGGCGCAAACAATACAGCTGGTAGAGCGGTGCAGCGGTGGGGCGCAGTGGTTAGCGCACTGCACTATAAACCAGAGAACTTGCATTCGATTCCCCGCAACATCAGAGGTGATACCTGAACCAGCTCAGGTCTCCTCCCTCTTCACCAACCCGCACTAGACCAGCCTGGTGAAATATGGTCAAATAAGCCCCGATAAGGCGTCATAAGGTGGACTGACGAAGGGCTGTACTTTATTATTTAATAAAAGCTTTAGACGCTGTCGCCTCGACAGACCTGGTCTTCACCTGAGGACGGCTGCTTGTGTTGTGGCCGAAACGTGGTGAGAATTATTTTATTATGTTTTATTTTTATTATTTTATTACTTCCCTTCTACGTCACGTTAGCTAATTTACAGTTTCAATACAAAAACTGATTGCTGCAACAAGCAAGGTGGAGGGCATCCACCAAGCCTCCACCTTTTTCTGGGGCGTCCAGTTTGCTGTCCTTCCCCCGCACCTCCGATTAGCACGGGTTGGCCAAGTACGGTGGCGAAATAAGTTCAACGTACACGCGTGTACATAGAAGCGAAGTACCTTTGATGATGGACTTCATGTCGCATTTGGTGGTGTCAATGTTGTGCAGCGCCACGAGCAACTCTCCCGGTGTGAGAGGCGACATGGCCACTCCACCCTCGCCTACGCAAAGCAGCGACGATGGACGACATGAAAAACACAGTTTAACACGTAGGCTTTCGTGACCAATATCATCCATAGTAGAGTTTTTTTTGGTTAGATCGCGTAAATATATCAATGTGTCTTTAAAACCCGCCACCACCCGACAGAATTGGCATGTTCTGTTTACGTGACAACCCTTACCAGTTGGCTGTGTTGGGTGGTGGCGAGTTTTAACGACGCATTTATATATTTATGTGATCTAACTCAAAAACACAGGGGACTGTATTGGCAGTGCAGTACAGCAAGCAACTCGCCACATTTGTCGTTAACGCAGCAGTGGAAGAGGACGGTCCACGGAAGCGGATGCCACAGAGCTACTTCTGAGATCACTTCAAGTGACCTGTGGTGCACAGAGGAGGAGGGGCAGCACTTTCCCTCCCACTCTGCCACTGAGAGAAATGCTTGTCACGAAACGAGTCAAACCAATATTTTCAATCCACGGAGCTGGAAATGATCCAAATTAAGTGTAGAAGCAAATTTTATATGATGTTTTTTTTTTGCAGTCACTGGTGACCATCAATTCACTACACTTGAGAACCTGGTTTAATCACAGGCCTGTATATAAATAGACATTTTAAGGCGGCAAATCTTGAATATGAGAGTCGAAAACATGAGTTGCATCCAATGATGCCAGTCAACAAATTAAGCTATGACACCACGACCACTTTGCCACGGTTGTCCATAATCCACGTCTCTCCTCTCCCTTGAACGCTGTTGGATCCTGGAAAGCATCGACGGCTCTGGGCACGTGCCCGGCCATACCGTGCTGGGTGCCGAGCAACCGGTTGAACACCTCCTTCACGACGATGGGGTTCAGCTTGATGAGCTTGGGCAGCGCTGCGATCACCTCTTTCTGTGGCACGGGAAATTAAAAAAAACATCAGAGACTCATTCGACCGTGGGAGACGGTGGGCTGGCTTGAGTAACCACTTCTCACGAGAATCTCAACTGTCGTGATGTTTACCGGTTGTCAATTCACGCGCGGTGCGGACCGTGTAGTGGGGCAGTGCGGAAAATTATATTGTACTGTTCCTCTGTGCTCCCTTATGCACCACAGACTGATCGGTGTGCTGAAGTAATGGTTCAGAAGGCATATCGGTCACATTGCACATCATAATAATTAGCTTTCTTGTGGGGAATATAAGTAACAATAATTAAGCAGCCAATAAGCCACTTTCCCAAATCTATCCCTCTCGATAGTTTTTTTCACCGTCACCGCTTAGTGCCGATTGGCGGTTGTTTTTGTTCTTCTTGTGTGTAGCCTAGCGGTTTGTGCGCTGCCCTACGAACCCGGCAACCCGAGTTCAATTCCCGCTGACGATCAACACCAGTGATGAACATCTGAACCATTCGTGGGCCTCCCCTAGGGCGACTCGGCCTCAAATGAGTACCTGGTGTTAATAATTTAATGTTAGTAATTACGTATTTCTAGACAAAGGGTGTGGTGCTGGTCACCAACCCCCTCGTGTGCCACACCGGCCTTCATAGGTGCTCGGCTAACAGCACTTGCCCTAACAGCCTGTTAAGGCTATTCGGGGGATTCTTGTCTTTGTGTCACCTTCTCAAGGCCGTTGAGCACCGGGATGAGAAAGCGAACGTCCGACACGCGCTTTTGGTAGAGGTCCCGCACGCGCTTCACCAGCTCCGGGGACGGTGGAGCTGCAATGCGCACGACCACGCCACGCACGCACGCACGCACGCACGCACGGGGGTCAATAAATCTGAGAGATGTAGAACTTGGTCTGCAGTCAATGCGTGTGCATCAGCTCTCCCGCGTGGTAAAGCTTTACGCTAATCATGTGTGGGGAATTTTAAATGCGTTTGTCAACACGGGGAAGCGTAAGACGCTATTCCCGACCATTATAATTGCCATTGATGCGTGTCAGTACACTTAAATGCTGTTGAGCTGAAGTGTTAATTCAAAGTACATGTAATTTAACGTTAGTAATTACGCATTTATTATCTGCAGTATACCACACTCCGCCATAGCTGGAATGAGCTCTACTTGTTCCCTCAAATTAGTCCCAGCTGCTGGAGGATTTGCTTCGTATGCAAGTGGCCACCGCCACGGGTCCGGAATTCTCTTTTGCCAATTGTTAGCGCTGGCGATTCCCTCGCTGTTCAAAAGTTCAGGCTAAGCACCTTATTTTTCCCCTCTGCCAATCGGGAATCAGAATCTTAAATTTAGATTGGAGGAATCCGATGAGCTATGAAGCTGTTTTTCACAGATGTCCAAAGACTGTCTCTTCTAGGCATGTGCTTTGATTTGTCAATTAACATCGATTGCTGCAATCAAGATACATGCATCAAATTGCAAAGTAATGTGCAAATTAGATGCAAATATTACACTTCAGATAATGCAGAGGGCAAAACTGTAGAAAAGGGAAGTGAGATAAAAACAAACCTTAGAGACACAAACCAAACTAGATGCTTTAAATCGAAATTAAATCGAAATTTAGATGCAAAGAAATAAGAGAAATAAATTCCTGAATCTAATCACGACCCAGAATCATGACAATTGAATTGCCGGTTGGGGTGAATGGTCACACACGGAAGTCCAATCAGTGCGAACAAGCGGATGCAATAGCACGTTCAAGATCAGTTGAACAAAATACCTTTCTCGGTAAGGATATGCAGGCTGCGCGTGACCAGCGTCTCGGCACCCCTCGGACAGCTCTCCACCAGCAGCAGCAACTCCGGTGAGTTCATGCCCATCCCACGGATCTGCAATGATGACCCATTACGTAATTCGCCGCTGACAGCCCTCTTTATTCCACTGGCACATCCGAGCCGAGCCAGCGTGGGCCCTTCACGGTACGGATCGTTTTTTTTTGCAGCGGATATTTGCCGAGTCGAGCTGCAGCTAAACCATGGCACTCCGGACTCACAAGAAGTCATGAATCAAGCTCAGGGGCCAAGTAGGGGCCAGCAGGCGATGCCAATGGCGCATGTGACATCAGGAAAGAGTTACATCGCAGCTTACTTTAGGCCAGGGGTCGGCAATCTGCGGCGACGGAGCCGCATGCGGCTTTTGAAAGACTGCTTTGTGACTTCATTTATTATGGACCACTGTTCTCGTATTCACGTGCATTGCGGTTGTTGATATATTGAGTTTTTTACCGAATAATAAACAAAAAATTATCGTCTTATTGTTTTAGTTGCCGACCCCTGCTCTAGGATGCTAAAAACCGAACGGTCATTGATAGTATGTTAGCGATAGCCCGATCACTGTATGCTACCAGCCCGCTAAAAATAGGTTGATTTTAGGTAGGACATTAAAGGTGATGTGAAGGTAGCTTACGGGCTGCTCGATGATGCGCAGAATGGTGCGCTTGATGTCCGCGATGGCTTCCGTGTAGACGGCGGCCAGCTCGTGGATGAGCGTGTGGTTGAGCGGCAGCAGCGACAGGTACACATAGAGGCACTGCCGAATTGAGTCATCCGTCCATGATGAAGCCACCTCTGCATTTGTGAAGAGACAAACATCCCTCGATGTGGCATTTTCAGAGGTTGTTGAGGCAAGCGCTGTTCGGGAGCACGTGGCGTACAAAAGGGTGGTATGGCAAGCACCGCACCCAACTGCATTGGTCTCCAGTGCTGAAGTTTTTACACAACGCACCAGGTAATCGTTGCCTCGGGGAGGTTCAAGACCAGTTCAGATATTCGCCACTTATTATAAGCCTGGCTGGGAATCGAGCATAGGAGGATGGGCTTGGAGTGCTAACCGCAACAACGACCCCCCCATATAGCCTTAACAAGACTGTTGGGGCAAGTGCTGTTAGCGAGCGCCTATGAGGGTCGTCATGGCACACAAGGGAGTGGGTAGCCAGCACCACGTCCAGCCGCCTTTGTCTCTCTAGTGGCGATGTGCCAATTGTTATTTGTATGTATGTTGAACTTCTTTCGCACCGTACATAGCCAACCTTGCTAGTCGGAGGTGCGGTGGAAGGACAACAAACTAAACAACAAAAAGCATTTCTAAAGAAATTAGTTTTCAAACTATATTTTAAAGTGCACAGCTCCAGTGGCTTCCTAATATCGGAAGAGGTGCATTCTAGATGGTATCGGGTGACGGAGGGATTTATTAACGACACAGATTTAGCCAGATCATTACGTAGCCAAACCCCAAAAAAAAAAATCAACCGCGAATCAAGGGCCCGCGTGTTGTGCCGCGCGAGCTGGTGCAAGCCGGCCCTTACCGGTGTCACGGTCGTTGGCAAAGCACACGGAGGGCGGGTTGGGGTGCACCAGACACTGCAGCATGTTGAGTGCAAACGTCTCGATGCAGCTCCGCAGCTCCTCCTTTTCGTAGAGACGCTTCACGAACATCAGCGCCTGGGAGCGCACCTGCGGACGATCGCGCACGCAGCCGAGCGGAGGTCGTTAACCCTTTCCTGTTCCGAGACGACTGCCAGTTGCAGGGTGGGGGGGGTCCCCTGGTCACCGCTCAATCTCGGAATGTGCAAGTGGGTTCAGCGTTAATGTTATTCAGAGAGGCGTAGCGCCGTTGTTTTTAAAGACGTTGTACTCACCGCAGAAAATTGTAGCGACATGACCGCACCCTACAATAGCTGGCACCAAACTATGCCACACTCCTTGCCGCATGGCCTTGTGGGAGGCTTGGTACCAATAAAGTGATTTTATTTTAAAACTCAACACAAGCATCGAATTATACTGGCCTGAAGAGGAAAAGAATGTAGAATAGACGACATCTCGGTGCAATGACTCTGCTTCATCGTAGAGGGATAGCAAGGCGACTGGCTCACAATCGTTAGGTTGCGAGTCCAAATCCTTCTTGGGGGTTGACTCAGCCCATCACCCCAACGGGATTGAGAAATTGTGCACCACTTTGTGGTAAGCCAACAGCGTTTATCCTACGAATACAGGTAATCCTCTACTTCTGATAGAGATGCGTTACGACGACCCCATCGTAAGTCAAAATATCGTAAGTCGAAGATGGCCTAGCCTACCCAGGAGTCTTAAAGAATGGTGACAATTTAGCAAAACAGAGCAATTTACAGTACCGTACTGTATAAACGATATACTGTATGTATTTATTAATTACAATACTGTATTGCACAGTAAAATGTAAAGTAAAAAAACAAGGTAAATTCTAAGCCTACCTGGATGAACTGCAATTTAATAGAAAGGCGGGAGATGCGTCACATCCCGGCAGCGTCCCAACATACAGTATCGTACCTCGTACGCCGCTGCGTTTGCCTGCCGCGCGGAATGTAAAATATTTAACAATTTTGTCGAATCGCTATCGCCATCGTAAGATCGAAATATCGGAAGTAGGACCGTCGTAACTCGGGGACTACCTGTAGACTTGCCCCCACCGTTGGAACGAGGAATTTCCACAACTGGATCCACCTCAATGCTCATCCGAGCAGCAAATCACTGATTTTGTTGAAATGATGCTGATGTTTCCAGCATCGTCATCGTCGTCATCATCTGCGACATCTGCTGCTGACCTACAAGGCACTCAATGGGTTAGCCCCGCAATATCTACAGAAAGCGATCCATCTTTATACTCTCCAACGAGGTGTCCACGAGATCTTTGATCGCCTTCTTCAAAGAACTCTGAGTTCAAGCCTCACTTCCTGGGGTGATCAGGCTGTTTGCCAGTGCAGCTGCCAAGTTGTGGAACACGTTGCCTTTGCTAATAAATATAGATAACGTTCATGAAAGTTTTGATTTAAAGCTTACGTGACTGCAGGGATTCATATTCTTGGTTCTTTCGGTCAAGTCACATAGAAGGGAAACAATAAAATAATAAAAAATATAAAACAATACAATTCTCACGACGTTTCGACTGCAACACAAGCAATCGTCATCAGGTGTGAAATCCACGGCAAGAAAATTTTCATCAGGTGTGAAATCCACAGCAAGAATTTTTTCTTGCTGTGGATTTCACACCTGATGATGATTGCTTGTGTTGCAGTCGAAATGTCGTGAGAATTTTATTATTTTATATATTTTTAATTTTATTGTTTCTCTTCTACGTGACTTTACCGAAAGAACCAAGAATATGTTAACGAAAGTCTTAAGTCCGTCTTTAAAACTCACCTCTTTAAAACTAGCCTTAACCCCCTTAGTTCTGGCCGTTGACCCTGCAGGTTCTGTTTATTTCCTGCTTTCCACGCACGGCGCATGGGGAATCTACGGATGAAATGCGTCTTATCGTCTACACCCAACGCGTGTCGTGACTCTTCACGTGTTGTACGCTGGTGGGGCGAGGTGACAGTGGTGCTTGCCTTGTCCTTGTCGTGGGAGCACAACTCAAGCAGCACGTGCATGTAGAGCATCTTCTGCGACGGCCGCTTCAGCACCAGCTCCCGCAGCGTCGACATGCCCAGGTACACGCGGGTCTGCACACGGGGCACGGGTAACACACGGGTGGGGGGTTTTCACGCTACGCGCGGGTTCGCACGATACAAAAAAACACAAAGATCCCCCCAAATAGCCTTAACAGACTGTTGGGGCAAGTGCTGTTAGCGAGTAGCACTTATGAAGGTCGGAACGGCACACGAGGGGGTGAGTGGTCAGCATCACGCCCGGCTGCCTTTGTATCCCGAGTGGCAATGTTTACACACCGCACCAGGTACTCATTTGAGGATGAATCAACCTAGGGGAGGCCCAGGACCGGTTCAAATAAATGTGACTGTTGTTGGCTGTGAGCGGGAATTGAACTCAGGTCAACAGGTTTGTAGAGCAGAAGGCAAACTGCTACACCACCTCTCCCCACATAAAACACATATACACACGGTACGCATAGCTCTGCATGCAACACAAGACAAGCACTGCCATTAAATTGATGTAAGAGATCGGTTATATAATTATAGTCTTGATTATCGTCATCATCGGCCATGAGAGGGAGGAGAGTTCGAAGAGGCGAGCAGAGCGCGACGAAAGAAAGCTGTCGGAGAGTGTGGAGGAGAGGAGTGGAGCGAGACGGTAGGGAGAGGTGGGCAGGAGCAATATATTCACGACTCTAAAGTAAGACGATGCAGCGACGCAAAACACCCACCTCATCCTCGCAGTACCTCCTCAACACCTCGAGCGCACGTCCTGTCATCCGCGGGGCCTCCAGAACGATCCTGGAGAACAGCCTGGCGACACGGAGCACGCGGCGGCAACAACAATCGTCACGATCACCGCGAACATCAATGATTTATATCGCATCATTCATATTTTACGATGGCAGTCAGGCCTGACCATAGGGGTTGGCTGTATCCGGCCTGCGGGACCATAGGTTCCCACCCTGTCCAAGATAAGCTCAGCTTGAATGGAGCACTAAGCGGAGGCGAGGTAGTTAACATCTTGCCACAGTGGCAAGATGTTAACTACCTCGCCTGGTATACAGGAGGTCGTGAGTTCGATCCCGACCCTACCAATGCCTGTATATTTCGAGCTTGCATGTTCTCCCTGTGGTCGCGTGGATTTTTCTCCGGGTCCTTCGGTTTTTCCCTCCACATTTAGAATCAACAGGCGCTTAGAGTATTTGGCTGTTATAAATTTCCACACCATAAGCCACTTTGCTGAGCTATTATTTGCAGCCGGGTCACTTCTAGAAAAAGAGCTATACAGCTCAGTGGTGCCTTACCTGGTAAAAATACAAATAGTTTAGTCTTAGTTTAAAGAGTGATGTTAAGGTAGTGAAATTGATAATGCCCTGTGTCTTCAATTTGGGGTCACGTCTGATGTATCTGTGTATCAATAGTTCAATGTTCATGTGCCATTCTATTGAGGGACTAATTCAGTGTGGTGTTATCTTGGTGTGGTCTGGGACTGTTTTGTTGTTTCTGCTGCCTTGCTCAAGCTTGATAAATTGGACTCATAATAATACATTTACAGTAGAACCTCAGAGATAGAACGCACCAGAACTCAAACAAATCTGTGTTCGAATGATCTTTCCGAACATTTTTTGCCCCGGAAACCGAACTAAATTCGGAGGTCGAACGGGCAATCGCGATCTGAAGAACCTGTACGGCTGAGACGCGTATGGCCAGCGTGCATGACGCTTTCCCAGACAAAGTTTTTACCGTATGATAACCTCTTTTGATAAGTTTTTAGTCAGAAAGAGCTCAAGTGACTCACAGTTAGTGGCAGAAAAGAGGCACAAAAGAGAAAGAACCCCAGAAGGGCAGTTACCCGACGTTATTATGGAAGGGGACTCTCCTTCCAAACAATAACACCACCACCTCCTCCTCCTCACCACCTTCCACTCAAGCCATCAACTCTCCTTACTACAGGTAAAGTTCAATGTTCATTTATTCCATTTATTTATTGTGTTTCTTGTTTTTTTGTATGATTTCATGCATGTAATTACTGTAAAATTCATGTAAAA
>CM025662.2:2439566-2577963 GCA_014621495.2 Entosphenus tridentatus | reverse complement strand
ACGATATCAAGTAGTGCATGATGATAATGATGTTTGTTGCGGGCTGGTGGAGGAAGTGTGTTAACCCTCGCCATGCTTACGTGGCCGGCGCCACCGCGCATGCACGTCCTGTCCGCCTGGAGGATGCGGCCCACAGCGGCCCGCGACATGCGCTCCATCTCCTCGCTCGACAGTGGCTGCAGCACGTCAGCCACGCGGAATACCTTCCTACGTATGCCTGGGCCAGCGAGCCTGTGACAAGACAAAGATCCCCCAGTATAGCCTTAGCAGACTGATGGGGCAAGTACTGTTAGCGAGCACGAGGGGGTGGGTAGCAAACACCACGCCCAGGTACTAATTTTTTGGTTGAGTCAACCGAGGGGAGGTCCAGGATCAGTTAAGATAATCGTCATTGGTGTTGGCCGTGAAGGGAATCGAACTCGGGTCACCGAGTTCATAGCGCAGCGTGTTAACCGTTGCACTGTCGCGCCCCACAAGCCTGCGACACACACACACCATTACTCACCTTAACAATACTGATCTCTACATTCGTGTGGCGTCGCTTAAATTGCCTCAGCAACTCAAAGCGCATTTTCATCATCGTCATCATCATGTGGTGGAAATCTGAACATTGTTATTCTGTGCTGACCGGGTCTGCGGCGCGGGGATGATGGGCTCGGGCAAGCGGCGTGGGGTCGGAGTCGCCCCCTCATCCGTCGCGGGCATGGCTCCACCGGCACCGGAGTAGGCGGTGGCCATGACGGAGATGACCTGCACCTTGCGCTTGATGAGCGAGTTCTTGGTGTTCTCCTCCTCCTCGTTCGCCTTCTTCTCTCGCTCCTTCTCCCTCTCCTTCTCTCGCTCGCGCTCCTTCTCCCTCTCCTTCTCCATCTCCACGCCTGCACGACAGCGCACGCTTAGCCGAGCGCTTCTCAACCAGGGGTGCTCCAGCAATTTCCATTTCCAGCACTGGCTGTAATCCATTTGGGTTATTACTGGTAGGAATCTCCTGGTTACACCAGCCCACAGGAGATTATTGTGTCCGTCCGTCCGTCGTGCAGGGAAGGGCTGGGTGGGGAGGGAGGGGCTGGGTGGGGAGGGGCTGGTCACCCCGTGGTGCCCTTATAAAACTCAACGTTTAACCTACTCACGCCGGCTTGTGCCCGCCCTCAAAGTCGTCCATATTTGTGGAATACACCGCGCCGCCGTCGACCCTGGCCATTGACCGAGCAACCCAACGTTCCTACCAGCTGCCTCCGCAGGAATGTGTTTGATTTAAACACACGGCGGACTTGAGAGGCGTTGGTGGTGATGGGTGGGTGGTGGCACACCTGGTCCAAGCCCGGCGTTGGAGATCTGGGTGGCCATGAGACGAGCCAGGTGCTGGATCTGGGCGTGCGTGCCGGCCGACTCGATGGGCGTGTAGGTGGCCTGGAAAGAGGCTGGCATCGTGTCCGGAAGGAGCACCATGCTCACCAGCACCTGCGTACCCACATTAGAAAACAAGATGATCATATGTTCGAGGTGCAGCTCTGAAATCACGTGGTTACGTCAGTGCTGGCGGAAAGGCCTTCACTTTATTGGAGCTCTGAAAAGGCCATAACCGATCACGTAATTCGCAAGCGTCTGTCCGTCACGCTCTGGACCTCCCAAAGGGTACGTGGGTGGAAACTGTACGTACAATTGTGTAAAAGGCTGTTTGTTGGTATGGTCTAGATATATCTTGGTAGGTGGAGGGGGGGGAACATTTACACATTCCTCCACACAATTTAAATGTCCAGCCCTGGCTGCAATCCGTTTGGGAATTCTATTTAAAACACACACGCGGGCGCGTTTCACCGCGCACCCACACAATGCGGGCGCGCTTTACCAGGTTGGCCACTTTGTCCGGGGTGAGCATGGGCAGGATGTGCTGCGCCGTAACGTCGATGGCAGACAGCACGCTGGGCAACGGCGCCACCTTGGGTCTTGGCGCCGGCACCGCCTCCGCTTCCTTGTCGTCGTCTTCGTCTTGCACGGTCTCTGCGCGACAACACCCGGGGTCGTGATCAGCGGGCGTCGTTTGCAATGGCTAATCTGCCCGTCGCTTGGTGGCAGGGTGGCGCCACGCTAACGCTTGGGCCTCGCAACAAGAGTGTCGATTCCCGACTTTCTGCACGGGGTTTTTGCGTTTCTCCGCTTGTTCTGCGTGGGTTTGCTCCGGGTTCTCTATTTTCCTCCCTTAATTAAAACGGCCCACAATGTGACTGGTCTTGGCCAACCATCCAAATGCTGAAGAATTACCTGAAAATTATCCATTGGGATAATATATAGCAACGTCGCCCACTAGGGCAAGGCCCTGGTGACAAAGAGGCGGTGCGGCTTTCATGGGTAAACAGTGGAATAATAACAAATAATTGCTTAAATTTGATTATTTTGCACGTAATACACACATAGAATCGTGCATTGGGAATTAACATATACAACACATGATTTCTGCAAATTATGTGCAGTTTAGGTCCAGAACAAATTCAGAATGGCAGCGACACAGACCATTCATGAAAGGAAGGGTAATGTTGAGATTTGATGGAGCCGTTACATACAACTTTTCAAGAAAAAAACTAAGCCTACTTTTTAACCACGATATAGGAAATAATATACTCTTTTACAGAGGTGCTCAGCAGTCAGTTGTAGAGCATTCTAAGTGAATTGTTGAGAAGCAGTGGGGCCTTTTATTGTACAGTATACAGGAGTACAGTGCTTTATACAGTAGTAGAGTACTGTATGTACGGACTGCCGTGAGCGCCACCACGCCGCATGGTGCTGAAGCTCCATAAGCAACAGATCTACGACAAGTGCAAGGCAAGATGCCGGAGGCTGTCGGAATTTTTACAGATATGTGAAGTGAAGATTTGCATTACCATCTATGACAGATGCCGGTTAATACGAGCATTCCGCACGGTTAAAGCGCCGCATAGCGGATATTTTGCTGTATAATGGTTTGAACAAATTGTTAGGGGAATGTTTTTTTTGTGTTGGCACGAGCGCGCGCGTACCCATCTTCATCTTCTTGCTGTGCTGCTCCGTGTCGTCGCGGTGCATGCGGCGTCGCAGTTCGCGCGCGCTCGGCATGTTGCGCTGCAGCTCCTGGGGACGGCAGTCGGTGAGTGTCACACAAAACCGGCGCGACATCGCAAGAGCTCACGCAGCCGTGCACGCAAGGAACGGTGGCCCCGGACAACGCAAAATGCCACGGATCTCCTACAATTAGCAGCCTCCGCAAATAAATTATTGCTGTCTGGAATCCCGAAAAAAATGCGTTGACTTGATGTCAGTTATAATACAACGATTATTTATGTACTGTTTAGTTTATAGATAGCGTTGTCGATAGCAGTGGATTGACAATACAATGGGGCCATGGAGCACGGTGGGGTCGTACCTGTGGGCTGGTGCCCAGGTCGTAGAGGAGGGTGCTCATCTGCGGGTGGAACTCGATGGACGACGGAAGTTTAAGCAGCCCCAGCAGGTGCAGCTTGAGGTTCTTCCGCACGCTGCTCACCTGTGACTTGGCAAGCGTCGGTGGCAAATTGGCTGCGCAAGCACACAGGCACCCGTGGTTTATACGTGGCTAGAACAGAGTGCTGCAGTCTGTGGTGCAACTATAGACACGTAAAAGGGAAACCCTGCAACTGTACGGCCAGTTCAGGCAAATTTACTTTAATGAATACTACACGGAAAACTGCAGACTGTATAAACGAGCCGAATGGCTGTAAAATGTGGAACGTAACATTTCACTGGTCTGTGCTTTAGCCAACAGTATTTTAAACAAATTCAAATACATTGATCTTATCCGTGTTGATGTGCGGGCAACACTGTCAGCTATTATTATCCATGCCTACCCACAAAAATAATTAATATCAGTGGGGTTATCTGCTCATAAATATTGATAACAGGAAAAATATATCTATACTTACGGGACACTTTTTATCTGTCAAAATATCAGATGGTGTGATGAATTTAGTGCTACCGGTAGACCACGGACTCAGCCGCTTGGATTTTCTCTTGTTTGTTTGATGACGTAGCATCTGGTGTTAACGCAGGAACCCTGCTATTAGAGCTCTAGTTCACTGGTACTCAATGTACTTCTCTCCTGTGCCTCTTCTCTAGCAACATCGACTTGCCTCACACATCTCAATCACATCCTTCAATCACCTCACCCTCGGTCTCTCTCCGCTATTCCTTCATGTCGCGGTGGCGAGATGTTAACTACCTCGCCTGGTATGCAGGAGGTCGTGGGTTCGATTCCGACCCTGACGCCTGTATATTTGAAGTGTGCATGTTCTCCCAGTGGTCGCGTGGCTTTTTCTCCGGGTCCTCCGGTTTTTCCCTCCACATTCAGAATCAACGTGCGTTTAAGAGTTTTTGGGCACTATAAATTTCCACGCGATGAGGTCGTGGGTTTGATCGCGACCCTGATGCCGGCTGTATATTTGGAGTTTGCATGCCAGCTCGTTTCTAAAAAATGAGCTATACAGCTCTGTGGGCCTAACCTGGTAAAAACTTTAGTTTCTGCCCTGGGTGCTTTGTTGTTGTTGTTGCGATCTTGCGTGCGTGCGTGCACCCTGAGCGGCGAGGCTCTCACCGTGAAGCGTCTCGTAGGCCTGTACCACGCGGGCCATGAAGACGGGCCGCTGGCGTGCGATGGTGGCCAGGGAGCCCAGTGCAGCCGTCAGGTTGATGGAGGAGATGGCCGGGTGCACCATGAAGCTGAGAAGCCGCTCCAGCGCCGCCTCACCCATTTCTCGCAGCTGACCTGAGAGCGACGACAAACCACTAAACCCACCGCTGCAACCGCGTCACTCTCCGCGACGCATCGTGCCGCACGCCATTCCCATTCACAGCAATGGTCGTGGTAACGACGGCGATAATGCTATGGGAAATATGGTGGAGCAATACGCACACTGTGCTGTGAGAACGGTAACCCGAGCTAGACTGTCATCAGTGGCGAGTGATATTCGAGCTGATCCAGCCCCCTCCCTGCCACCAACACTAAATCACACCTACTAGCGGGGTGAAGTTTGATCAAACAACCTCTAACCGTGACAAGACACGGCGTGAAGAGGCCATTGTGCAGTAGTGGCGAATTGACAAAATGGTTCAAGTGACCCCCGCAAGCACTAGAGGCGCTGCAATTACAATGTGTAAAAATTTAAATGATCAATTTGTTAATGAAATCGTCACGCGAAACGTGATAGTGCAGCGCATGTGAGAGTGGGACGAGCGAATTGCCACAATCCTGATTATGACGATTTTGACGATGATGGCGATGACGACGATGACACTGTTGACAACTTTGATGGTGGTAACGATGATGACAACAATGACGACAATGACGACTATGACGATGACAATGTTGACGATTTTGACGACGATTCGGCGACTTACTCTGCTTGAGCAGGGGGTGGTCGCGCGGGATGCGCTCCATGCAGGCCTCTCCCTCCTGCCGCTTGGTGACCTCCGAGTCCTGCGTGCGTGGTGACATGGCCACCACGAGCATCTCGACGAACTTGATGGCGTGGGTGCGCACGCCGTCGTTCTCCGAGTCGAGCAGCTGCATGATGTCGTTGCGCATCGCACTCATCATCTCCCACACCGCCTCCTGCTCCTCGGACACCTTGCGGTGGCCCGCCAACCACTGAAGGCGCACGCATGCGCACAGAGACACAAACGTGACAAAAACGTAAAATATTTTTTCTTTTACCGGAACATGGAAACTCCACTGAGCAATGGAACTCTTTTTGCAGAAGCGACCTGGCCACAAATGATAGTTCAACCAAGTGGCATATCAAGGGGAAATTTATAGCAGCCAAATACTCTATAAACGCATGTTGATTGTAAATGTGGAGGGAAAAGCCAGTAGACCTGGAGAAAAATTCCATGTGGCCACGGCGGAGAATTTGCAAACTTGAAATATACAGGCGTCACGATCGGGATCGAACCCACGAACTCCCATATACCAGGCGCCATCTGTAACTGTATCCATTCCTGGACACGGATGGGAACAATTTTCTCCCTGAAATTTAAACAAGGTCGTCTCCTGGGACTGAAATGCAAAGTGGTTATGAAAGTCGAGCGTCCAGCACGTTTTGCCAGTTGTAGTAGGCAGCCCTGGTTAATGCTGTGAGTGAATTAACGGCGTCTGCCTCACAGGCCATGTGTGCTGGCATCACGGTCCATATGAGAAAAATTACCAGACAATATTTAATTGGGTAAAAACATAGCACAGACTTTACCGATTTGTGGAAACAATAGCCCCTTTGTGATGTGTGATAAAAGAACGTGGCGAACAACAAATATAATCAACATATTATTACTGCAGCCTGAAACATTAAAAGGCGATTGGAGCCAATTGTGGTGTTCTGGGTTAGATGCACGTGTTGAGCATTTCCTCTGTGAAAACCAACATTGGAAATTGAAATTAAAATGACATGCGCCCAAAGACAAAGATCCCCCATAGAGCCTTCACAAGCAATTTGGGCAAGTGCTGTAATCAAGCATCCATTAAGGCCGACACGTTGCACAATGTCGTGGTGTGGCCAGCACTACGCCCATGCTGCATTTGTCTCTCCGGTGCTGATATGTTCACACAGTACCAGGTACTAATTTAAGACCGAGTTGACCTAGGGCAGGGGCCCAGCACAAGTTCAGATATTCGTTAGTGGCGTTGGTCGTGAGTGGGAATCGAACTCATATCACCGGGTTTGTAGCCCAGTGTGTCAACTGCTGAACTACCACTCCCAATTGCTTGAAAAGGGAAAACACGCGCACAAGTAAAGACAAAGATCCCCCCCGCATAGCCAGAACAGACTGTTGGGGCAAGTGTTGTTAGAGAGCGCACCTATGAAGGCCGGACACGCACAAGCACATACACGGTGACGCACGGACAGCAGCGCCAGACCCACCTGCAGCATGACGCGATACAGCTGCGTGAGGCTGAGGATAGCGCGCTTCACCACGTTCACGTTCTCGTCGTGCAGCAGCATGTTGATGTTCGCGATCAGCTTCAGAAGCAGCTCGTTATCCTTCTTACTGCGGAGGGAAAGCAACAACGGCATCGCTCTTCGGATCTCAGCACCGCACACGCTTCACCACCACGGCGAGGCGGCGATCCTTGGGGAAAACGGTGGCTGTAGTGTGGTAGGCAAGGGCTCGGAATGCAAGGAATAAAATGGGTGCCCAATTTCCCCGCTCTTTATAGCCCTGCGCCTGAGCGCCCTCCAGCGCACGGGTCCTGGTCCACAGTTGCACTTCCCGCGCACCGACTTGATAACAACACCGCGGAACGTGTCGCAGGATCGTCATGCGGAACTACTTGCATATGCCTGGGATGGCCAGTGCATCCTTATAAATGTAAAGCCCATTTTGTTAATCCACTGTTGGACGAGGCCTACCCAAGACACGTGCCGATTGTGGGGATTGTTTGAACATACATCACCACACTGATCGGTGCCGGTTTGGTGGAGGAAAGCACAGACGTGGGAGCATAGTACAGGACAAGAATGGATTGTGCTGCACTGCCCACTGTTCACAAACATAGCCTCATATTCGCCGACAAGACCTATGCAATGGATGCTGGTCACCCTTCCAGTCACTTTCCAGGCTCAAACCTGGTTAGCTTCCAAGATCTGATGAGACTGGATGCAATCCAGATGTTACACATGATAAATTCCATCTATACATTATCAGCTCCCATGATAGGAATTCAGCTTTCATAACTAGGTTTTAATATAGCATGGGTTATAAGCCAACTATTGAACCTTATGGCGGGACCCCGGGGTCCCATAAGCCCCCGGCTCTCGCATAAACTGCGTTGCGACGTCATTTTATGTCTGTTGAAGGCGAACAATACGGCAATCTATTCCTATCGACGAGCTCTACATGATGCGCTAATCAAAGCATTCAGCTATGCATTAACTCATGAATTAAAATATATTGTTACATTCACGATGCATGCGTCAGACCGTAAAAATGACGATTTATGTAGAGTTAAAAATATTCTGAATAACTATGTTGTATTAATTTAACGAGACCACCACCCTCACCCACAAAAGGCACGACAGCGCATCATTTAATGAATTGATTATTGAATTAAATCCCACACCTGATTTGTGACGATACATCAAATCGAAACTGGGCCCCCGAATCATTCTGTATCTATTGATAGCTCTAGGTAAACAAAGATGTAAGAAATATGAAACTTACCATGCCTCTTCCATGAAGCCAATGATAAATTTACGAATTTCCAATAGTCTGTCATTTTGAAACGCGATCATTTCCTGAAAAAGGTGGAGCGAAGTGATATACGCATGGTTACATAAGCATGTCCCGCTGTTCAATTCTTCTGAATAGACACTTTTAATGCATGAGCTGAAAAAATTGGATTACATTTGGAAAAGAAAAACAAAAAACTACATTCAGGAGAATTAACCTAATAATTTTTTTTTATCGTGGTTGATTTTACAAATGACACTAAAACTTGAAATCCATTATAATAACTGGATTAATTACTTCAATAATCGACACCAGGATATTTTTTCCCACCATCCAAAACACCCATTATGGCTACCAAGCCTGTGATGGAATCGCACAAATGTAGCAAAGCTTATCGACCCGCAAGTATCGATACAATTCTCAAGTGGTGATCTGGCTTTTAAATTATATCCATCTCATCCTTGTGCCTATATACCACTGGCAATGGAGCCTTCTTTACGTTGTTTTCATTTAAATTTTTGGTCACACATATTACAGGGTCTTACATCGAGGAAGTTATCCAGGAGGGCTGGTTCCTTGTTGACAATCAGTTCCTGAACCTGTGAACAAACGAGATGGCATTCATTACGATTAAGACGATTGACAGAGGTTTCCAGTATTGTACTAAGCAGAGGTTTTTCATAATCTATGCCCCCATCCTTACAGGAATTACACAGATGGCAGATACGTAAGTTTCCAATTGGCGGTACTTTGGTGTACGGTGCTTTTTCTGCCATATTTTGCTGTCTTTTCTTGGATGTTCTGTTCGCACTTAGCCACATAGTCACTTGAAGATGTTTTCTTGTTCGTGTTTTTGTTTTTTGTTTGTTGCGGTTGCACCCGATTCAAGAGCCGAATGGCTCACAGGGCTATACCAAATAAATGAAACTTGAAAACTTGAAACCTATTGGCCATGTTTAATGTCAGGAATAAGGCTGCTCACTTGGAACTCCACTGGCATATCTGAGCCATGCTAGCATGGTGGGGCCCTCAGTGCTGGTGGTTTTTCCACTGGTAATTTGATAAGCTGAGCCAGAACCAAAATATAAATGTGGCTCCAGCCAAACAGAGCCAGTAACAGAGGTAAATAATTCTCGATATTTAATTTAACTCACGACATGTGAACTGTGATATCAGTGGCGCAGCAGTGGATCTGCAGTGGAAATAAAACCTGGGCACCTCCTGAGCTGCGCAGGGCTAGCTTAGCACGGCTCCAGTGCAGTATGGTTGTGCAGTGAATTGAGTGAAATTGATTTACGATATGGGGCAAGTTATTATGCCTAAATTCCAGTTAATAGTTAAGGTTAGGGAACCAATGACAGTGGTTGCATTGCATAGTGCCGTCCAATTGGTTTTGGACAGGCATTGTCACAGTGCGCACGCAACGTACACACGGACACTTACCTGTTTCAGCAGGAGCAACTTTTGAGATTCATTTGTTGTGAGTGAAGCCTGGTTGATCAAGTCCACGACCTAGTAATAAATGACAGGAAGCAAATCAAAACGTCGGCTGAAAACACATTACCAATATAATAATTGACACGTTATAATGTAATGTTGTTTGTCCATCCACTGCTTGACGAAGGCCTCCACACTTCGTCATTTGTTTGACCATAGAAACAAAAGGTGGTCTAGGACTGTTTCACATACATACCTGTCAACCCATACGGTTTACCCGTATTATTGTACAGGGAAATTTAATTTCAGGTCCATACGGCATCCAGCCGTTTCAATACGGGCAAAAAAATTGCCCTATTTGTTTGTGTTTCTCCCTTCTGATCGGACTTTGTAGGATGAACGTTGAGATATATAAGGGGACGGGTGACCAATAAGGTCTGAATTGGTCTGTAATAAAGTAGGCACTGATAAGGGGTTTACAGGTATGCGCATATCACTCGCCACTGAATCAGAATATTTATTTACACTGGATGAATCTGATGAGCTATAAAGCTCTTTTTCACAGATGTCCATTAAATTATGTTAGCTGTGGCTGGGAATTGAATGTGTTGGAAAATAAATGTGACTTATTTAGTCATTTTGGGTAAGGGCCCTTCCCGGGCTGATTTTTAGGATGGAAGGCCACTTGCACCAAATGTTACACATTTCTCTCTCTGCTTTGTCGAGTTGGGATTGCAATCATCTACTCAACGCTTCTATGACAAAAAGTTACAAAGGTGCAAATGTACATGCTGCTCTTGAGATACACTTTCAGAGGGATCATTTTGGCAAATCTATTACTCCAAGTCTTATTTTAGACGAAAAAAAACATTTACTGATAAAATAATGGGCGAAACCATTTTTTATTTAAACCACAGACCGCCAATCCTAGAGAACACAAACCACCTGCTCCATGTGTCTGTTCCTCTCCCTGCATTTACGTCTCAGTATCTGTCTGTCCGTGCTTCTCTGTGATAATGACTGCACAACTTCCGTGGTGATACAATCCACACAGACCCAACATCCCCCGTGCTGCCAACACATCATATATTCTCGAGACCCCCCGCCCCCCAAACCCCCATAGTCCACGAAGATCCCAAACACTCCAGACTCCTGACACCACAGATAGGCCTCGGCAAGGTAAGGTTATTTACCCTTTTAACCGGGTAAAAGGGTAAAGGTAAAGATGTCGACATGCCAAGGGGTAAGGTAAAGGGTAGGGTAAAGGTAGCTCGGAAGAATTACCCGGTAGGGTAAAGATAGCGTAAAGTATTACCCGGTAAATACGGTACCTTGTTTACCGCTAAAAGCTCCGTCGCGCAGTTCGTGGCCTACATTTAATAAGTAATATTAAAACAAACTTGATAAAAACACGCTTTTATGAAATGTACAAGTAATGACAGAACTCCACGACTCCAGGAAGTGGCCCCAAAGCTTGACATAACGTAAGGGGCCGTGGTGATTTACAGCCAACGTCAGTTGAGCGTGGACAATTAGACCCAAGCCGAAACATAACAAATAAAAAAGATTGTTTAAAAATATATAGATTTTTTATGATAGAATATAGTATTGTCATCAGTATGACCTAAGTATACCAAGTTTGCAGTCGATACCACATTAGGAAGTGGGTAAAAATTGAGTTTCAAGATTTGAGGATACAACAACAATAACGACAACAACGACAACAACAGACAGAGTGCGTTAAAAGAAAGCGTGTAAAATTGGAATAATCGAGGGTATTTTATATGATTAAAGCGCTCTACCTAGCATTTACCGTTATAAACCTTGTTCATGTGTAGTTGTTCCCTAGTAATTACCCTGTAATCGGGTAATTTGTATGGGTTAAGGGTAAAAGGTAGGGTAAAGGTAAGCTCGTTGCTTTTTACCTTTAACCTTACCTGCTAAAGGGTAAAAGGTAGGGTAGAGTGATTGTATTGTGGTAAGGTAAAAGGTAGGGTAAAGGTAGGCTCGTTGTTTTTACCTTTAAACTTTTACCTTACCTTGCCGAGGCTTAACCACAGACCAAATACCCCAGAGATCGCGGATCCGCAATCTCAGAGACATTCCCCAGAATGTCAACCTCACAGACTCTAGACCTCGGACCCGAGACTCCAAAAGACCGTAAACATCCCAGATGACGGACTGCAGATCTTGGGTCTCCAGACCCTAAAGACTGCAGATCATAAACGCTGGACGCTAGCACCGAGTCCTCTGCCAGTGGCCCCGAGTTAGACCCTGTATCATAAAATCCGAGACCACGGACCTCCGTAGCCAAGTGTTCTTCATCGCAAGGTCCGCGGGCCACTCTGGCGGCCTTCTGTTCGGCCCCCGACAATACACAAATAGTGAGAAAAAACCCCAGCATGCTGTCAAACCCCCATTAGTTTCAAATGTGTGGCGGCGCTCACACCGATAATGGCTTATCGACGAAAGTGCCCCCACCACCCCCATTTGAAAATGAGTGTAAGAACACTGCAGTCAGTAGCCGGTCTCTTAAAACAGCTTAAGTGAAAGTTACGTGTTTATTCTTCTGCAACTTGCACCGCTTTACACGACAATAACCGAGTGACTCACACTGAACGTGTCGCAAGGGATAATGGACCCCGACCGGCTGTACAACCCAGCAAGTCCACCGCCTGACATTCTGTAGGCCCCAAACTTCGGACCCGAGACCCCCAGACAACCCCACGCCTCACCGACCGTCACCCCCACAAGCCCCCCTTAGACGACCCCAGAGATCCTGGTGGTGGTCCCTACATCCATACCACCGCCAGCCCCCCGACTTTCCCCGCTCTCTCCGCCTCACGCTCACCCGGTCAGACGTGGGCCTACTGTCCGTGGTGCTGCCCGCCTCCTCGCCCGCCTCCGAGTGCAGCTCCGAGGCCATGCCGAACCGCTGCGCCGCCGTCATTTGCTCCTCGTTCCCCTCTGCGGTTCGCCCCCTGTTCTTTTCGCGGCCACAAGGGAGCCGACGGCTGCTTGCTCGCTCGCTCGCTGCTGCTGCTCTAAGCCGCTAACCCAAGAAGCCTGGGGATGCCATCATGGCTCCCGTGATGTTGCCGGGGAGGGGGGGGGATAAATGAAAGTGACGTCATGTCGCGGCACGCGCTCGGCGCTACGTCACCGGAGGAGATGGGACACTGTTCAATGACGTCACTGAGTTTTTTTGTTTTTTGTTATGACGCGCACGGTGACGTCAGTCATAAATTAGCGTCAATTTTGGAGGCGGGAACGCACGAGGCAAAATCGCGAGCGGCCGTAAACATTTTAACGATTTTAATCGACGCGCAGATAATTAATTACAACAAAAACAACCGTTGGAGATCGTCTTGCGACATTTTTTGTGTGCCACGATTACAAGAAAGACGATCACTTAAAAAAAAGATAGAAACATTTCTTCCCCTCACGCGTTAAGGTAAGCGCATGGGAATCTCGCGCACCGCGCTAAAATAATAAAAAAGATACATTTTAAATAATAAATAATAAATAGAAAATAATAAAATAAAAAACCCACGACGTTTCGATCGCAACACAAGCGGTGTTCATCGGGAATGTGGAGTAACGTCATGCGCGTTACACACACACACATTCTTGTCTCATTATAGTAATGATAGCCGTGTGTAACGGAGATTACTCAAATAGAGACAAAAAACCCCCCACAATTTCTGCTCAGGGACCGTCCATAAATGACGTCACGCACCTTCGGGGGGGGGGTCAGACATTTGTGACGATTGTGACGAGGGGGGGGGATAAATGTGACGTCACATTAAAATGCGCAACTTTAAATAAATATATACATTTTTATTTAAAGCTTTGGTGACTGCAGGGATTCATATTATTGGTTCTTTCGGTAAAGTCACGTAGAAGGGAAACAATAAAATAAAATAAATGTAAAACAATAAAATTCTCACGACGTTTCGATTGCAACACAAGCAATCATAATCAGGTGTGAAATCCACAGCAAGAATTTTTTCTTGCTGTGGATTTTACACCTGATGATGATGATTATTATTTCCCTTTTACGTGACTTTACCGAAAGAACCAAGAATATAACTACCAAGTCGCTGTCCGTGGTGCTGACGTTAAGAAAATAACGCCACTTCAAATTTTCTTGCTGTGGTTTTCACACCTGATGATGATTGCTTGTGTTGCAATCGAAACGTCGTGAGAATTTTATTGTTTTATATTTTTATTATTTTATTGTTTCTCTTCTACGTGACTTTACCTAAAGAACTAAAAATATAGAATTGTTATAACAATACTCCTACAACATCAGAGTGCATCGCCTAATTAAATACGCACTACAATGACAATAGTTTAAGTGATTTGAAGCATGTTTTATTTTCCAAATGGAAATATGGTTTGGGGGCGTCGGCAGAGCTTTGTGACGTCATATTTGAGGGGGGAGTCTGACTTTGTGACGCTGTGTGACGAGGGGGGGGGTAAAAAATCGTCCATAATCGCGTGACGTAATTTATGGACGGCCCCATATGCCGTCGTAATCTTTGTGAATGTTGGTTGTGTTTAGTGGTTGTTGCCTGGTGGATATTGTGTTCCTTGTTTCGGGTGGCTGTGTTAAGTGGCAATTGCGTATTGTAGCGGTAATTGTGTTGAGTAAAGTGGTTGTGTATTGCGATTGCGTTCAGTGGTAAGTTTGTGTAAAGTTGCTGGTGGTTGTTTAGTGGTAATGTGGTTCTGTATTGCTTATTGTGGTTTTAGTGCTTATGTTTTTGTTCAAATTATGTTTACTGTTTCGGGCACCAGAGAGCCAATGCTGTGTGTGGTTGTGTTTAGGAGAGGTGGTTGTGTCGCTGCTGTTGCGTCTCACTTCTTGCTCCACGATGTTTCCCGGGACCCTGCCACCGCTGCTGCTTCTGCTGCTCTGGCCCGTGAGCCCAGTGCTCTGCTGCCTGCGTTGCTCGCCGATCTTTGAGACCGTGCGGACACAGCTCAAGGTGCCCATCGAAGGCTTGAGCGCGGAGCAGAAGCAACAAGTGGACAACATCATCATGGAGATTGGCAGCAAAGAGGCCCCCTTTTTGTGTAAGTGGAAACTCATTTCTTTAAAACTGCTTTTATGTGTTTAGATTGTTGTCCTTCCCCTGCACTTCCGATTGGCATGGTTGGCTTTGTACGTTGCGAAAGAAGTTCAACATACATACAAGTGGTGCTGTAAAATCCCTACTCTCATTCCCCACTCTAAAACCCCTCTGTCAATCCCATTTCTCAAACCACTCGATCAACCCCAACTCTATTTCAGCTCTCAATCCCAGCTCTCAACCCCCTCTGTCACTCCTCACTATCTTTCTATCTCAGCTCTCAATCTCTGCTCTCAAACCCCATATGTCAATCTCTGCTCTCAATCACCACACTCAATCCTAAACTGAACAGGCGACACGAAACTGAGAAGGTGACATTTTGCAATTGGCAGGAGCTCACTATCCAGTTAAACACGAACCTCGCACCTAACCCTTGATAACTAACCAATAATTGACGAGTACTAGCCCGCCACTGAGCCCTAACCAACTAGCCAATCAGCCAGTAGTACGAGCCATTGTTACCTTTTGTTCACCTTACAGTTTTGGATTTCTGACATTTGAAAGTGACAGAATGAAAACGGATGACAGTAATTCCTCATACCATATAGACAGGTGTATCCATGACTTATACTGCATGGTCTAAAAATGAAACGTTTGTCCTGTTTTGGAGTGGAATACAAATAAAAAAAAAATCTCAAACATACAACACTTACTAAAGTCAACAATGCTTAGGGAAACCTTGAGTGATTGGTGAGAGTGAACTTCCAATTAGGAGCCAACTCCTTGACAAATGTATGTATTGAGCATGTGAATTCGAGACCGGCATGTGTGGAGTTGGATCTCGTAAAACCCAACACATTCGTCCATAACGGTGTTGCCTTCAAAGGAGAAATATATAACAGGCAACTTTTCGAGCAATAGCCCTTCTTCAAGGGACATAATTCACTGTACTGGTTAGATGATTAATGTCTCCGGGGTGGGCCCGGTTCCTGACGAGGAGCACTGTGTGAATACTGGTAAATTTCCCCCACCTCATCAAATGTTTATTTTGCTCAAGATGTGAACCTGGTGCTATGTGTGTATGTATGTTGAACTTCTTCTGCACCGTACGTAGCCAACCGTGGTAATCGGAGGTGCGGAAGTCAACGGTAGTGTTGCTGATACTTTCATGCTACTGTCAGTGAAGGTTGACAGTGGTGGCAGTTGATGGTACGATCGATTTTTATGTCTTTACAGTCGATTTTGACGACGTGGCACCGATTTACATGAAGAAGGTTGTCGATATCATTGACTCCATGAAGCCAAAAGGTGAATGTTACGCACTCACCACACTTACCACCAAAACAACATCACAGCACGCCCTCACCACCACACCACATTCACAACCACACCACCACAACCACACTCGCTCAGCACCACACATATACATCTGCTTCTTAGTCTTACTGCTAATTCTCATTGCACGGACATGATAGTCCATGGGCCAGAAAATAAATTGGTACCACCTCAGTTTGCAACACTTGAGTCGGTACCAATTTAGGTATGCGGCTGATACAAGTGAATAATCTGAGAACCCCTCTTATTTCGCATTGGGGATCTTATCATTCACTGTTATTGGCCACAGAGAAATTTAAACCAGTAAATGTATGCCACCTCAGGTGGTACTGACAAAGTGATTTATCCGGTTCTAGGCTCATAAACTCTGAGGATTGTGACTTTTCCCAAGGCGAGCTCAGTCACTCCGACACTACTCTCCCCAGACACACACACATACACTGTGTCATGGCACTCAACATCTGAGCACAGGATAGACTCCCCCCCCCACCTCCTCCTAGGCATCAAAAAATGTTGGGGCCATATTTAACACCAGTGGTGGTTTACTTCAGAGTTCACCAGTTTGGTGAACGCCGGTGATGATTTGGTATGGAGACTGTCCGCAGTGGCTGGAGTGGAAAGCACAATAAGAAAACATGAGTTCAATTAAGCAATGGGCGTCACAATCTGTCTTCATGAACACAAATTATTTGGTGATGTTGCTGCGTTGGCAGCGGTGCACAAGCACAAATAACACCATCATAAACTCAACACATTTGTCAATAACACCGTGGCCTTAAAATGAATATCAGATATTAGGTGTTGTTTCGGGTAATGGCAGAATGAACGACAGACGATAGCAGATCGTGTCATACACATGTTTAGTGTTTCACATTCATCTTCTTGGTTCTTTCGGTAAAGTCACGTAGAAAGAAATTAATAAAAGAATAAAAATAAAACATAATAAAATAATTCTCACGACGTTTCGGCCACAACGCAAGGAGACAGAATCTGAATTCAGATTCTGTCTCCTTGACAGACCTGTTCTTCACCTGAAGACGGCTACTTGCGTTGTGGCCGAAACGTCGTGAGAATTATTTTATTATGTTTTATTTTTATTATTTTATTAATTTCTTTCTACGTGACTTTACCGAAAGAACCAAGAAGATGAATCCCAGCAGTCACGAAAGCTTTAAATTGAAAAAAAAATATTTCACATTCGTTTAAAGTTTGTGAAGCCTTAACTGAGTCGTGACCCCTCCCCCCACTTTTAAATTAAGGTCACGCTGCAGGGTTGCCCCTCCACCACTTACCCCTTTCACCTCCCTCCCCTCCTGGTCTCACGCCACTGCTAGTCAATATCACGCCACACCACTGGGTGAACTCGCGCATTTCACGGTCTGAGAGTTGCGCTGCGAATGCAATTAGCATTGGAGTTGGTGTACATTGCCTAATCTGTCATTGTGTCTTTCTCTCCAGGATTATTTGACAGCCTCAAATCGATGAAGATTCCAGGTAAAACGTTAACTTGTACAAGTAGCGTTATTGAGAAGGTGGTGCAGCAATGTGTAGACTAATATCACCTGTTCCTTCTGCGTGAATATTGCTCCCTCACATGCAAGTGTTTTATCAAACATATATAGTGTTTAGTAGTTCAATTATTTGTTTAACGTTTGCTCAGCGTCGAGTTTGGTGTGCCACCTTTAAATAAGGTCACGCTACAGGGTTGCCCCGCCACCACTGAACCCTTTCACCTCCCTCTCCCCCTGGTCTCACGCCACTGCTGGTCAATCTCATGCCACATCACTGGGAGAACTCACGCATTGCGCGGTCTGTTGAAACAGTTGAAGTAGCATTGGAGCCGATGCACATTGTCTCATCTGTCGTTGTCTCTCTCTCTCTCTGTCTCCAGGAATGTTGGGTGGCAAAAACGACGTCGATGTTCCAGGTAACACTTTAACTGTTCTAAGTAGCAGAATTAGCATAGCTGTGGTAAGAATACTGTTTCATATTTATCCATGCAGTCAGATTCTGGAAGTAACGGATGAATTCCAATTTCATGTAGTGCCGTGTTTCACTGGGTGCGGGAATGATACCGTACCCAGAGAAAAAACACGTGCGGGGGGATAACATCTAAAGGCTAGCACACACTCAAAACTTACTTATTTTCCCGAGCTCACCCCACGACCCCTTATTCTCCCCCTCATAACCCCCTCCGTTACTTTTCCCTCTTCATATTCTGATAATGCTTTCACTCATTCCCCGTTCATTCATCATCATTTATCGTCATCACTTTCGCTGTTCCGGAATTCACGCATCATCACAGATTTCCCTCCATTGCTTCCTCTCATCTATTTCATTCACCTCATCGCCACCGTTACATTCATGTGTACGATTGTTAATTCTGTGCAAAGCGCCTTGGATGAGGAGCTATATACATTATTTTGAGATGAGATCATATGAACCCACTTGATGCAAAGCCCGCCGTGTTGGGTGAAAAGTCCACGTGATCCAACCAACCCTTGCCTCCAAATTCTGGATTGCAGATGTGCAGCACCGGATCCGGTTGATAGCTCGAGAAATTGTAACGGTAGTCAAAGTGCGGTTAAGTTAACTGAGCTGAATAATCCCACTGTTATAGCATAATAATTGTAAAATGAGAAACTCATTCAATAAGCGGTCCATTATAACTCATCATTACATACATTTTAAGGGTAATACCGATGAATGTGTTGATAGCTTTAGCGATTGTGGTAATGGTGTTGATGGTACAGATATTGATGGCGTTCTTGTTTCCTCAGATGTGCTGAGAAAGTTAATCACTCTTGGAAGAGAATACGACGAAGTGATCCAACGTGAGTGAGAGTGAAGCTGGGATTTAGAGACTGAAGCCAAACGCGAGTTTCCCATGTCCAGTGTTTAGCCGCAGGGCTGGCCCTGGATTGGTGTTGTAGCTGTACTTTATTTAGTTTTTCTTTTGTCATGTTGGTGACCCAGGTCACTCGTGAAAATAAGACTCCTAGATTTGAAGCTTTCGTGACAGCAAGGATTCATACTCTTTGGTTTTTTCGGTAAAGTCACATAGGTAAAAAATGAAATAAAATAAGTGAAAAAACTAAATTAAATCACGACGTTTCGGGCACAACACAAGCGTCCTTCTTCAGGTGGGGACAACGTAGCGAAAGCACAACCGCCTAAGTGTGTTTTCATTTAGTTGTTTTATTTTATTAGATTTTTTTACCTACGTGACTTTACCGAAAAAAATTGAGTACAAATACGACTCATCTCGGTCTCTGGAGTTCCCACCCGGTGACACAAAATCAACTTGAAACTGGAGGCTTGGTCATCGTGACCCAACAACATTCTCCCCAATCCTTCCCCCAACTGTGCTTACTGAGCCAAGTTCATTGGGACTGCGATTGTTAAAATGTTTAGTTAAACAATCATTTTCAAACTTGGTGAGCACGGTTGAGACACTGGGTTTGATTCTCGGCAATGAATTTAATGATGATCCCGCTGAGTGCTCCACGAATGGGTATTGAGCAGCCATACATTTAGCAAAGAAAAATGTGAGGTTAGACATTCATCATCATCAGCAGCCAAGTTCATTCCACTGCTGGATGAAGGCCTCCCCAGTCACCGTCTGTCACGGTCCTGCGATGTAACAATCCAACCTAGCGCCTGCACACGATCTGAATTCATCAGGTGCCATGATCATTGCATAATTATTCATTCGTGATCATTGCTCTTGTTTGTTTATCCACAGAGCTTGCAGAGGCGCCGTGCGAAAACTGTGGTGAGTGGTTGCACACCGCAAATGACACACAGCATCTATGCTCACCAACACAGCACGTTCATTCATTCTACACTAGATTCGTTCTGAACAAACTCCTACAGAGCTAGTGATGCCACATCTTTTCATGTGCTGGTTAAAAACAAAGAACAAATGCAACTCATCCTGCCCATCGCCAGAGACTCTGCTGTGAGAGTATCGCCTTTCCAAATTGTACGTTGTCATCACGTTCGCCGCTGAAAACCAGATAATGGCCTTGCCTTCCTGGTGCAAACTTAAACAGTCTCGTCCTTCTGTTATCATCTCTCTCCCAGCAAAAGTGATTAAAAAAACCCCCCACTCACAAAGCCACACATGTAACCACAATGCCCATTCATCACCACACAAAAAGATCCCCCCTATAGCCTTTAACAGACTTTTGGGGCAAGTGCTGTTCACGAACACCTATTCAGGCTGCCACGGTACACAAAGGGGTGAGCGACCAGCAGCACTGCACCAGTTACTCATTTAAGGCTGAGCAGTTCTATGGGAAGCCCGGGACCGGTTCATATATTTATCACAAATGTTGGCTGTGAGCAGGATAATCCAACTTGGGTCACTGGTTTCTTAGTTCAGTGTGCTTACCACGACATACCACTGCCCATATGTAACAAAGACAAAGATCCTCAGTATAGCCTTAACAGATTTTTGGGGCAAGTGATGTTAGTGAGCACCCTATCAAGGCCGGCACGGTACACGAGGGGGTGGGTGGCCAGCGCCTTTGGCTCCCCAGTGGTGATGTTTACACATTGCACACGGTTCTCATTTGAAGCTGAGTCGACCTAGGGGAGGTCCGGGACCAGTATAGATAATTATCAACACTTGAACTCAGGCAGCCAGGTTAGTAGTGCAGCGCGCTAACCACTACACTACCACTCTCCATATGTAACAACATATACACACATACAGGCACGCACACACATAGACCCCCTCTGCTAATGATGTTCATGGTGATGTTTTTGTTGATGCAGATAGGAAATCAGTGCCGGCAGTGAAATGTGGCACATGTGAACGGGTGGTCATCAAATGCTCCGCATGTAGTAAGAATAACATCCCATCACCAAACTACACCACACTGACACATCCCGCATATGCCCCCACCACACTCATACACTACAACTATTCACATCACCTACCACAAAACCACCACCAACATCCCATCATGCACTTGCGCTCTGACTGCCTAAACTCCATCATAAACACCACCCTTTTCCAGGTGTAATACCACACAAGGCAGCCACACTACACAAGCGTTCTATGTAACACACAAACCACATATCACACACCTCACCACAAACACTGAATCACCACATTGACTCCCTTTACATATTTACATACAAACGCTGGTGGCCATCTTGTTTTTCAATGGCAATTTTAGTTTCTCTGGACATCAAGCAGTGGAACAAAAATGGTCAAACCCAATTAGCTGACTATTCATACTTTGAACTTGAAAGATCAGTACACATATAATCCTGTGGTACAAATTTGCCGAATTTAAATAACCCCGCAAATTTCTCAATTGTGATAAGAGGTAGCAGCCATCGCCCACGACTGCGAACAAACTTGGCAGGACCCTCCTGAAAACGAGTCACCAGCCTCAGTGAGGTTCATTTTGGTTAAACAAGTGTCGTAATAAACAATAATCTGAACATTTTGTCACGTATACTGTCAGAATGTTGCGATTAAGGCGAGCACAGAATGGCCTGCTGTTGCAACCACAGGATACCATTTTTTATTCACTCTAAAGGTCTCACTTATGTGATGTGGTGTGCTATGACCTGTCGCAGTATGTTGGCATGCTTTGTTGCGGTGTGATGATGCATACTATGACACGTTTTGCACTGTGGTGTGTTTGGAACGCTTTGACGTGCCATGGTGTGGTGTGCATGCTATGATATGTTGCGGTGTGATGTTAGGTTTCCTCAACAGGATCCGTGGGAACCCTGACCTCCTCCGGCTATTGGGATGCAGTATGCTGGTGGTCATCCTCATCTTCATCATCGCCATTCTCGGTAAGATAACAGGCCGGTAGGGCTACACGTCACTGGGCCATGGTACCCAGACCTGCACTCTGTCTAATGCCTTGGAAAGCTTGATGGATCAATGCCTCGGTGCTTGTCAGATATCGGCGGTTGGTGGTGAAATATTTGGTCAGCCTGTGGTGCCCCAAACAAGAGACTTCCCAGATTTTTATCCTGAAAAAACAGGGGGAATGCACTAAACTACGTACAAGTAAAACCTTGGATTGCGAGCATAATTCGTTCCTGTTTGTAATCCAAAGCACTCGTATATCAGTTGTGATCACGTGACGCTCGGCAGACAAAACGTATACGTACTACTCGTATTGCAAGATCTCGCTCGTTTATCAAATAAATATTTATTTACAAATTTTGCTCGTCTTGCAAAACACTCGCAGACCAAGTTACTCGCAATCCAAGGTTTTACTGTATTGGATAGCATGGGTCTCTATGTGAGTTGCTTATTCTCTATGCGTGTCTATGCTTCTCTCTATGCTCTGTGTCAGTCAATTGGTCTAAATGTTAGTATACGCATCTCTAAACGAATAATCTGCCAGAGCCAACTTAGGCTACAAAGAAATCATTATTTAATATTGATTTATATTTGTGTTATATTTTAGATTTGTCATGTGACACATTACTGTACTTTTTATTTATTTATTCGCAAAATAATTTTGTTGTTGCTTTTGTACATGTTGGTGACCCAGGTCAGTTTTGCAATTGAGAATTATACTAGTCTCTTGAGTTCTCACCTGGTTAACAAATCAACTTAACTTGACAATGGCCGCTGGTACGAGTCCATGTGAGTGATGGTTACTGTAGTAATGTGTGCAGTCTATCGCATCGCCGCTCATTGCCCAACGCACACTTTTTTTCAGGATGTACAAATGTAATCCATTTGGCTACTTCAGGTGCCATCACCTGGCTTTCCTAACTCAACACAGGCATTTATAACCTCGTATTCTCTGCTCTTAAAATGCCATAGGAAAGACGATGCAAGTGGTGCTTTAGTGATACGATGTGTGTAATAATGTCTCATGCCGTAGAGAGGGGCGAGTGGTGACACGGTGTGCATGATGATGTGGTGCGTGTGCGTGTATTGCAGTGACTTCATTTAAGAAGGAGGAAGATCCACAGAGTGTTATGCTGAGGGAGGTATTGAGTGGCAAGGAGTTCAAACCAGCTCTCCAGACTCATTCCAAGAAGAAAAAGAACAAAAGTAGCGGACATAAAGAACCCTCCTCTAAACACCACTCACAAAACAAAAGTCCCAAAGCTGGCAAGACCAAACAAACCCCAGCTCACCCCACGACCCCTTAACCTCCCCCTCATAACCACTACCATTCCTGTTCCCTTTTCGCTATATAAATTATGTTAACATAAGAAGCAAACTAACACAACACCGCACGCAGCGATAGCCAACGCGAGCTTTACGCTCAACCCAGCACTGAAACTACAGCCAGTCGAACATTACTCTCATGCGGCCGAGTGGGTGGAAGAGTCCTACTCGATGGAGGCCTGGCCTTCGGACCCCACATGGGAGACGGAGTGGAGCAGCAAGGACGTTCAGGGTGAACGCCTCGTTCGGGGACCGGGCATCGTGCCTCCTGCCTTTGGCATTCATCGGAGACAACGGGCGTGCCACACGTCAGCCACGTCAAGTCATCGGACCGCTGTGGTCTGTGCTCCTCCGGCGGAGGAGTGGTGGGGCTGCACAGGCTCTCTGCTTGGGCCCTCTGCTGGGGCCCTCTGCTGGGGCCTTCTCCTGGAGCCGGAAGACCTCGGCGTTGGCACTGCAATGCCAAGGCTGCTCGGGCGCCGAGTCGGGAGAGACATCACACGCACTCAACACACACACACACCATCACCTCGGCAAACACCTAGGAATCTTAAGAGCGTTAGCCCCGGTATCAGATCCCCTCCGCTGAGTTTTTCACCCCTAGCCTGCCTAGCGAGCAAAAATTGTCTGGGTTTTCTCAGGAGGAGGGAAATTGGCAAAGATTTGATATGCAGGGAATGATACCGGCCGGATCCTATAATCAAAGGGGGGTGAGGCAGGATGGGGCCACCCACCCAGTAGCCGAGCCGGTGAAGGTTGTTGTGTAATAAGGAACACAACTTTGTGCCGATAAAAGGCGAAGGGGATGCAGGTCTGTTTGCATTAGTAATTAGAGCGTAATCAGACCTCAGCATGTATCTCTGGGCTCGCGAACTGACTCGTCTCTCCGCGTGACGGCTGCGAAGATACAGGCAGAGTGGGAGGCGTGAGCAGGTGCCGCAGCATAAATACGCGGGAGATTTGTCCATTTCAACGTTGTGCCCTTCATGGGCGTCACTCCCGGAAACAGCGACTACTTTGTTAAGCCTGAATAAACTCGCAGAACAGTTTTATTTCTTGTGCGGGCTCGGTGTGCGAGTGTGCGGAAGCGTGCTTGTCGCAGTTGCGGGGAGTGGTAGTGTGGCGGTTAGCGCGTTGCTTTACGAACCCAGCGACCCAAGTTCGTTCGGTAAACTACCCTGATTAAACTACCCCTATCTCGAAGATCGAAACGCCACCCCCCGCCACAACCTATAACAAATCTTATAGATGCGTTAAAGAAAAAAGTTTGGAAATTCCGGTAATATGAATCATTTTGTGTGAGTGGTATTTAGGGAGTTGAAGTGGATGCGACTTGTCACCAGGGGTGGATCATTGTTTGGATGGCCCGCGGGACTAGGCCTCGGCAAGGTAAGGTAAAAGTTAAACGGTAAAAAAAACAAGAGAAACTTTACCCTACCTTTTACCTTACCACAATACAATTGCGCTACCCTACCTTTTACCCTTTAGCAGGTAAGGTAAAAGGTAAAAAAAGAACGAGCCTACCTTTACCTTACCTTTTACCCTTAGCCCATACAAATTTCGCGATTACAGGGTAATTACTGGGGTAAAAAACATGGAATTTTTTTTAACGATAGTTAGAGCACTTTATTCATTTTTCGATTTAAAGCTTTCGTGACTTCAGGGATTCATCTTCTTGGTTCTTTCGGTAAAATCACGTAGAATAGAAATAATAAAATAATAAAAATAAAACATAAAATAATTCTCACGACGTTTCGGCCACAACGCAAGCAGCCGTCCTCAGGTGAAGACCAGGTCTGTCGGGGAGACAGCGTCTGAATGAAACAGCACCATGCTTGGAGCGTATATTTAATCTGGGTTGGAGGGGGGGGAAAGGGCGCCTTGACAAAATAATTTGCATATCAAGAGGAATTTAACATTTATGGGAAATGCAGGTATGTGATTAGTACTACTTATGCCCGTGCATTATGCAGGATTAGCAGCATCAAAGGGAGGGGATATGGGAAATGCAGGTATGTGATTAGTACTACTTATGCCCGTGCATTATGCAGAATTAGCAGCATCAAAGGGAGGGGATATGGAAAATGCAGGTATGTGATTAATACTACTTATGCCCGTGCATTATGCAGGATTAGCAGCATCAAAAGGAGGGGATATGGGAAATACAGGTATGTGATTAGTACTACTTATGCCCGTGCATTATACAGGATTAGCAGCATCAAAAGGAGGGGATAGGGGTAGCATTAATAAAGGGAAGGAGTGTTAATAGTATGTAGCTGCAGTAACTAAAACCACCACGTAAACAACTAAAGTATAAACTACATAGTATCATTAGTATACTAAATATACTCTACAATAAGCTGAGTTACTAACAGTAAATAATACATTACAATTCTACGTCGTAAAAAATATAATATGCTTCCATCTAAACTTTATTCTCTTACATCACACGAGTCTACACCGTACTATATACTGCCATAGACAAACTCAACATTAAATTTTATACTGTATTGCTATAAACCACATTGTAATATTACACTATGTATTATTCTACCCACCCTAATGTATATGACACTGCTGTATATGGTACAGTGTATAATAACAAATAGTATAAAATTGATATGCTTAATACAATGTACAAAGTAATATATAGTATCGTAATTGTATAGTGAAGGATGTAGAGTGGAGGTTGTCTGATGCCAGGATGTTGAGTGGAGTTTGTCTGGTGCCAGGATGTAGAGTGGAGGTTGTCTGGTGCCAGGATGTAGTGTGGAGTTTGTCTGGTGCCAGGATGTAGAGTGGAGTTTGTCTGGTGCCAGGATGTAGAGTGGAGTTTGTCTGGTGCCAGGAAGTTGAGTGGAGTTTGTCTGATGCCAGGATGTTGTGTGGAGTTTGTCTGGTGCCAGGATGTTGTGTGGAGTTTGTCTGGTGCCAGGATGTTGAGTGGAGTTTGTCTGGTGCCAGGATGTAGAGTGGAGTTTGTCTGGCGCCAGGATGTTGAGTGGAGTTTGTCTGGTGCCAGGATGTAGAGTGGAGTTTGTCTGGCGCCAGGATGTAGAGTGGAGTTTGTCTGGTGCCAGGAAGTTGAGTGGAGTTTGTCTGATGCCAGGATGTTGTGTGGAGTTTGTCTGGTGCCAGGATGTTGTGTGGAGTTTGTCTGGTGCCAGGATGTTGAGTGGAGTTTGTCTGGTGCCAGGATGTAGAGTGGAGTTTGTCTGGCGCCAGGATGTTGAGTGGAGTTTGTCTGGTGCCAGGATGTAGAGTGGAGTTTGTCTGGCGCCAGGATGTAGAGTGGAGTTTGTCTGGTGCCAGGAAGTTGAGTGGAGTTTGTCTGGTGCCAGGATGTTGAGTGGAGTTCTCCAGCGACGTTTGTTTTTTACTCATTGTGGCCAGGGTCAGCTTGTGGGCTTAGCAAAACTGTGACAAGTGCGGTTCCACCCGATTCAAGAGCCGAATGGCTCACAGGGTTATACCTAATAAAATAACTTGAAGTGGTAAATAATAAAATAATGGGCGGGCCACGCGCGGACTCACCGCTCACCTGCTGTACGGCCCGATTCCTAACAGGCCACGGACCAATCGACCCCTGGTTTAAAGAACCACACTGCGTTGAGAGGCTGTCGCTCATAGCGCCGCCACGTGACCGGGAGTGGTGCAACTGAATTCCAGCGCTTCGATCCTCGCGAGGTCAATCGAAGACCCCCCCCTCTCTCCCCACCAAAAGGTCAGCCGACGTAGCGAGCCGAGTCCCTCTATGCTACCCCGGCGCTCGCTAACAGAAGGCAAGAATATAAACTGTCGGATAATAAACAGCCCCATGGGTGCACTCAATGCTAAACGCAGTACTGTATACCGTTCCTCGTTCACATAAAAAAATATAGAAATCTAATTCAGGCGATTTTCGGAATCGGAATATTTAGTTTAACACGTAAGCTTTCGCGACCAATATCCATAGTACAGGTGTTTTAGGTTAGATCGCGTAAATGTGTCGTTAAACCCACCACCACCCGACAGATAATTCGTAAGGGTTGTCACGTGAACAGAACATGCAAATTCGTTTACGTGACAAACCTTACCAATTGGCTGTGTCGGGTGGTGGTGGTGGGTTTAACGACCCACTTATATTTACGCGATCTAACAAACAAAAAACCTGTATTATGGATTAGAATATGTATTTATACTGGGGGAATCCGATGAGCAATAAAGCTCTTTTTCCACCGATGTCCAGCTTTTATCAATCCGCTGCTAGCTGAGGGCCTCTCCACGCCAACTTTGTCACGCGGGAGGCTGATTGGTGAACTAACAGCTACCCCTCCGTGTGTGCGAGAGCGAATGTTGAACAGACAGACGAGGGGAGTAAAAAAAATACGCGAGACAAGGCCAGCTCGTATAAGGTGTCCGGTTCTGTGTTATAAAAGTCCATATTGCTTTATTGATACTTAAACACGAACACAAGCGCAACGATCAACAACAGTACACGGGTCACACCGGATACAACGAGTCAACATCATCGGCACACGGGAAACCCCGGGGGTTCGGCGCCGTTCCCAGCAAGGGGTCATTTGGGCAGCAGTCCGTGTGTGTTCCAGTCAATTTTCAAGTCCGTGGGTATTTCACTCGGTCGTTGAAACACCAGTGTTAGATCGGTGAGCACGCCTGTGTGTTTGAACGACTTTAAAATACGCGATTTGTTTTTGTTTCCGGGTGGAATTACAGTCAAATGTTTTGAGATCTGTGCATTCAACGCAGTCCGAATGCTTCATTCGAAAGGCCAAAAGGACAAATCCACACAAACCCCCCCCCGCCCCCAACGACTTCGACCGAAATTTCCACAAGTCTTCGGACTCCGACTCAAAAACGCTGACATGCCGACAAAAAGTCGAACACGGGTTCCCACACACCCCGGCTCCGCACCCGTGAAGACACGGCACCCAGCATTAAACACACTTACGACCCACCACCACCCCTAAAACCACCCTGACAGCCTGAGCCTACCCCCCCCTTCAACCCACCAAACATCGCTGCCCCAAAGCTGGGCCCTCAGCACTTTTGACTCGTGCCTCCACCCTCCCCCCCCAACTGCCCCAGCCGACTACTTTGAAGCGTCTGCAATGATTCACGGGGCCCGCTCGCGCATGGTTCTTCCTCGACCGATCGCGACCTCCCGTACACACAGAGCGCTTTAACGTACAAACCGGAGGAACCACAACACGATTTAGGCGAACGCGCTTGGGCTCGGCCGCTTAGGAACACCACGCGCTCGCGGTAATAGATGCGTCGTCCCTGTTTACATAATCACACGGTTATATATATAGAGATGTATAATGCGTGTATTAGGCGTGTGTATGTGTCGGTATACGTACGTGCGCGTGTGTGCGCGTATTTTTTTTCGTATAGCGAATTAACGACCAATTTTAACAACGTTAACACACCGGTACATGTAATAACAGCGTGGAACACTGGGGCAGCAGGGGGTAGTCACTACAGACAGACGAGAAAGGGTAAACTGGTCAACTGGGAAGAGACAATTCAACTGGAACAAGGGGGGGGGGGGGGCATTTTAAAAACCGTTCACCGCATCGCTGCTGCGGTTTTGCAAAAAAAATCAGATTGTAGATAGAAATGCTCGTCTCTCAAGCATTCAGCGAGGCCTACATGTCACATTTAATAGTTTATTTTCAGAGTGATTATACTCCAGCTCTCAAACGAGGCCAGTGCAGTTATTTTATTTTAGATTTTGGCTCGGAGTGGATCCTGTGGAAAGCCCGCAGAGGCGAGTACAACATCACTCATCACGGGCGTTTTTCCCACTTATCAACACAGCCAGCCGTTTGCTGGCAGACTTAGCGATGTGCCTACGTGGATATTTACGTACGCTTTTTTTCTCTTTCTGGATTGCATCTTCCGTTAAACCAGTGTTGTAGGTTGCACGTTTAAACCTCAAATATATATTTTTGGCCACCCAACTGTTGTGTTTTGCAACACCGCCCCACCACTGATGTCTTCCACTTGCCACGGTGAAGCTACCAAACTACCTCGCGTTACCATGTCGATAACGTTTATTTTACAAAAAAAAAAAGCCACAACTCTCGTTAAGTCAACGTGCATTCTCGTACACCCACGGTGGTGATTCCAGAATGTGAAAATTAAACAAAATGTGAAACGGTCTTAAGATGGGAACAGGAGTTAAGGGACACCTTGTGTCGAGGGATGATGAACACGATTCAGCCAAACCCAAGCCCTACCCGATGCAACTGGGGCGCCAAGGAGATGTTAACTCCCTCGCCTGATATACAGGAGGTCGTGGGTTTGATCGCGACCCTGATGCCGGCTGTATATTTGGAGTTTGCACGTTTCTCTCTCTCTCTTCGTGGTCGGGTGGATTTTTCTCCAGGTCCTACTATACATTTCCACGTGAAAAGCCACTTTGGTTGAGCTATCATGTGGCCAGGTCGCTCCTAAAAAAGAGCTAAATAGCTCAATGGGCCTTATCTGGTAAAATAAAAATAGTTAATAGTTCATTAACTGACAGCATGTGCTATATTAGCCGTGTCGATCGTAATGGTGCAATAATTAGAAGGCTTATTGCAGGCTTACGTCGAATGAACCGCAGTTAAATAATCGTTAAGAAATCTTTATTTCACACTGGACGTAGGGCCCACAGTACAACACAAAGACAATAGATCAGAATGCAAAATACAACTGCAGAGTTATGGGGAAACATCTCACGATGACCGTCAACATCATTCTTTGGTTCTTTCGGTTAAGTCACGTCTTTTAGACGTGACTTAACCGAAAGAACCAAAGAATAATTCCTGCAGTCACGAAAGCTCCAAAATTAAGATGTAACCGTCAACATCGTCAAATTTGATATCGTGGAAAATGTCCACCGTGGAAACCTTAACTCGCGCAGTTCGTTAGGCGGCTGGGCTCGTGGTAAAATCTCGGCGTGGGGAGGGGGGGTCAGTGTGAGTACGGCTGGGCTGATGGACTTTGGAGAGCCCCCCCCCCCGCTCGTTTTTTAAACCTGAGATATGAGAACCGTGACAAAACATGACCATTGAACAAAAGAAAAAAACCTCCTATGGCGACCACGTGACTATTGCACTTGTCAAACGACACGTGGGCAGAAGCCGCGGATGTAATTACACGCACTCCCATTTTTAGAGCGTTTTACCGAGTGTCCCATTTCGATCCGGCAGAGGTGATGTGCGAAATAACCTGTGAATTTCATAGCGACGCGACGATGAGAAGCCCTTTTTCTGGGCGACTCGCTGGCAGCGTTCAAGTCGCGCCGGCGTCGCTGCGTGCGCGAATCCACGCACGCATTTTATTCCCACGCGATAAACGCGCGGCCGCGGAAGAGGAGACCAAATACCCTCCCCCCACCTCCTCCAGAGAGGGGGCTCTCCCGAGCTCCTCCTCAAGGAGGAGGCCCCCTTCGGCCAGCAGTGGAGCGAGCAGGCAATTGCAGGGCTGCACCTTCGCAAAATCGACGTGTTGGTAACACGCGTGCATGCCCCCCGGGGGGTGTGGCGCTCGCAACTTTCGCGCGCTCGCTTCTCCAACGCTGGGCGGTGCGACGTCCGCCGCCGACGACGACTTCCCGCGGCGCACCGGCCGGCCGGAGACAAACGCCCGCCTAAAACTTGTCCAAATTTAGGCTCGCACCCACGTGGACCTGTGCGTAGAGAGTGGCCGAGCCTTTGAGCCAAGCCGGGTCTCACCCCTCCTCGCCCCCCCCCCCCCCCCCCCCCCCCGAGAGATCGGTTGCGCGACCCGTTGCGAGCAATCGCCCGAAAACAGTCGCTCGCGCCGCGGAGAACAGAGGCTCTGCGCGCGTTCATGCGGTTCATCCGATTGGCCGCCAACGATCCTGAACACGCCGTTCCGTTTTCCTCTGCGAACCGCAACTGCTCGCTCCGATGTGGACAAAGCAGTTGCAGGCTGTGGCGAAGCCGCGCGATCTTTCGAGGGACCTGCACACCTGGGCATGATCGCACCGGCACGGCAATGGCTCAGCAGGAAGGAGTGGGGTGTTTGGTCTGCGGCGGCAAATGCGTGAAATTTATTTCACCCGTCAAACCTCCTGCGTGTAAAACAAAACAAATCCCATAAAACGTTCTCCCCCTTTGAACGCGTGCAGATAGATCATCGCGTGGACCCACACACGTGGCTCGCGTCATTGAAGCATTGATGTCACCGCCTGCGAGGATGGAACACGCACTAGGATCCTTTCAAGCCTGTTCCAAAAGGCAAGGCGGGGGGGGGCTCTCATTCCCGTCAAGCCAAGCCGTGCTGCGGTTTTATGTGTGTGTCTGGATATATACAAACCGGTTTGTTCTTATGCATACCGTTAGGCTGTCTTGTGCTTAAAGAGGCGTACGCTACATTGTTTAAATAACCCGGCGCGAGTATCGGCAAGCGCCTTCAAGGAGTTGGGGGCGCCTGTGTGTTGAACGGGTGAGAGCTCGTGGAATTCATCGATCTGCCATGGTGTTGCGAGCGGTTCAAGCCCGGACGGCTACCCCTGTTTAATACTGCCGGGTGTGTCAATCAAATATACGCCCCCCCCACACCCCCCGTCTGCTTCAGTTTGATTTCGCACGACAGCAGCGGGCCACGCGAGCGATTCGGCGTCACGGTGCGCACTAGAAAATGCCTCGCAATTATTAGCGCCGAGCTGGGTGAAAGCCACCGGCGTGGCGACATCGTCCGCCAAGCGCCCGCCGCCACTGACCATCACGGGGGTGTGCCACTCGTGCGGCAGACAAATCCGCCGGGGGGACCAATCGATTCGACGGACACCACAAGTGCCCACGATGAGACCCCCCCGGCGGGGGGGGGGGGGGGGGGGGGGGCGGGGCTGCTGCGAGGCCGCGGTGTCAAAAAAAAATTCCCCGGCGCTCGCAAGCGCCCACTAACTCCGGCACGACATTAAACGCTTCTTCCTCGCCTTGGTGACACTTGCGGGACGGGCCGGCGAGCGCGCGCGTGCCGTCGCAAGCGTTGGGCAATAGACTATAGTTCAATATATATATGCGTTATGTACATCATAAATAAAACAGTGTACAGTGTAAACAAACCAACACAGCACATATAACTGGAAAACACGTATTATTGCAAAATTGTTAACCTTCGAAGGTAGACGTTATCCCTGGGTGTATAATTCATTCATTATATTATTGTGTGTTTTTTATAGCCTATCTACTAAGCAGCACGTTGCACCCCTGTCACGTGCACGCAAACGAACGACGCAGCAATGTGGGGGGGGGGTGCCCCACCCTCGTGATTCTCTCTCGCACCGGGTCGCGGTACAGGGAGGGCAGCACGCGTTCCCACCAATCACAGATGAGCATTCGGTCACCGGCATCACAACCGCCCCCCCCCCGCCGCCGCCACCACCAACCGCCCAGCCTTGGACCCGGTCGGTGGGACAGCTATCGAGCAGGCGGCTTCAACCGCACCGAGGTGACAAGGGGGGGGGGGGGGACGGTGGATGGAGTGGGGGCAGCCTCATTTCATCCCTTGCACTTGGGCCCATGCCAACCACGCCAAGCCACTGCTTGTACCCACTAGGCCCCCCACATCTACATTTACAGGCTGCCGCCACCCCCCATCCCGCGCTCTCTTGCTCCAGGAGCACCTCTGGAGGCGACCGGGCCACTGGACTTTGCCGCAACGCCGACCGTTCGTTGCGGTGTGAAGATCTTGGCGGACGGGGTGCACCAAATTCATTCGGCAAAAGAACACGACACGGTTTATTTTCTGGCTCCGGCACGTTGAGGTTGGACGAGAGCCACCCCCGCCCGACACGCAACGCTCCAGCCACCTCCCGCGGCGAGTCCATCGTCACGATGAGCGACAGGCCGCGAGTCGGTTAGAGAGGACGCATCGTTCCTCTCGTCCCGTTTTCACCGCCCGAGTTCCCACCGCTCAACGGTTGTTGTTGTCGTCTCTCCTGTAAAGCCTCAATCGCACGGGGCCTTTTTCACCCCACCCCCACCCCGAGCACTCTTCACGACGTACAATTTGTATAACCCGCCGATTCTCGGGCTGCGCAGTTTCACAAGCACGGATCCACGGAAGTTGCATCGCACGTGGCAAGACGTGGATTTTAACCGACGAATCGGTGGCACGAGCCTGCCGTTTACCCGTCCAGTAGCATGCGTGGTGTGTGGGTGTCTCTCTCTCTCCCTCCAGCTGGGGTGCAGTTTGTAAGTGGGATATGCGTGACCTGGGGTTATCACCCCCCGTCTGTCTGTGTGTGCGCGTGGTGTTTTTGTGCGAGTGTCTGCCCCGGTGTTCAAACGCGGCAAATGAAGACAAGACTGCGCGTTCCATCGCTTCTGTGAATCTGCGTAGAGATTCCTAACCCAACAATATTTCTGATAAACAGGGCCCCCGTGTACCAAGAGAACCAATTATTGACTCTTCTACAATATACAGTGTATATATATACTCTTATATCACACTGCAGTGAACTTCCAACCACACTGCAAATAAAAAGTCGTCCGTAAAAATGTATTATATTATCACTATTTCATTACATTACTCGTATTCATTATATTTATTTTCATTTGTACAGTAGTGCCATTTAAAACGATAACATTCTCGTGTAGACGCTGCCCCACTTCTACCAGAAGAAAAAAAAAAAAAAATTCTCCTTCAATGCCCAGGGAGGATTTGGGCCCAGCCACGCAAAAATAGCCAACTTGTTGCAGCGAGCATTCTGGGCCCTTTCCCAACGTGACGCATTCTCCGGCGTCGTGGTGGCGACTGCCGCGGGAGAGGGGAATGCTCGCGGACGAGCGGAGAGGATGGATCTGGGTCGGGTACGGCCGCTCACGGAGGAGGTTAGTGGAGGGCGGTAGGGAAGCGTCCAATCGTCCGCACGAGTCATCTCCGACGCGGGTTTTACGCGGGGCGTTACTTTGGAACCGAGACGACAACCGGTCGTGCCCACACGCCGACGAATTTAGCCGAATCGGGCCCTCCCCATACCCAACAGCGCCGATCGCTCACACGGCGGATGGAATCATCGCGGCGGAATCCATCAGAAGGTGTCTTAAACATGCCTCTCTCAGCAAGCGCCTCACAATCACACCTCAACTCAACCGTTCCAATGCCCTTCTGTAGCCTGGCCAAGGAGACCCCCCCCCCCCCCCCCCCCAGTGGCAGCTGCCCCTGTGCAGCAGCGCATGGTTCCAACGGGAATATTTCCGCTCGGCAGGCGCCATTCCCGCCGACGGGTTCCTGACACTGGAGCCAAGTTTCTCAGTCCACAATGCGGTGGTTTTGCCGACCGGCCTCTTTTAAACGCTCTCCTGGCATTTTTCAATTTTCGTTGGGGGAGTTTGTTTCGGGGCCAGCACCGGCGCCCAGACGTCACAACGGCCGCCGCGAGCACAACGGCGAATAAAAGCGAGGGTACGCGTGCCGGCAGACGCACGGGTCTGCTCCGTACACGCACGAGTACACGTGTGCGCGTGCGTGTACTCGTGCGTGTATGCAGTACACACGCGCTCGCAGGCGCGTATACACACGCGTACACGCGCGCACGTCGATATACTTAACACTTCAATTTTACACAGAAACGCCCTTTGTCGTTTAAACATACCTTTCCCGGTTTCCGTTTGGCTTTAAATCTTTTCCTTATTTTAACATGATTTTTATTTTACATATTTGGAGAAGTCAAGTTATTGAATGCCATAGTTTTTTTTATATGCATGGCTCAGTATAATATAAACGATTGCTAAAAACACAAAACGAAAACACTTAGAACATTTATAGTGCGTGTTTCATGGCTGGGCAACCATACTCATCAAGCACGGAGGACGGAGGTGGTGGCACTCATTGCCAGGACATTGGGATGACGCGCGCCACGGGATCCCTCGTTAGACAAAGTACCCCGCATAGCCTTAACACACTGTTGGGGCAAGTGCTGTTCGCGAGCACCTATGAAGGCTGGCACGGCACACGAGGGGGATGGGTGGCCAGCACCACGCCCGGCCGCCTTTGTCTCCCCAGCGGCGATGTTTTTACACACCGCACCAGTACTCGTTTAAGGCCGAGTCGACCTAGAGGAGGCCCAGAACAGAGTTCAGATAGCCGTCAATGGCGTCGGCCTCGAGCGGGAATGGAACTCGAGTCGACGGGCTTGTAGCGCTGCTGCGCTCAACTGCTAGCGCTTTGCGCTTCCCCGCGCGCGCGCGTGCGCGCGCGCGCTCACAGCAGCGAGCAAAATCAGCCGACCAATTTACCTCGTGGGGGGAGGGACGGCCTGTCAAGGGCAGCCCCCCTAAAAGTCAAGTCTCGAAATCACCGTTGCAATAAAGGTATTCTAATAATCACAGCCCTTTGTGTCAACTCGCCGCTCGGCGGCGGGAAGTTGTTTTAATCGTTGCTTCACCGTCCCGCCGAACCGGTGCGGCTTCGTGGAGGAGGGTGCGGGGGAGAGGGGGGGCAAGACCAGTTTGTATATCGCCGTGGCCGGGAATCAAACTCCGGGGGGTCGCCGGGGGTTGGTTGAGAACGCAGGGCGCTAAGCACTGCACCGCCACTCGGCCACTCATTCGCTACACCACCCCCCCTCCTCTACCCCCCGCCGGCAACTCCTGGGTCCTTTGCTGCCACAACGACCGAGCTGTCCGCGTGCGTCGGTCAAGCGAAAGCGAGGGACGCGGAGGGCTGGGCACAGGAGGAGCAGAGCTCCAGCAAGGGCTGGAGAGAGGAGGCGGTGGCGGGGGGGCGAGGAGGGGGGAGTGGAGTTCCCTTCGAATGTTTGAGATGAGGAGTGATATAATGCACCTCGAGTTCCCGGGGCAATTTCAGCGACGCCACATCACGAATGTAGAGGTCAGTATTTCCAAGGGAACGGTGTGCGCGCGTGTCGCAGGCTTGCGGGCGGGCGAGCGAGCGGCGGCGCAACGGTGAGCGCACTGCGGGCGAGACGGGTTCCCACGCCGTGCGGGTCGTGCCGGTTATTTGACCGTACTGAACCCACCCTGGCGAGAGCGCGGCTTTTGGCAAAAAGGCGGCGGGGGGAGCGCAAACGCGGAAGCACAACGGACGACAACGGACGACAGGCCGCACGGCCCGCAGCGTGCGCCCCCCCCCCCCTTTCTACTCGGGCATCACGGAGACGCAACTCTTTGCAAGAGACTGAGACGAGGACGGAACGAGAGGCGGAAACGGAGAGCGAAGCGACATTTGACGCCGATGGCACGCTCCAGGGTAGGGCTTCACGAACAGGACGTCAGAAAAAGACTCACGGAGGCCGCTTTTGGGGGGGGGGGGGGGGGGGGGGGGGCTCAAAGTTCTAGTCGGAGCGCTAGAGGAGGAGGAAGAGGAGAAAAGAAAAGGTCACGTTGTATTGCTCGCGATAATTATTACGCAGAGGATCTCTCTGCAGAGCCGCAGGCTGTACGTTGAACACCTTTCGCGCCGTACGCGACCAACCGTCGGAGGTGCGGGAGCCTGACCTTTCCCCCCTCACCCCCAGGGGCGAGACGTTCCGACACTTCACTTGGCCCTAAAATGCACACAGCCTGGCACAAGCGCCGTGGTGACCGCCACTTAGTAGCGAACGGCGGCGGCCGTTGTTGTCGTTGCTGTTGTTGCTGTGCGCGTGGCGCGTAGACAGTGGAAGACAAAACTAATTACCCTTTGGGCCGCGTCCCGGTGCCTCCATCCTACACGAACCTACCCCCCCCCACCCAGCGAACAACACTTACCCGCGACCGCGAGCAGGCCTTGGACCGCCGCGCTAATCCGGGCGCTGGAGGGCAACGTTTCTCACCCCGGGCGACGAAAGGCGGTGGCCGAGCGCCCGCGGTGACATTCGGCGTTACCTGCGGACATCGCCGGGGGAGACTGCCGTGCGGGCTCGCTGCTGGCGGCTTCAGAGTCCAATTCGGGGGCCCCACGGGAATGAAAATGGTTCACTCCTCCACCTCGAGCGTACGACCACGCTACCCGCACCCCCCACCCCCCCTCGTCTTCAACACGGACGTTCAGACGAACATTAGGCGACACGAATTGCATTTGTGAGTAAGAGTATTTTTTTGCGACCAGAGTCGTCGAGGACCCCTTGGGGTCCCCCCCCGCCTCCCCGGGCCCCGTGTACACCGTGCGGAAGCAGCCAAAAATCAGGCTACGGACACGCGCGCGATCACCACGCCTATTGGGCCCCCCCCCCCAACCCCTCCTGCTCCCCTCACCCACCCAGCGCCACCCCCACGACGCATTCCAATTAATAAAATGTACCCGCCACGCGGAGCGAGCGAGTGAGGAGCGCTGGCGACAACCCACGCTTGCTGGGGTGGCGGTGAGGGGGGGGGAAGTCGGCCGCGTGGTGCTCTCCCCGCGAACTCCTTGCGGCCACTGCCTCGGCCGCCAGCGCCGACCGTGGCGAGGTTCCGGCTCGCTCCGCCCAAACACTCCTCCTCCTCCTCCTCCCATCGTCAACGCCACCATGGGAGAGCGGGGGGTAGGGGGGCGGCTGGCAGCATCTCGCCATTTGCCTGACAACATCATTTTGCTTTCCCGGCTGCGGCTTGCACGACCTGACTTTGCTCTCCCCAAAACATGGTGAGGGTGGGGGGGGGGGCCCGGGGGGGGGGGGCCGGGGGGGGGTCGGTGTTCGGCAAGAGGTGCGGGCGTAGAGGGAAACAGCGGGCACGTTGCGGGCAACGTCACCACAATTGTCACCACCGCGGTAGCGGCCTCCACAAAAGTTCTCGTCTCATCGCTCCAGTTTTGTGAGGGGGGCGGGCGGGCGGAGTGGGGAGGTGGGGTGCGGTGTGGGTGGCGGTGTGGCGGGGGCTGGTGGTGGGGGGTGGGGGAGGGTGGTCGAACATCGTCGCGGACGCGTGCGCCGGGCAAGCTCGTGAAGGAAACGCCGCCTCCAATTCAGATCTTGGCCTCGAGCATCTCCAGGAAAAGTTTGTGCATGGGCACCTTCCCCTCCAGCTTGACCGAGTAGAAGAACTGCACGGCGCGCGTCGCCGTCTGCCGGAGCAGCGGCAGCGTCATGAGCAGCTTGCCGGCGCGGCGCGGCTCATCGGCGTGCTGGCTCGCGCCGTGCTCCTGCAGGGCCTCGTGCAGGCCGTCCTGGAGACGCTGCACCGCACCGCCGTCCTCTATGTGCATCGAGTCTGCGCGCATCATCACGACGAACGGGCGGGCCAGCGGCAACGACGGGGTTAGGGGGTGCGGTCGTGGCACGCGACAAGGGGAGGGGGAGGTTGGGGCGGGGAGTTGAGAGGGGCGGCCGCAACACGGAATGAACGCGTCGACTGGAGAATCGCGACGGTCTTGTCGCGACTGGGCGTCACACGGTGGGGAGGAGAGGTTAACCATCTCGCCTGGTATACGGGAAGTTCGTGGGTTCGATCGCGACAGTGACACCTACTGTATATTTGGAGTTTGCGTGTCTCTCTCTCTCTCATCATCATCACAGTGGCTAGGAGATGTTAACTATCTCGTCTGGTATACAGGGAGGATCCCGACCATGACGCCTGCTGTATATTTGTAGTTTGCGTGTCTCTCGCCCCGTGGTCGTGCGGATTTTTCCCCGGGTCTTCTGGATTTTCTCTCCACATTTAGAATCAATGCCATGCGTTTTCAGTATTTGGCTGCTAAAAATTTCCACTTGATAAGCCGCTTTGTTGAGCTATCAGAGACGTGCACCGTTACACTTCTACACAGCAAAGAAACTCGTGCTCAATTTACCACGAACAGGCTGGTTACTTTAGCAGCGCGTCCGTGTAACTTCCTACACACTCAAATCACGGGAGGCTCAAAGAGAGATCGGACTCTTGAACTGCCAACATCCGGAACTCAAAATAAGCGTCATGTAAACTATTGCACAATAAATCTCTGCAAACTAAACGTTGTAATCATTGTCAAGTAACGTTGCAACCCACGTGAGTGCGATTATGGGAAGAATCGCGGAGGCAAATGTTATGCAGGCCCCCCCCACCACCGCTACTTTTCAGTTTTTTTTCATTCCAGATTTTGCCACTAGATGGCAGATGTACCACGTGATCATTTGCCGAAGGAGGAAGTTTGCAACGTGGTGGAGTCCGCTGACAACTAAGCACCGTTGCCATCGTTTACGCGTGGCGGCGTTGAACGAACGGCCCTATTCGAGACGACAGCACGTTTCTGCACGGCGACTCGATCGGCAGGGCCAGCCCGTGCGTCAACTCGAGCCAATAAAACGTTTAAGTTCGCACAATCGACGTGAGGTACAAGAACAATGGACTTGCATAATGACGTACGTTGCTTACCATGTAAATATCCACAAGAGGTTGAGTTAGCTCGCATAAATATATAAATGTGTCGTTAAACCCGCCACCACCCGACTAGTAAGGTTTGTCACGTAGACAGAACATGCCAATTCGTCACTAGTACAGCACACCGGTTGTGTGTTGTTGTGGGATTTGCCCCCCGGTTTTGGGAGGGGAGATTCCTGGCGGCGCGCGGTGACCTCGTCTTGCCCGAATCAGGCGCAGAAATGCGTCTGCAGGCGCGTAAATAAATGTAACGTGAGGGCGAGCGGTCAGGCGTTCCCCCCCGTCGCCACCGCGTCTCCCTCTTAAAGAGGCCGAGGAAGATGCACCAAAGTGGATTTCGCTGGTTGAGTTTTAAAATGAAGCTGCTTTCTCCCTGGTGCCAAGCAAGGTGCCCCCCCCCCCCCCGCTTTAACAGCCTCATCAGTCCTCCTCGCCGCCACAAATCCGCTCGCTGGTGCTCGAATCAGTGCATGTGTGCGCCCGTGCGTGTGTGCGCCCGTGCGTGTGTGCGCGCGGCGCCCATAATTACATTTCCCCATCACATCTAGGAGGGCTCGCTGAATTCAATTACTTAACTACCAACCAAACGACTGCAAGAATTAACCAGCCGAGTGGAAATGCTCCCGGGAAGTGGCCCCGCAGCCACTCGACGGGCGGGCAGGAAAATTGGCTTGCGGGTTGTTGTTGTTGTTGTTGCTGCTGCTGCAGACTTCTAAGTCCCGAGTCCCCAACCGCCCTCCTCCTCCTCCTCCTCTCTCCCATCTCACTCGCCGCCTAAGTTCCAGAGGGGGTCCCTGCGACTCAAACCGTGAGTGACGGCGGGGGAATTCGCACCCCTAAGTGAGCGCGTGCGGGGGGGGGGGGGGGGGGGGGGGTTTTGGGGGGGGACTCGTTTGTGGACGAGACGCAGTCGGCTCGTTCTCTCGGCGAGCCGCCGGTCGAAACGTCGGGGTGACGGCGGGAGATGCGAACGGCAAAATGAAGCCGGTAAAAAAAAGACGACTAAATAAGCTCCCGCGCGAGAGCGATTGCCCCCGCTCCCACCCGCCCGCCACACAGATTTTCCGTTTAGGGTCCCAATTCGGCGGCGGTGGCGGCGGCTGCGAGCGAGGGCGGCATCTGTCACCGTTAGTTTTACGCGGCCTCCTAAACGGTCGTCTGCAGTCGGTGCAAAATCGGTGTCCGCCCCGGGGGGGGCGATGGAAAATTGGGGGAGATCCCATTAACGAGCTCCCGTCAACAAGCCCCCCCCCCCCACGCCGCCCCCCCTCTTTACTCCCGAAGCGCTTTTTTCAACCCCGACCTCGCACGCTTCCCACAGCCCACTGCCCAACCCCCACCACCGTCCCACCCCCCGACCCACTCCACGCACACCGGGGGGCATCCACGGGCCGTTGCGCGCTAACTGGGTGGGGGGGGGGCGGCATTGGCAAGTGGAGTGGCCAAACTGCGCCATCGACCGTTGCAGCCGGAGGCCAGGAAAGCTCAGTGGCAGGGAAGACGAGAAGTCTGCTGCTGCTGCTGATGCTGATGCTGCTGCTGCTGATGCGTGCGTTCACGCGCACGAGTGCGTCACTGTATGTGTATATGTTTGTTGAACTGGTGATCGCCAACAGCACTTGCCCCAACAGTCTGTTCAGGCTAAACGGGGAGATCTTTGTTTTAAAAAAAAAAATTTTGCATGTTTCGCTTCTTTTATAGCCAACTGTGCTAACTCGGAGGTGCGGTGGAAGGACAACAAACCAAACACAAAAAATCAGGGGTGTGCCGCCCAATGCCTCTCATCGACGCGCTGACGTTGCTAGTGGAGGCCGTGGGCGGTTTGGGGGGGGGCAGGCGCACGCACACACGCTCGCAGCTGGGGGCACACGTGGGCCACGAGCAAGGGCGAGACATAGTCGCGTCAGCCGTGGTGGTGGTGGTATTGGTGCCAAGCCGACGGTTGCCATCCAGCGTGATTCTAACAGCCGTGGTGCAAACCACAGCTGTTTGAATCGCCGTGTCAGGCTTGGGGGGTTGTCCGACCATCATCTGCCACGCTGGTCGGTGCGGATCTGATGAGCGGGGTGGGGAGGGGGGGAGAGGGGCCCGGTTATCAGACGCCAACTCGTCACCGATGTTAGCGGTGGCAGGGAACCGCACCGGGGTCGACGGGTTCGTGGCCGCGGTGCGTTAACCGCTGCGCCCGCCGTTCGACGACTCGGACACGAAGGGCTAGACACGAGTCGACATTAAAAGGCACGTGTCGTTTGGGTAACCAAACGACCGAGGCCAAGCTTTAACTAGGACTGGAATTAGGGTGAGAGTGGCATTTGGGGTTACGATTGTGATTAACGGCAGTTTAGAGTCGAGGTCTCTGCAGCCTTGATTAAAATCCATGCGTCAACTTTAATGGGGTGTAACTGCGTGCGTCACTTGCGCCACCTTCACCAAATCCACACCGATGAGGTTAGAACTGGAGAACTGATCGTAGCCGCAACTGCGACCGGCATTAGCGTGAAGACAGCAATTCATAAGCACTTCAGTGCCGGAACTAATTGCAGTTGCTATTGTCCTTCGCACCGTACGTAGCCAGCAGTGCTAATCGGATGCGCGGGGGAAGGACAACAAACTAAACACAAAAAGTAGCTCTAAAGAAATTAGTTTTCAATCTAAATTTTAAAGTGCATAGCTCTAGTTGCATGAAGACTGCAACTCACAAGTTGCAGTCTTCCGACAGCCCTGTTCTTCACCTGAGGACGGCTGCCTGCGTTGTGGCCGAAACGTCGTGAGAATTGTATTTAATTATGTTTTATTTTTATTATTTTATTATTTCCCTTCTACGTGACTTTACCGAAAGAACCAAGAAGATGAATCCCTGCAGTCATGAAAGCTTTAAATCGAAACTCACAAGTACTTGAGTACTGGAACCAACAGTGGCCGGGCATTGGCATGCAGCCTGCAATCAACAAGTACTTGAATACTGGAACCAACTGTGACCAGGCACTGGCGTGCAGTCTGCGATTTGGCCGTCGCCAAGTCCTGAGATCCTGGGCGGTGGCGGTGACGGTGGCGGCGGGCGCGCGTACCCGAGTTGGCGAGCGCGATGGCCTTGAGCGTGACGAACTCCTCGCGGTCGAGCGCCAGGCTCTTGTACTTGCGCACGAGCTGCAGGATGGTGGAGTTGAGGTCGAGGAGGCCGGCGACGCGCGACGACTCCTCGTCCATCACGTAGTCGTCCGCCCACACGAGCTCGTCGTCGCACGGCAGCGAGCGGAACACGACGCCCAGCAGCAGCACCTCCATCCACGCGCTTTGCAGCAGCGACATCTGGTCGCCCAGCGAGAGCACCGAGAAGCCTGGTGACAAAAGGGGCACACGGGGTGGGGTGGCGAGCGATGCGTGTCAACGCGGCGTTCGCAATCGGAATCTGTATTCAGTCCCGGAGGAATCCGATGAGCCATGAAGCTCTTCTTCACAGATGTCCAGGAGGGGCACGGAGTCAGCGGGGTGTCAACTCGCTCGCCTCGTTTGCAGGAGGTCGTCGGTTCGATCCCGACCTTGATGCCTGCTGTATATTTGGATCCTACGGTTTTTCCCCTCCACATTTTTGAATCAACGTGCCTTCACAGAATTTGGCTGCTGCTATGAATTTCAACATGAACCACTTCGTTGACCTAGAATTTTCCGCACCTCCGATTAGCACGGTTGGCTATGTACGGTGCGAAAGAAGTTCAACATACACACGTCACCTCCCCCTGCGGCCACTAGAGGCCGCTACGTTCAGCACCGTCACGAATGAAAGCGATTCTCAGGATAAACAGTGAAGTAGTTTGAGATCGGTTATTTGCACTGCGTGATGTAAATATAGTTTCATTATCATCGCCGTCGTCGTCATCCTTAATGTTCGTATGCGCTACGTCTCAAGGCGCCCTGCTAGGAGGGGCACCCCCGGTGGCAGCTGTCCCTGTGCAGCGCAATGGAGGGAGCGGCACCCGGCCCGGCAGGGCGTGATTGGTTGCCTCCAAATGAACAGCGATCTGCGAGCCATTCATCAGATGATCGGGATCGCGACGCCGCACGGGAGAACGTCGCGGGAACTTTAGCGTCCACAGTGAAGGGGACGGTGCGAGCGCAACTTGTCGTGGTGAATGCATCGGCAGCGTTAACCAGGGTGGCTTCCGCTGGTCTGGAAGAAACGAGCTCCCAGAAAAAAATCGGCAAACGCGGTAACCGCTGCGGCTGCACACAGACTCTCCCGTCTATAACCAACCGGTGCGGTGAGCGAGCACCTCTTACGGTACGGCGACGGTGAATCTGGCCGTGAGCAGACCTCTGCGACGGTGAATCGTCTATTTCGCTGGTTTCATTCGATTTCCCGGCGCAACGGCAGTTGAAGCAACGTGCTCGAATCTCAAGCTCCACCCCTCCCCCCTCCCCTTAAGATTTCTGGCCAGCGCGGAAGAGTAGGCCAAAATGCCATCGATGTATTGCTTCCTCCGGTGGAGGTCCTGCCATCACTAGTGGGCGTGAACAACGACTTGCAGGGCTGCACCTTTACCCCTCTATCTTACAAACGGATCTCTCCTCTTCCGCGCCAATGACATCGCGGCCACGTTAACACGAGAAGGCAGAAGGCTGCCAAACAATGGCAGACCTTTGCGCGTGTGTGTGTGTGTTTGTGCGCGTGCGCGCGCCAGCACCGTCCCACTTGTTACACTAATTAAACGCAATAATCAGGCGGGGACCCAGGGCGAGCAGCAGAGTGGGTAGTGGGGGGGGGGTGCCTCAGGGTGATGGCTATCGGGCGCACACAGCTCGCTCCCGGCGGCGGCGGTGGCGGCAGTGTGTCCAATTTATCTTATCGTGCTGATTAATAGAACGGGGCTGTTCCGAATGCATTAATTACCAGATACAAATCTCCATTCACGGCGCCGCGCAGATCGATCCGCCGACACCTCAGCGGCGGCGGAGCGACAGCCCCCCCCATCTCACACCCACCCCCCAACCACACCCCCCACCCCCCCCACCACCCCCGTCACCCCCCACCACCCCCGGCGGGGGGGCGGTGGCGTGCGAGTTCCTCCACGCCTCGCGCGCCGCTCGCTCCCTCAGCCTGGCCAGCCAGCCAAGTGGCCAATTTCACGGGACGACCTCACTCTCGCACGCTCCTGACAACCTTCAACGACGCCGTTCGGGGCTGGGGCCTTTTGCGGATTTTTGTCAACTTTTTCTCAACTGCATCAAACCATGAGAGGAAGGAAAGGAGGGAGAAACAAACCAAAAAAACCCTAAGACCTCTCTCACCGGGGACGTGTTTGGCCCAGCCGATGATGACGACGAGCTCGCGGTCGGCGAGGTCGCACAGCGTCGTGAGGGCCTTCACCTCTCCCTCGGGAACGGCCGGGTCGGGCATCGCAAACATCTTCTCGGGCTCGGCCACCAGCAGGTGCGAGATGATCTTGTTCACTGGCGGGAGAGGAATCGCAAAAAGGCGAATGTCATCACTCGAGCCAGACCGTGGTGGGGCGGCAGTTGGGGGGGCGGTGCGAGTGTCGTTAGCGAGCGGCCACGAAGAGAACCGGCACGGCGCATGGGGGGGGCCGCGGGTGTGGCGAACGGTGCTGCGGCCTCCTCTCGCTCGCTCGCTCACTCACGTGGTTTCTTGGCAGGCTGGTCCAGCTGGGGCCCGAGGAACGGGCTGTTCTCCGCGTCGATCCTGCGCTTGTACTTCTGCCGGCCGCCCCGCACTCGGTCCAGACGGACGCCTGTGCGGCAACGCACGCCAACGCAACGCCAACGCACGCCGTGAGACTAGTTGGCGCCCGAACGCGCGGCTCGGCAACGAGTAAACTAAACCAAACTATTTTTTTTATTTCACCAGGTTCAGGCCCACCGAGCTGCATAGCTCTTTTAGATCGGAAGAGACCTGTCCACAAATGATAGCTCAACGAAGCAGCTTATCACGTGGAAATGTACAGCAGCCAAACACTCTAAATGCGCGTTTATAAAATGTGGAGGGAACAACTGGAGGACCCAGAAGAAAATCCACGCGACCACGGGGAGAGAGACACGCGAACTCTAAATATACAGCAGCAGGCGTCAGGGTCGGGATCGAGCCCACGACCTCCTGCACACGAGGCGAGGTAGTTAACATCTCCTAGCCACCGTGGCTCCCTCCCTGCGTGCCGACCGCTACTACGACCATCATCCCTCCGTTGGTTCCCACACGCGCGCCAGGGGCGCAGGGCGAGGAGCGTTCACGAGCGGAGAATGAGGCGGCCAAGGAAGGGTTGACTCCGCGCTCGGAGTTGCGGGTAGATGGTGACGGATAAGGAAGACTCCCGCGGCAGACGGTGGCACCGACGGACAAAAAAATTAGGGGATGTGGCTCAAGCTATTCTCGGTCGCACGAAACCACCCGGCACAAGGTTTACAAAGCCAACTTAAACTTTCCAGATAAGAGGGAGCTGAAGTGGTTTTATTTTAAAAAATCCATGTAATTTCTTTGACGAAGTTTTATTTTAGTTTTGTAAATTGACACCGGGTTGACGGGGGGGGGGGGGGCGAGGGAAGCTCTTTCTACCCACCGCCTGCCCCTTCTCGCCCTGGGCCCTCCAATTTACAGCATGGCCACCCACTCGCCCGACTCGTTCTCTTTTTTTTTTAGTAAGACGAGGCCCCATTATCACAATCACATCGTCCCCCGCGTCTCGGTTCACGGCCAACGCCGTAGGATTTCCAACGATCCTCCCGACGAACAAAAAAACTACAACCCGATCGCGCCGACGGTGGCAGCATCGTAAAATACGGGGAAATTGCGCAATCCTTTCTTTGGTTTGTGGAGTACGGCGGGAGGGGGAGGGTGGCAGGGGGAGGGTGGCTTACGTACGGTGTGAAAGAGGTCCAACATACATACGTACGTACAGAGGGAAAAAACAATTTAAGAACGTTCGGCTGCACCAAAGCGCAGGAGGGGAGCGTAAATCCGCGTCCTCTCGCTAAAGTGCAGGGCAGAGAAGGAGCAAGGTTATGCGCGAAAGAAAAGGATTGAGGCTGCGCATGTGTTAGTCGAGGCCGACTAGCGGCAAGGCGCGACAAGGTTGCGAGCAACCTGCGTTTCCCGTGATGCCGGTCCCAAGCTTCTATTTTCACATTTCTGCTTTTAATTTTAACTTTTCGTTTAGCCAGGTGAGAACTCAAGAGGCCCGGAGGGCGAAGTCTCGTTTGCACGAGTGACCTTGGTTGGCAGAATGAAGCAAGTAAAAAATAAAAACCACAAAGGAACGGCAAAGTAACGAAATGTAAACGCCGGCGTCACGGACGATTAGAAAATATCGCAAACTTAACTCGACGTTAAGTCAAAACTGAATTATTACATTCCACGCAGAGCACAAATCGGCTTGGGCAGAACAGCCCCAGCAGATTGATCCACAGCACAAGCGACAAAAACTAAGCTACGGAAAACCATAAGCATTGGGACAGATTTTGGGTGCCTGTAGTAACTAATCTGTAAACAAACAAGCAATTGCAAGTGAAGCTATCGTGAGGAATCGGTCTTAGCTCATGCGTATTGCATAGATCAGTGTCCTTCATTGCAAGGCCCGCGGGGCCTATGGTGGCCTCTGGTGGCCTTTAGTGCGGCCCCCCCAGACAAAACACAACATGGTGACAACACCCCCCATCATCAGTGCTGCTGCCAAACCCCCAATGGTTTCAAATGTGTGACGGCGCTTATCGGCGAAAGTGCCACCCCCCCCCGCCTCTACAAAAGCAATGATCTCCACGAGTGGTCTTCACTCATTTTCAAAGGGCTTCTCTGGGGAGTCCACGTCTGCTTGGAGAAGAACCCTAAACTGGGCAACTTTCTTAACAGTGCCCCAGGGTGCACAGCGACCCCCAAGATGTCAGTCAAGTGCCATATCTCAAGTACGAGTCAGTCCCCTACCTCTGCTCTGAACCAGCAACGGCACCACTGACCAATGCAGTTCTTAAACATTTCATCATCATCATGAATCAGCCATTATCAATCCACTGCTGGATGAAGCCGTCGATCTTCCCGAACCACCCGGCACACATCTGCCTACGAGCCGGTGAGCATTTCACATTTTCCATTTGCTCACCGCTTTTCTTCGTGGAGAAGTCTTCAAACGCAACTAAACAATTTTGTATATTTTACCCGGTAAGGCCCACTGAGCCACGTAGCTCTTTTTGGCAAGAGACTTGACTATCACAAGTGGTAGCTCAAAAAAGTGGCTTATCACGTGGAAATTTAAATCGCAGACAAACTCTAAAACGCGTGATGTTGATTCTAAATGTGGAGGGAAAAACCGGAGGACTTGGACCACGGGGAGATCGTGCAAACTCCAAATATAGGAGGCGTCATGATTGCGATCAAACCCACGACCTTCACCCCATTTGTGAACAGCCATATGAGACATTAGTACTTCAAATCGACATAATCATTGCTTCACTGCAGCTCAAAAACTCAATCCAGAGCCTGAGGCCAGTGGGAAGTGCGCTCAGGGGCAGAACGCGTGGGGCAGGCTCCCTCCACATTTGGCACCGCTTTGTGAGTGAACACCTAATAGCCTGTGTCCGCGCTGGCCCGAGCCAGAATATTTTATCCGAATCAGGAATTTCTTGCGGCAAAAAACGGTCAAATTATTTACGGCCGCATTATCATTTTTTTTTCCCCCTCCGCGTAAATCCAGCGACGGGCGCTTAAATTATGCCGGCAGAAGTAACGGCTAGCGGCTTGAACTTTTTTTTCTCTTCCCCTCCCACCACTACGAAGCCCGATCCCCCCCACCTCACACCTTCCCCATCGGTCGCTTAAAAATCACATGCAGAGCCACCCCACTGCAGCCACTTGGGCAAGGTTTCAATGTAAAAATGTGTATGATTTACGTGACATCACGTCCGGTTTTTGCGCCCGCTCCACACCGCCTGAGTTACTGCTTCCACGAGGGATTGGAGCTGCGGTAAAAATCAATGAACGCCAACCGCCGTGCTACATGCGCACACACACACGCGTGCGTATGCGCATTAAGGTACGACTTTCTCAATAACGCCGTTATGCCAAAAACGCAGCGGCTAAATTTAATTGCATCACAAAGTTGCTTTTTACAAGGAGAGACGATGAAAGACAGCTCTCCGGACGCGTGTTCGGGTTGTTCCGGGTTTTTAGTTCGGCGTGAAGTCCGACGTTTTGCTCCCCCGTGCTCGGAGCGATCTTCCTCCTCTTCGCGTCATAGCGCCAAATAACTCGTGGTACAGCCAGAGGTCCCGTCGGGGGAGCTACGCGGGCCGAGCAAGCACGGAATCCTACGCGAGAGGCGACAACTCCACGGGACAACAACGATGGGAAAGCAGAACACGAATCGAGGGTCGCGGAAACTGGATGCGCGCAGGAGGAAAGACGCCCAACAATTACAGATATTTGTTATTTGGTGGATTGCTCAACTTTCCTATCACTTTGCACTCCCGTCTATTTCTGCATTGCTTGTCGTCGTAACTTTCCGAGCCGCCGCTACTGGAACATCTGCGAGAGCTTCACAGCTCATCGGATTCTTCCAAGTCGAAATAAAGATTACGATTCTGATAAAGATTCTGAACTCTGCGCACATAACCGAACGATCCGGGGGCCGCTAACGAGTCGCGTGACGATCCGGAGTTCGTGTAACCACGGAGGAACTATTTAGTTTACCAGGTAAGGTCCCACTAAGGTTACGGAGCCATTTTTTTCAGAAGCGACCTGGCGATCACAAATGATATTATCCCGTGGACATTTACAGTGGCCAAATACTCCAAATGGACGCCGATTCTAAATGAGGGAAAAACCTGAGAAAAATCCACGCGACCACGGGGAGAGAGACACGCAAACTCCAAATATACAGCAGCAGGCGTCAGGGTCGGGATCGAACCCACGACCCTCCTGCATACCAGATGAGGCATTTAACGTATCGCCACTGTGGTGGTCAAACACTGACTTGACAGTTCCCGGGGGAAGAACCAGCAACCACCAGGGCAGCCCAAGATGGGTGAATGCCATTCCCGATATTATAAGTATGACCAGAAAAACGCCTGTTCATGGTTTGTCGCCATTTATTGTACTTAGCGGTTATTTCAAACTTGCCCAGACCACGTCAACTATCTCGACCTGCGCCCATCGGCCAAATCAAACCACATCCCAGCCAGCGGTGTTGTCGGCCAGGTACGGTGCGAAAGAAGTTCAACACGCATACGTACATGCATAAACGCGCGGCGTTACTTTTTATTAATCCAAGTCGATATTTCACTACGCGTGTGGCTTCATGGCCAGTTGTTGCTTAACATAAATACATTTAAAAAAAACATTTCTAAGCTCTCTTCAACTGGTGACTAAATCACACGCATACATGGGCGCAAACGCAGCCGGATAAAGTTCAAATTTGTGTTTAATCAAGGCTGCGCGAAAATGAAATGTGATTCGATGTGGGTGTTCGCGATTCTGGGCAGACCTCCCCCTCACAGGATATCTCTCTCGCTCGGTCGGAGGCATCAGCCACACAACCACCACCCCACACCCCGACGGGCCTCAACACTTCAAAACGTGGAAAGTATTTCATCAACTGACGCAGCTAAGCATTGTTACCATGACCGCTTTTAGCCGTCACGCTGAGCAGAGTAAAAAAAAACACAACAATAACGACGGAGCATTTTCCTGTCGCACGGCACGTGTCACGATGCTCGCGTTGCCGAGTGAGCGGTGAAAAAATATATTCCTTTGGGCTGAGATCAGTCTCTCCCATGCGAGCTGAAACAAGCAGGACTCCACAAACCAGGAGCACTCGTTGCGGCAACTCATCTTTGGTCACATCTACAATACTGGACGCCACGGCGGCTAGCAGATGTTAACTACCTCGCTTGGTACACGGGAGGTCGTGGGTGTTCGACCCCGACGCCTGCTGTATTACTTGGAGATTGCGTGTCCACCACGTGGCCGGGACCTTCAAAAAACTCCACGGGCGAGAACGATTCTCCCACGGCAAGCGTGGCGGGAGCAATCTTTAATATCGCAATCACACCTGTTCCGGTGGCGAGCTCGTTCGCTCCGCGGGTTGCTAAATCAGTCGCGCTTGGCATGGGATTGTGCCCAGTGAGAATATGTCCCGCGCACACTCACTCACTTCGCACGCGCGCACCCCGCCAAGTCACCTCGGCACTAACGCCGCGCATTTTAATTACGCACCTAATGGCTAATTTCATTTACGAGACAGTGTTTCACTCCATCCTGCCGCGCCGCAGCCAGGTGAAGGCGCGTCTCTTATTTATTCATGTTTTCGATCGTCAATTAAATGTATTCCGCCTCTTCCTCCGCGCTTTTAATTAGCACCTCTCCCCCCGCCCCTCGTCCGCAATTGGGGCTCTAAAAACGGCAGCGCCCCGGCGCAGCTCCCCCGCCGGCGGCGACACGAAACCCTCGACTCGGAGCGAACAAAAAACGACTCGCCGCCACCGGCGCCGGCGGCCACAGGGGTGCCCGTGACACCACGCGCGTGCGCCCGAGCGTCGCCTCGCTCTCTCGCCAGATGCCGTGCAGATGTTCCGTCAAAAAAAAAGGCAACAGCGGGTCCCCCCGCGAGGCTGGGTTGGCACGCAACCAAACTGGGGGCGCTGGGGGTTTTTGCCGGTGGGTCCAATTCGCGGAACGGCGGTGCTAAGTTTTCCGAAATTAAGTTTTCCTTTGTCACTTCCCCCCCCCCCCCCACAACAGACCCTCTGTCTATGCAGGAGGACAAATGGGTTGTCGGCGCAGTTAGTTGATCCGCAGGGAGGTTGGATGTGCGTGGTGCGGTAAAGCGTGGGTTACCCCCACCTCTTCCGAGCCATCTGGCCAGCGTGGAAGAGTAGGCCAAGTACCCTCCCCACAGGGGCTCTCTGCACCTCAGTCGAGTTTGAGGCCCTTCTGCCAGCAGTGGCATCAGCAGGCACTTGCAGGGCTGCCTCTTTTTGACACCTTAAACTTTTTATTAATTTCACTCTCGGAATCTTTTTTTTATGCTGTTATGGCATTCGCTGTTCAACTGTTTTGGGTTCGAGAGGCTGAGGCTACAAGGTGTTTATCGTATCGCAGGTCTACGATGAAAAATAGACTTCCTGTCTGGATTCTTTGTCAACCGGTCTCAAACAAACATCAGTTTAACGAGTAGGTGGCTTGTGCGACCAACATTATCCAGAATAGAGGTTTTTTTGGGTTCGAGCGCGTACATATAAATGTGTCGTTAAACCCGTCACAGCCAATTAGTAAGGTTTGTCACGTATACAAAACGTGCCAATTAGTTACTCGTGTTGGAGAATAAACCCACAACATTTACAATCGTGAATGTTGTGGGTTTACGTGACAAACCTTACTAATTGGCTGTGTCGGGTGGTGGCGGTTTTAACGACACGTTAACATTTACACGATCCAACCCCAAAAAACTTCCGTCGTGGATCAACATCACCGTCACGAGTGACGAGCCAGATGCGCCCTGCCGGATGTGTGTGCTCACCAACCAACCAACCACACCAACCAACCACACCAACCAACCACACCAACCAACCACACCAACCAACCACACCAACCAACCACACCAACCAACCAACCAACCACGCGGAGAGACGCTCTCGGGTAGGACCGCGCGCGTCTTTGACACGATGCCCGACGTTCCAAATCAGTTCCTGAAGCAGCTTCCGGCGCGCGCAAGAAAAACGTCGGTACACCACGTGGCACGACCCGCGATTGCGTCGCGGGGGGGCCGTGCAGCAACGGGCGGCATCGCTCGCACGAGCGCGCCCCCCCCCCCCACCCCCACACCTTCCGGACGATCGCGAGTGCCAACCGAGCGGGTGAATAATCGCGTAAACAAACAAAGCGCGGAAATTATGAATGAATGCGTCACGCCCACCGGCTGGCATCGCCCCCCCCCTCAATGCGGGGCGTCCCACGAGTTTGATGATGGAGGCATGGAAATCGGTGGGGGGGGGGGCAGCTCTCCGTGCACTTGGCAACTTTAAGACGTACGTACCTACGCGTACACGCACGGACACGCGCGCTCACATTATCCCGCCAAGTGCGACCACCGCAGGGGGCAGGGGATAGCGCGCGCTGGCCGGCGACAGGAGCTCCCTCCACCGCGCTTGCCATTTGTAACGTTATCAGGCTCCGTAAATAACCGCAATCATCCCGCCTTGCCAGCGACGGCCACTTATGGCGCATCTCGCGTTAATTTATGGCTGTGTTTTGCAGCCCGACAATACATCGTCGGCGAGGACTCAACAGCGGCGGTGGTGACGGCGCCGGCAGCCGATGCGACGGTTACGACAAACGTGAACCCCGCCAACCAACGCGGGACGCGTTGCAGCAGCGGCGGGGGGGGGGGGCTAAGAACTTTGCTTTGCTCGTGAGAATGTGGCTCTGCAGGAGTGTTAAGAAGGACTTGGGGCGCGTGGAGCGAAACGTCGGGACGATCGAGCCGAACAACACGCGTGGCCCGGAGAGCTGACGACTACGACAGCCGGATAGGCGACGGTTTGCTGAGCAACAAACCGCGAAAAATTAGTTGGTCGCGAGACGACCGGCATCGAGGTGGTGCTCGTCCCGGGGGGTTAATTTAGCTCGTGGCGAGTTCAGTGGTGGAAACTCCACGTTCCCATGATGGGGCCGAGTCTATCCAAAGGACAAAAACTGTTGACATCCGTGCAAAGGGGTACTCTCATTTGATTGACCCCACGAAAGACTGGGGTGCCACGGTGGTGAGATGTTAACGACCTCGCCTGGTATGCAGGTGGTCTAGGGTTCGATCCCTAGCCTGATGCTTGCATATTTGGAGTGTGCATGTTCTCCCCGTGGTCAAGTGGATTTTTCTACGGGTCCTCCGGTTTTTGCCCTCCACATTTAGAAACATGCAGTAAAGAGTAGTTGGCTGCGATAAATGTCCGCGTGACAAGCCACTTCGCCGAGCTATCATTTGTGCCCAGGTCGCTTCTGAAGCATTTAGAAGAGGGAAAAAGCAGACGAACCTGGGAGAAACATCCACGCGACCACGGGGAAAGAGACGCCCAAACTCCAAATAAACAGCAGGCGTCAGGGGTCTGAATCGAACCCACGACCTCCTGTGTACCAGGTGAGGAAGTTTACATCTCACCACTGCCGCTTTCAGACAGTGGTGGCGCCAGTGGTAATGCTGGTGGCGGTGGTGCTGGAGGGAGTGGCGGTGCTGGTGGTGGCAGCGGAGGTGGTGGTGGTGCTGGTGGTAGCGGAGGTGGTGGTGCAATCGGAGGTAGTGGTGCTGGAAGCAGAGGTGGCGGTGCTGGTGGTGGTAGTGGAGGTGGTGGTGCTGGCATCGGAGGTGGCAGTGGCAGTAGTGGTGCTGATGATGGCAATGGTGCCAATGGTGGCAGCGGCCGGTGGCTGGCGGCGAGCGAGCGCGGGAGGGGGTGGCGGCAGAGTTTGCCTGCCACCCCCTGCCCCCAAACAAGGGAGGGCCTCGCTTCAAGCGACACTTAAGCAGCTCTGGGAGAATGACCCAACGTTTAGGAGCACAATCCCGGTAATCTGGGCCTGGCACGCTTCATTAGGGGCCACGGATAATCCCGTGGCTGGAGGCCTTGGCACGTGTGTGTGTCTGTGTGTGTCCGTGTGTGTGTGTGTGTGTGCGTCGGGACGATCAAGCCGAACAACACGCGCGGCCCGGAGAGCTGACGACTACGACAGCCGGATAGGCGACGGTTTGCTGAGCAACAAACCGCGAAAAATTAGTTGGTCGCGAGACGACCGGCATCGAGGTGGTGCTCGTCCCGTGTGGTTACAGCCAGCGGGGGGTTAATTTAGCTGGTGGCGAGTCCAGTGGTGGAAACTCCACGTTCCCATGATGGGGCCGAGTCTATCCAAAGGACAAAAACTGTTGACATCCGTGCAAAGGGGTACCCTGATGGAGCATCTTCGCCGGTTGGAAACATTTAGGCTGGCCTGCCTACGATCCATCCTGGGTTTAACCAGGCTGGATTGTGTGAGGAGTTCACAAATCCTTGAAAGATCTGGGCAAAGTCCCATCGGTGAGCTCCTCCGGCAGGCAAGGCTGCGTTGGCTGGGTCATGTAGCCCGCATGCCCAGCCACCGCATGCCTAAACAGCTTTTGTTCGGCCGGATCGAGGGGGCTAAACGGGCGCGGCACGGGCTAGAGAAGAGATGGAGTGATGTGGTACAGGAGGACGTAGAGCTGAGTGGACTTGCCGATGACTGGTACCAGCGGTGTCAAGATCGGCCTCAGTGGAGGAGGCTCGTGAAGGACGCTACTGGGCAGTTGGAGGCAGTCGCCCTCCAACAACAACGGAGGGCGGAGGAGCGACGCTCACAACAACGAGCGGAGCGCCGGGTGGCTAAAGCACAGCAAGTTGGTACAGTAGGGGGCAAAGGTGGTGCATCAGCCAGTCATCTCGGTCAACTCGGTCAGTCGTCCCATGGCACCTGCTGGGTCTGCCCCGTGACCTCCTGCCAGCGGGCGTTCGACACTTCACGTGGCCTCAAGGTGCACTTGGCCTGGCACAAGCGTCGTGGTGACGTCACCGCCACTTAGTGGCGAATGGCGGTTGTTGTTGTTGTGTGCGTGCGCGTGTCGGTGTGTGTCTGTCTGTGTTCGTGTGTGTGACATGGCCACCCGCCACCTCGTGTATCGTCCTGGGCTTCGTAGGTGCTTGGTAACAGCACTGCCGTCTTTGTTTTGTCCTGCCCATGTACCACACACTCACTCAAAAGCGCTCTCCCCCTCTCACTCACTCACCACACCGTCGGTCACGACGACACTCACTCCCCCACTCACCACATTGGTCACGACACAAACTGTCCGAGTTCTAAAAATAACCTCGTGCAAATTCAAGAAACGTATCGACTGTTATCTAATACAACTTTGACGGTGCCGTTTGTCGCTGACCACTTGGAAATTAGAAACGTAGAAGCTTTATAAACATTCGTTCAGAACATTTGGCTGCTAAAATGTCCACGTGATAAGCAACTTCATTTGGGATATCATTTGTGGCCAGGTTGCTTCTGAAAACGAGCTATATAGCTCAGAGGGCATTACCTGGTAAAATAAAAATAGTTAAATATTTAGTTGGTAACTTTGTGCCTTTGCTCAGCTACTGTGATGGAGCTGGGGTTTGCAAACCCCATCTCCACCCCCTTTGTCAATTGGCTGTCGGTTTGTTGTCCTTCCCCCGCACCTCCGATTAGCACGGTTGGCTATGTACGGTGCACAAGAAGTTCAACAACATGCATACATTCCCGTGACCGATTTGGGATATCACTCGCCACGTATGTACGTTGAACTTCTTTCGCACCGTACGTAGCCAACCGTGCTAAATCGGAGGGGGGGGCGGGGGGACGACGACAAACTAAAGAAATTAGTTTTCAGTCCGGTACACGGAGCAAACAAACGAAACCGCTTTGATCTGTAAAAGCAAATGACGGCGGTTGGGGCCCCGCTAGTGCAAGGTGGGCGTGCGAATCTAACGCCGGTTCGGGGAGTCCGCTCGCGACGGGCGCCCTGACGCATGAGCGAGGTCGTTTGTGGAAGGCCCGGTGGGAGCGCGCGAGCATTCGTGGAAGGCCCGGTGGGAGCGGGGGATCGGAGGAGTGCCAGTGGAAGGCCCGGTGGGAGCGGGGGATCGGAGGAGTGTCAGTGGAAGGCCCGGTGGGAGCGGGGGATCGGAGGAGTGCCAGTGGAAGGCCCGGTGGGAGCGGGGCAGTGCGCGAGCATTCAAGGAAGGCCGGTGGGAGCGGGTGACCGTTCGGCGCTCCGTTACCGCCGCCACGCCCGAGCCGCTCGCTCGAGGACAGCTGTCAGTCGGGAGGGGTGACGTGTGACACGCGTCGGAAAAAAAACCACCGCGGCATTTGGCACGTGCTTTTGTGTTGGGAGGCCGACCTCCCACGCCCCCCCCCCCCCGTGTCTCTCTCCCTCTCTCTATCACGATCTCTCCCCGAGCTACCCCACACGTCAGCTGATGGACATATCGGTTTCCCCTCGGAAGAGCCAACTAATGCCGCCACTAAAGGTTGGCGCGGCGCCGGCCGCTATGACGTTATTATGGGGGCACCAATAAAGGGCGGTGGGAGTGGCGCTAAATTAGGGGTGGAACCGCGATGGATATTATTTATTTTTTGCTAAATTCTCTCCCATCGCCTGCTCAGCTTCGCCGCGCACGGGGATGCGGCGATGCGTCTGTGACGCCCGCTGCAACGAACGGATTTTGCCGCGAGCGATTACATAAAAAAAAAATATTATTGAAGGCGAGAGGACGACTGGGACCGCTCCCGCTGGCCCTCCGGTCGCAGCGATGCTCAGCTTCACGGCAGAGACAACTTAGTGACTTAAAGAGGGGGGGGGGCATCGCAGCGGACGCGCTAAAACAGTCGCCCCCCATTTCTCCTCTCCGCCCCTGGACCGACTTCAAACACCGCGGGCGACAATGGGGTGTTTGCAGTGATCCCTCTGGTGGGACGGGCTTCCTTACGACGCGCGTCGCAAGGCAGCAGCCGGCTCTCGGGCGCGTTAACGCACGTTAATTTACGCCTAATAAAGCGCACATTTTTCTTTTACTGCTACAAAGACGCGACTCAGGGTCGGTCACGGCACGCGAACAGGGAAGTGCGGTATGTACGTATGCATGTCGAACTTATGTGTGTAACCGCCAACCGTGCTGATCGGAGGTGCGGGGGAAGGACAATAAACCGAACACAAAAAGCAGCTCTAAAGAATTCGTTTTCAATCTGGATGATTTAAAAGTGCACCGCTCCAACAACTTCCTAATATCGGAAGAAAGAGCGTTCCGGACGGCCGCAGAAACGCGCCTGAAAGTGCCGGGCGATGCGGTACCACCGTCTTTGTTCGATGGCCAGCCAAAAAAACGCTGCTGCTGCAAGGATGACCGTGGTTTGCGTGACGATAGTTTATGCTCCTTGACGACACCAGCGAGGTTTCGGAAGTGTATCATTTTCTCAGGGTCCAGTTCGGGAGCACGCGAAAGAAAAAAAAGGGAAGTGGGTCAATTTCAAAGTGTTCTCAATTAATCTGGGATGCATTAAAGCAAACGCAACCATCCAATAAGCACTTTCCCCTTCCAGAGCAAATCAACAAAGTTTGGTTCACGGGAAGCTATCGGTGTGGGGGGGGAGGGGGGAGGTTTGGTTGGTTTGCCAGGGATGAGTAGGGACACAGCTGATGGATAGTCGTTATCATGCATCACTGGACCTCAAAATTAGCACTTCATCTGAGTGCAGCCGAACACCACATTACAATAAATCTTTATTTTAATCAATAGCCATTACAGGGACGCTCCCCTGGGGGGGGGGGGGGGAACGCTACTTGGAGGCAGGCAGGGAGGGAAGGGAGGGGAAGGAGGCTTCGGCGTTGGGACAGGGGCGGTGGGACAGGGCGCCGAGGCTGCAAGTCCTCTCGGCGAGGACAAAAGCCAGCGGTTCTCGCTCACAATGGAAGCTGCGATGAGTGAGCGCGGGGGGGGGGCTCGCGCTGCCATCGCGGCGTGCGTGGATGTCGTCTGTACGTCTCCCTTTGCCGCTCTCACACACACACACCTCTCTCTCTCTCGGTAGCAGTCGGCTGTAAGGATGAATAATTATGAAAAGGTAACCGAGAGAGCTTCGTCAATCCATTGCTGGATTAAGGGCACACGCGCGCTGCGTATTTGGCGATGGTTTTGACCATACTTCACCATAATGGTCAGTGTGGGTGGGTGAATTGGTTGGGGGTGGGGGACGGGCGGACCAGTGCAGCGATTGCTTGCCATCGGCGGGGGTTCTCGCACCGCGCTATGAACCCGGTGACCCGAGTTGGATTCCAGGCCGTGTCTAACATCGGTGGCAAGTGACGGCCGAGCCGGTACCTGGGCATCCCCCCCTTCACCAACCCGAAAATTGTCCAGCGTGGTGAAGTATGGTCAAACAAACCCCCATGACTGACAAGACACGGGCAAGCCTTCATCCAGCAGCGGATCGACAAAAGGGCCGTACATTTTAAATCGTTATTTCATTCGGCTTATTTGCGCGGCAATGGCATGAACCGTGAACCGCGTGCGTAGCGACGCAATCGAGCCAAATGCCTGCAAGTAAATAATTGCAACGGAAACGAGATATATCCCCGGTGTGTTTGAACAGCAGCGGTGCATTGGGAGAGGTTTTGCAACGGGACTGCTACCTGCGTTGTGATTTATTTAGGAACGCACATCGATGGTGTCCGTAACTTGGGGGGGGGGGGGGGTAAGTAAACGGTTAAAAGAATAATTACTCTCATCACCAGCACTCAATCGCACGCAGCGCACGCACGCACACAAAGACAAAGATCCCCCCGCATAGCCTTCGAACACTCTCAAGGGTTCTTAGCGCAGCACGCCAACCGCAACACTGCCGCACCTCCCCGCACAAAGCCGCACGCGCACGCACAGCGCCACGTGACTAGAACCCCCCCCCTCCCATCGCACCTCACCACCGCCCCCACCTCCCACATCACTCACCCACCTCCCCCCACCCCAAACAGCCCCCTCTCAACGCTCACCACGCGACACGCCTGTTCACACACGGCACACCCCCATTCTTCGTCGCAACTCAACAACAGCGCACGTGCACGGGCACACACACACAGAGCAAATCTTTTCAGAAGTTGCGTCTATGCCTCTGGCATAGGAGGAGCGCATGGACGGGGTGGGGGGGGGGTTGGGAGGTTGGAGAGTTCAGAGGGGGCGGCTATGGAAACTCGCGCTGTCAGCTGCCTGCCATCGCCGTCCCGCAGCGTCTCGGGGGCTGTGTTTTACGATCGTTTCCCCTGTTTATTTTGGTCTCCGCTTGCCGACGATTTGTTTCGCACTCAAGGCAACAGGTCGCACACAAACGGACACGTTCAGCCACCGTACAATACATACATATTTAACACGCAGTCCGTTATTAATTGACGGGATTATGCATATACCATTTTTATCAGCGAAGGGTTAAAATAACGGGCCCACATCTCTTGCGCGTGTGCACAGAGGGGCAGTCGATCCACTGCTGGATGAGGGGGCCTCGCCACGCCGTGCGCGACGGAGTTTGTGTGTTGGAATAGGGCAGGCAGAGCACGGATTTGGGAGTGTCGAAGTACAGTACAACAAATGGATTCTGTTGTGCTGCTCTCCGCTCCCAAATACCTTGCCCCGAGCGCACGCGGGATGCGTTGGCGGTCGTCAATCAGGGCACGGGCCAGGGACAAGCCAGGCACCGTCCCACTCGGCTTGAGAGAGATCCGGCGAAATGGGGGTGCGCATTCCGGGCGATTAGCTCCTGCGCACGGTGCCCCGCTAAACGCCGATTGAATCCCCTCTCATCCTCCGCCCCTCCTCCTGCTCCCTCCCCCGCCGCCTCAGCCATCCCACCCTACCCCATCCCCCACGCGACTCAATCGGCCATCACTCGTAGATATGTTCTCAAATTCATTACGGGGAGACGTGATGATTTTATTACGCCATTAGCGAAATAAGTTGGATCAATTTATCTTGCCGCTTCGTTCATAAAAACCAAAGCGGTGCCAAACAATATGCCTCACCACTGTGCTTCGCAAGCTTCGGCGCCTTGGCAATTAATCATCTTAAACGGCTGTTGCGCATTTCTCCGGCACGACCACGTAGCGGTGATGGCAGTGGCAGTACCGGCGTGCGAGCCAAAGCCTTTTGGAAGCCGGAGGTTGGTGGATCACACGGATTACGTCATCCGTTGACGAGGATCTCAACATGCCGGGCTGCGAGGCGACTAGTTAGATGGCAGTCTGGCGGCGAAGAGTGGGCTTCAACCTGTCTATGGTTAAATAATACATTCTAGCCGTGCTCGATCTGTCCGACGGTAACGAAGAGGCGGTGGAGGACAGAACCGGTTCTGATATCAAATCGCCAATGTATGTTGAATTTATTTCGCAATGTACGTAGTCAACAGTGCTAATCGGAGGTGCCAATCACGTTAGCCGTGAACTAGGAATCGAACTCTGATCCATGGGGTCTGTTGGCACCCGAGCCCACTATACCACCGCACCGCCCCCGACCAAATCCCCCATCCCCTCCCTCGGCTTAAGCGACATCTCTTAAAAATTGGGCCTACGGTAAAAATCATCCCGAATATGGCCTGATCTTGTTGAGATCTCGAAAGCCAAGCAGGATTGTTTTTGTTTTGTTTGGAGCTTGGGTGAGCGGCTTGATTGGAGGGACATGCCCTGGAGCGGCGTTCGCTCGGGCTGCGAGGTGGCCAGGACGGTGGCATGCCAGAGGGTCCCTCGAATCCGTCCAACACCTTGTACCCCAAGCGCATGCGCGGGGCACAAGGTGTTGGGGGTCAGCGGAGGGCAGCACACAGCAGAATCCATTGTTGTACTGTACTTCGACGCTCCCACGTCCGTGCTCCCCCTGCCCTCCATCCAACGAAATAAACTCCGGCGTCGCGCACGGCGCGGGGAGAGGGCCCCCCTTAATCCAGCAGTGGATCGATAGTCCCTGCGTGTACACGCGCAGGAGATACGGGCCTGCTATTAAACCCTTCTCCCCTATAAAACGTATGTGTTGTGTGTAATCCCGTCCATCCAGCGTCCTCCAACGTGAACAAGCCAAACACTCATTCGGATACAATTGGCCAAACACCCCGGGGTGGAGTCGGACGCTCGGCAAGTTGTCGAGAGGAGTCGGGCGAGAGACTCTCTCCCGGGTAAAACCAAAGCCACTGTTATCTCAACTGTCTGCGAGTTATTTCCCCGAGCACTGCCAGATTTCCTCCAAAACGCAAGCACTCGTTAGGAAGGGATTTGCCATATAACACGACACTGGATCCTCTTAAACGGAGTCCTGATGCTCCGAAAGGCTTTTCTGTTCGTTGCGAGCACCTAATCTAATGTATTACTACTGTACAGCTGTCCGCCCCCACCGTCACCACCGAAGACATAGATTCCCCCCCCCCCCCAATAGCCTTCATAGACTGTTGGGGCGAGTGCTGTTAGCAAGCACCGAAGAAGGCCGCCACGGCACACGAGGGGGTGGGTGACCAGCAGCACGCCCGGCCACCTTCGTCTCCCCAGTGGCGATGTTTAAACATCGAACCAGGTAAACATTTCAGGCCGAATTGACCTCGGGGAGGCCCAGGAAGAGGTTCAGATTATTGTGTGTGGCGTTGGCCGTGACCGGAAATCGAACCCGGGTCGACGGGTTCGTAGCGCGACATCGTCACGATTCTGGATTACGGTTCTAGGACCGGTTGTGTGCAGTTTTGTTGAAACCGTTCATGAGTTTTGTTTGCACTCAATCCATGCTGCTGACAATATGCACTCCCAGAAGGTCGTAGAGGACCGTTGAGTTGCGTAAAAAAAAAAACTTTTTTGATTTTATGCAGGAAAGACGGAGATGTGAGGGAGACACGTTGCTGCCTCCTGGTCTCGTTTCTTATTTACATCCCCCGCATCCACGCCAATTATTATTCTGGTTTCAATGTTCCGTCTCGTATAATAAATATTCTGTATTCCCCTTTTACGCTTCCTTCCCTCCGCACCTCCAATTAGTGAAAGAAGTTCAACGTACGTACATAACATCTCGCCACCGTGACGCGTAGCTACCTCGCCAACTACCTTTTTTTCCTGATGACGATTACTTGCGTTGCGATCGAAACGTCGTGGTTTGTTATTTTCTTTGAACCTATCGACGTGCCTTCAACGAAATAACCAAGGATATTAATTCCTGCAGTCATGAAAGCTTTAAGTCAAGATTTACCTTGCGCCTGGTCGCGTGGATTTTTCTCCGGGTCCTCCCGTTTTTCTCGCCCCACATTTAGAATCGTGCGTTTAATCAGCTGTTGTACATTTCCACGTGACGGAGCCACTTTCGTCGAGCAATAATTTTTGGCCATGTCGCTTCTGAAAAACAGGCTATATAACCGAGTAGGCCTTACCTTGTAAAATAAAATGTTGCTTCGTATCGTTTAGTTCAGACATACAAGCTGAAGTTACGTTCGCATCACGCGTGCATCGTTTACCTCCTAACCACGTGCTCTACGGAAAAGCGCGACGAGCCTGCGTACGGCATCGCCGAGCGTGGCTCTCGTGTTTTCCACGGAGTGCTTTTGCCAGGGCTCACAATGAAAGGGCTCATATTCTTTGTTTTTTTCGGTCAAGTCACGTAGGTAAAACATTTTAATTAAAATTAATAAAAGTAAAATAAAATAAAAATCACGACGTTTCGGAGGCAACACAAGCTTCCGTCTTCAGGTGGAACCGTCACAGCACGATAGCTGTATCAAGGAAGAGAAATTCCAAGAAAACAGTCCTTGTATATATACTGGTTGAGGGGGGGAGGAGCCAAGGAAGGCCCTGAATATATTTATAGAGGTTCGGTGCGGCTGAAGCACGCTGTTAGGAATGAGCCTTTGTTGTGTAGACTGTGACTTTACCGAAAAAAACCTAAGAATATGAATCCTTGCAGTCACGAAAGCTTCAAATCTAGAATGAAAGGGCTCCCAAGGTAAAAAAAGATATAATAAAAAACACATTTAAATAAAATTTTTGAAACGCTTTCCACGTGGGGTTTTCTTAAACACGTGTGAGTTTTCTCCGGGCACGTTCTCACCTTCCTTGAGCATGCCCACGGTGAGGCACTTCATGAAGCGGCACGCCTGGCACGACTTGCGGCGCCGCTTGGTGATCTCGCACTCGTTGGAGGCTGGGCAGCTGTACTCGATGTTTCCTGGTGGGCGCGCAGAGCAAAGGGCGGGCCCGGCAGGCGCCAGCGCGCACGCGGCGGGGGCAAAAAACACAGGCAGGTGAGTGAACAGCCGCGCTGGCGAAGACAAAGATCCACACGTATAGCCCCGCAGAGACCGTCAGGGGGCAAGTGCTGTCAAGCGAGGGCCTACGAAGGCCCGGGCTCGGCACACGAGGCGCTGGTGTGGGCAAGCATCACGGCCGGGCTCGCCCTTTGTCTCCCGAGCGCCGAGTCGACCCACAACATGGCCAGGAATGATTCGGATATCACCCGCCTCTGATGTTATCAGAATGAGAATCTTTACTTGTCCTGGAAGAATACGATGAGCTATGAAGCTCTTTTTTTCGCAGACATTAGCCACGACTGAGAATCAAACTCAGGCCGCCGAGTTCAAAGCGGTCACCGATGCCACGTGGCGATCGATGCACCGACGGAATGTCTCGGCAAACAACGCTGGACGCAAATGTACCCCGTGGCATTAAGCCCCACAACAGCAACCATAATAGCCGCCGTTCGCCACTAAGTGGCGGTGATGTCACCACGGCGGCTGTGCCAGGCCAGGTGCACTTTGAGGCCACGTGAAGTGTCGGTGGCTCGCTGCTGGCAAGGAGGTTGTGGGACAAACCCAGGTGCCATGAATGAGATGGACTGGCAGATGCACCAGCTGTGTCTCCTACTGTGCCAACTTGCTGCATTTTAGCTGCCTGGCGCTCCGCTCGTTGTTGTGAGCACCGGTCCTTTGCCCTTCATTTTTGTTGGAGGGTGACTGCCGCCAACTGCCCAGTAGTGTCCTTCACGAGCCTCCTCTTCCACAACGACCGATCTTGACACTACTGGTAAGTCAACATCCTCCTGTGCTGCATAATTCCACCACTTTCCCATCCCACGACATGCCCGTTTAGCCCCCTCTACCCGGCCAAACAGAAGCTGCTTGGGCATGCGGTGGCTGGGCATTTGGGCTACGTGACCCAGCCAACGCTGCCTTGCCTGTCAGAGGAGCTCACTGATGGGACTGTGTCCATTAAGCCCTAAATCCCCGTCGCCACCCATCCCCTCCGTGTGTTCTTCTGACGCCCCTCAGAAATTAGGGTGAAGCGTGCCAACTATCCTCGCCGGATGCCGCCCTCGTTTTCGCGGGATGGCAGCGAGTGGCCGCCCTCCCTCTGTCCTCACGGCCGCACTCATCCTCTCACTTGCTCGCACGCACACACGCATTCGTCTGACTCGTCACGTGCTTCGTCTACCCGGCCACCTCTGACCCAGCATACATCGTCGCGTTGTGGCATGTTCTGGACAAACGCCAGCTTTGCGGCCGAGTCGTCCGTAAAATCGTGGTCTCTGTCTCCGTGTGTGGCCAATTAGGGACAGGTGTCATGGGGGGGGGGGTTCTCCCACCCCCTAGGCTCGTGAAGTAAAAATTATAGCAGAGCATCGAAAACGACTGAAATGAGAAGGGTCGGAAGGCGCTTTGAGATGCTGGGTCATTTAAGTGCCCCATAAATACGACGCTTTATAATGGGGTTCTCCTTTGGTCGCAGCACCCAGTGTGTCCAGCACCTGCGGCCATTTGTTCGGCGTTCTGTCCACGACAACTCGCAGCGAACCGCATCGCAGGCTCTTCTAGCTGCCGTTTTGCGCTGGCAATAATGCAACCGCAGCGTGCAGCGGAGCAGACGACGGGAGCGCACAGTCGACCGCCCATCCAAGACAAAATGGACAACGGCAGACACCGAAAAAAAAGCGCCGCCGACCGGCTAGAGGGCCTTAGGCGGCAGCGTGACGCCGCTCGTTTTCGCAAGCGCGCGCCGGTCAGCAATCAGAAGCGCGGGTTTTCCCCGCGTCGATCGTTTCCTCCCAAGGGGTTGCCCCCCCCTCCCCGCTGCGGCAGGTTGCGTGGGGCAAGATTGAGGGAGGCGCAGCCACGCTTGGGGAAAGCCGGACGCCGACTCCTGAAACAGCATCGCCGTCGCCAAAACTGGGAAAAAGCTCGTCTCTCTGCAACGCGCCGAACGAAGGCGGCGGCGGAACGGACGGCAGCCCTCGCCGAGTCCCCGGCCCCGTCTCGTGCGCCGCGGCGAGCATAAAGCTCTCAAGCGGCGCGCAAAAAATAAATAAAAGAAAAAAGAATCGCTCAGACACACGCCGCAGTTTGCGCGCCGCAGACACATTGAGACGGAGTGCGGGTGCGGCGGCGTGAATTATTTAAAAGGGGGGGGGGGGGGGGTTCCCGCTTTTATGAGCTGTGCATTTAATAAATCAACCGTGGCGCCGTGATGTTTGAGAAGCCTCCGCCCGGGCCCGCCGCCGCCGCCACCGTCAGCCCAGACTTTACACGCGCGCTGATTGCACGCGTGCATGTGCGCGCAAGTGTGTGCGCGCGCTGCTGCTGTACAAAGATTGGCAACGAGCAGTGGACTTGTACGGAGTTCACAGCCGGGCTGTGTGTGTGTTTGTCTGTGCTTTGCAAGTGCGGGCACACACACACGTGGTGTGCGAGGTGCGTTGAGGAATGTCTGGCCAGGGGACAATTGAAAAGTCGGGTTTGCAAAGCAAAGGGTCCAAAGGCCAATAACGCCATGCAGCCAGGAGCAAACAGCGCTGTTGATTGTGCGATACATAAGAGTGAATGTTTCTTTGCTTGACCTCGGGAATTCCAAAGTGCAGAGGAGGTACGGGGAAAGAAGCGGGGAGCTAGCCGAGTGTTGCGAGCTGCGGTCGGGTGGAGACAAAGCCGTTGGGTCTGACGGACGGAGGAGTGAACGTGCGTGGGCACGCAGTGGCGTGGGTGGCATAGGCCCTGGTGCAAGGAATGGAATGGCCAATATCTCCACCCCCACCACCCTACTCCACCTCCTCTTCATAGCGCGGGTGTCAGCGCCCCCCTGGTGCGGTTGCCCTGCCTGCACGCTGGACAGTAGCAACGCCGCGAGCATGCACCCGCACGTGTGCCCCCTCTCGCTGTGTGCCCTCCGAGCTGTCGAGTATTTTGGGATACTCTTCCACGCCGGTCGGCCAGACGACGAGTTGGAGAAGGCGTGGAGGACCCCCGCACCTCGTGCGCGCGTGTGCGTACCTGCCGATTGTGACGGACTGTGAGCATTACCCATCTATGCCGCCAGGTGGACCAGAGGCGGTGGTCGGGGGGGGTGATCTAAGAAACTCTCTCCGTCGATTTAGCCGCCTCGCCCCTTTGATCTCATTTCGAGAACTGCTTTTTGTGTTTAGCTAGTTGTCCTTCCTCCACTCCTACGATTACCTACATACCTACTTACATCAAAGCGGACAGACGACCTCTGGATTACAAGTCCAGTGGCGCCGTCCGCTACACCACAGTAGTAAAATGAGAATCTTGACTTAAAGCTTTCGCGACTGCAGGAATTAATATTCTTTGGGTCTTTCGGTAAAGTCGCGTAGATGGTTAAAAATAAAAAGATCGCTTGTGTTGTGATCAAAACGTTGTGTATTTTTTGTTATTTTCTTTGAACCATCTACGTGACTTTACCGAAAGACCCAAAGAATATTAAAGGCGAAGCTAATTATTTGTTATCTTTATTACAAAGGTGGCTCGAATAGCGACACGGGGCGTGTCAAACGCGCGCAAGATTCGAACAGGGGGCCTTACCCAAACGCGCCCCATCACCTCCCCCCCCCACCCACTCGCCCACCCCCTCCCTCCCCCACCCCCTCACCCTGGATGGTGCGCTTGAAGAACGCCTTGCAGGCCTCGCACGACGCCACGCCGTAGTGGTAGCCCGAGGCCACGTCGCCGCACACCAGGCACAGGCGCTTGGGCAGCGTGCTCAGCATGTACTCGCACTTGCTGGGCTGCCCCTCGTCAGCCGCGGCCGCCGCGGCCGGGCCGCCCCCGAGGCCTCCGCCGGGCTCGTAGCGGGCGGGCTTCCGCGAGCCGGGCGTCGCCGTCGCCGGGGGCGCGGGCGGCGGGGAGTAGAGCGCGGCCGGCGCCTGCAGGAGGTGGGCGGGCGTCGGCGAGCCGCTGCCGTGCCGCGTGTAGCTGCCGCTGCTGGCGTCCGAGAGCTCGCCTGGGCTGGGCTGGCTCGCCGCGTCGCCCAGGGAGCCGGGGCTCGACGGCTCCGTCTTGATGTAGGCCGAGAGGGGCCCGTCGGCGGCGCTCGCGTGGTGATGGTGGTGGTGGTTGTTGTTGTGGTTGTTGTTGTGGTGGGGCGGGTGGTGGTGGTGGTGGCGGCTTTCGGACATCCTGCCCAAGTATCTGTCGCGGTACGCGGGGAGAGGGAATGAAGGTTAACGATCAACATTGTGGTCGCTGCTGCGTACGCCTTGTGCCGCCACAGGGACAGCTGACACTGGGGGTCCCCACCTTGGCTAGACTGCCGGAACGGCTTGGAATGGTTGAGATGCGACATGGAGACATGATAAATCCAATTCCCTATCCTTAGCATCAGCCATGATCAATCCCCCAAGACATCACCATTCCTCTCTTAACTAAACGATTAAACCATTTATATTTTTACCAGGTAAGGAAGGTCGATCGAGCTGCTATACAGCTCTTGTTGAGAAGCGGCCTGGCCACAAATTATAGCTCAACTTAGTGGCTTATCATCATGTGGAGGGAATAACCAGAGGACCCGGAGAAAAACCCACGCGAGAACATGCAAACTCTCGCCACCGTGGCGTCCTTCTGGATCAAATCAATCTTTATTTTACGTGCCAATATCATCCTCAACGAGGCAAGAGTTGGTGCACGATGTACGCAAAGTAAACAAATATCTTCCGCCGGCACAAGTAAACAGACTCGACAACGCGTTTTCCAGCATCGTCCCTCCGCTGGCAGCTCCACTGTCATTTTCCGTCGTTCATTTCGAGCGGTTGCTGGAAAAATGACTTAATCGTCAGTAAATCCCACGGTCCGGCAAACTTGCGCGCGCAAAACGGAGAGGGGATCAAATTGATCGACGAGCCGAACGCTGCGCTAATGTGAAATCGTCGAGGATTCATTGACATAAACGAAAAAAAGACGTAAAAAAATATACACACACACACGTGTCGGATCTCATCTCATGCGAACATTTGAGTGACACAGAAAAGGAAGTGGAGAGAAAAGGCATGGCGTAACAAGCCACACAGGGACCCATAATCAGCACCGTCATCACACTGCCAAAACATGAACGCAGTAGTTTTTTTTCCACGCCGACGGTAAAAGTGGCCACTGTGCTGCAGCGGAGGAGGACTCTCCGGCACAGCGCCCGGCGCGCTAGCGTCCATCCGCCCAGGCAGAGAGTGGATTTCGACGACAGCTCCATCGTGACACATTCCGGCGTGGTTCGTCAGATCTATCGAGGCGACGTTCTGGGCCTTCGTAGCTCACGCGTTCCGGGTGATGACGACGGTGTACGTACACGTGCACGTTGAACGTAGCCAACCGCGCTAATCAGAGGTGCGGGATGACGAGGATGATGACGATGATGACGATGATGATGACCACAACAATGATGATGACGACGATGACGTGCACTGCAAATAAAGTACAGAGGCCTCCTCGTCACGTTGACATGCCAATGTCATCAGAGCTGTCGAAAGCGCACGACAATATAGAACGTCTAGCAGGGTGTCACTGCCACCTTTCGCCACCGCCGTCAACTCCCGTCAAGATTTCACGACGAATCGTGGCGACGGCTCCGTTCGCCACCGACGGAGAACACTGGGCGCCGAACGGCCACGGCCGCCTTCCCACGGAGACGGAGCCTCAACAAAACCTGGCACCCATCGTGTCAACGCCCACCGGGGGTCGCGGGCAAACGATCCTCACCGGGAGTCAAAGTCAGGCCTCTCACGGTCGGAGACCCGCCGCGTTGAAGCCCGAGAGCTTCGCGGCCGCGATGTGCAATTGGCCTTAATCGCTGAAATGTTAATCAATTACACAGAGAGCCCTGTTACACCAGCGGCAATAAATTTCATTCGGCTGTTTTTAATTCGGAGATTATTTTTATGTACTCCACTTACGGAGAACCACACGTGGGCAGTGGAAGTCCTATTCTCCGTGTCGTGTCCGTGCGAATCTCTCTCGTAAAACGCGGACACTGTGCCGACCGGCTTGTTGCTGTGCAATTTAACATGCGACAAATATCATCCATAAGTTCTTTTTTTGGTGATATCACGGAAGTATGTGTCATTAAATCGGCCAATTAGTAAGGTTTGCCACGTAAACGTGACAATTAAGAGTACCGTGGCATCTCGCCGGTAAATTACAACCAGCTTCATCAGGCGACAGCCAGAATTGTGGCAACATCCTCCCCCTTCCTGTTCCTTGCAACGCATGCGACTGCATTCAAATGCATCAATTCAATCAGTCACGCTGGCCAGGCCGGACGGAGGGCTCTCTGGAAAATCTGATGCCAGATTAACGTGGCGTTCAGGTCAATCCCCTATTTATCAAACATCTACACTGCGCGGTGAACCCCGCAGCCTGGTGGAGTCGGCCAATGGGGACTTTAGTCTATGTTTGGCAGACCAAGGATAGGAGCGGGGGGGAAGAAGAGGCGGCCAACATCCTAGATACTTTTAGGTACATTAGCGGTCCTTAATGTGTCCGGGCTCCTAATCCGATCCAACTTTCTCTGCCCACCGCACCGAGCCCCCCCGCCCCCCGCCTCCACGTTTGAGCGGAAATCTGATAAAGTGCATTGCGCTGAGCGCACGTTCGGCAAGAGCGCCGACGCGAGAGCGGGGCGAGGCAACGGCCGTGCAGGAGGTGCGGGAGTCGCGAACGCAAAAAAAACGAACACGAGACGCCGTGGATGCCAAGAGTGACGCACGAGAGAGAGAGAGGGGGGGGGAGCGCCCCCCCGGTCCGGCTTGTCGAAACTCAAGACTTCACGGCCACAGTCAAGGAGACCGGCCAATTAGCGAGACGCCGAGCGTCGGCGCAGACCCGTCAAATCAAAGCGGCTTTCATAACCGATCCCGCAAACCCGGGATTGAGAATGTACGTTCGTACGTACGTGTTGAACTTGTTTTGCACCACCGTACGTAGCCAATCGTGCTCATGCAGGAGGACGACAACAAAACCAAACACAGAAAGCGGTTCTGAACAAATGAGTTTACAATATAAATGATTTAAAAGCAAATCCTACCGAGTTAAAGAGAAAAAGCTCTTTCAGATGCTCTTATGCGGCTGTCTGGAATGCTCTTCCGATATTAGGAAGCCGCTGGAGCTATGCACTTCTAAATCATCTAGATTGACAACTCATTTCTTTTGAACTGCTTTTAGTGTTCGTTGTGCTTCCCCACCGCACTTCCGATTAGCACGGTTGGCTACGTAGGGTGCGAAAGAAGTTCAACATACCAACACACACACACACGATACTAATTCAGTTTCCCGAAGACGCTCCCTCCCGGGCACGCAGGGCGAAACGTCGGGGGGGACACGGTGCCGGACAACGTGACCGGCGGGCGAGACGAGGCAGAGCAGAGCAGCACAACCGCGAACGAACACCCGCGTGGGGACGGCGCGTGCCGCTTTAAGAGCCCCGCGGACTCCCATCCAGCACCCACGTCTCTTAAAACCACAAAAGCCACCAAAAACAATCTCCGGCAATGGCCCCCCCCCCCCCAAGGCTGCAACTGCCATTCGTTCACTATCGGGGAAAGCCACCTTCATGAATAATCACACGACACGCATTATTCGGGCCGGCCCAGAATTAACCTACGGATGACGACGACGACACCGAGAGAGCGAGGGGGTTAGCGAGCGAGCGCGAGCGAGTACCGGGCTCCCTATGCCGGAGTTGCGCCGTTCTTTCCGGCGCACGTTTCGGCAGCGTCGGACCGTGTCCGGCGCGTGGCGAGCAGAGCAGGGCAAGCAAGCAGGTTCACACACGGCAAGGGTCCGCGGGGGTACCGCTCGAACGATGTCCACCGTGACGCCAGGTCAGCGAGCCAGTGAGCTCCATCCCAGTTTTTCTGACCCTCCCTCCCCCTCCCTCAGCTGGACTCCATGGCGAATTAAGCGTCGCCTCCGCCTTCCTGCCGCTCCTCTAATGCGTTAATCACCCGCTCATGTCCACCGCGATTACAAAACCCCGAGACGGAACTCACTGCCTGCCCAGCTGAACCCGGAGGGGAGACGTTTACCGCCCCCTCCCCCCGACCTGCACGCAAAACAGATTCGGGAGCGATGGCGGGAAATGCCACGGCAATGACGAGATGCAACGCGCCTTCGACCAGACCACCGTGAAACGCGTGGCCCATTCCCCGTCGGAACTCGGAGTCTAAGCAGGTGCTGAGCCTGGTTAGCAATAGGAAAAGGGGGGGGGGGGGGAGGACTGCGAAGGGAATGCCAGATGTCGTAGGGATTTGCTTGTGCGGTGGTCCAGATGGCAGTAGAGCAAATGTAGTTTCTGAACCCATCTGTTGGCAAGCTTCGAGCGTTATCTCTATGCGTGCGCGTGGGCTGTTCTTCTCGTTGCCCCGTCTTGCTCTCCCGTGCTAAAACCGAGCCGAGCTATTTTTTGTTATTTTACCAGGTAACGCCCAACTGAGCCACGCAGCTCTCTTTTTCAGAGGCGACCTGGCTATCGTAAAATGATAGCTCAACGAAGGTGGCTTATCGCGTGGGAATTGTATCGCAGTCAAATGCTCTCTGCAAAGCAACGTCCATTCTGAATGAGGGGGGCGGGGGGAATCGGAGCACCCTGAGAAAAATCCACGCGACCACGGGAAGAGAGAGAGAACATGCAAATATACAGCGAGGAAGTTAACATCTCCGAGCCACCGTGGCGCCCCCAATCACAGCGAAGGAAACTGGCCCAGACGCTCCGGCAAAGAAGCAGCAGCACCCTGTGATTCCGCGCGGGCTCTTCAGAGGTAAACGGCGAGTGGCAGCAGTTCCTGCAACTATTCTAGTAGCAAGCAAGTGGTGGAGGCGGGGCTGTCACTATTTTCCCTCTTCGTAGCCCCGGCGCCCTTTGACCCAGTGGGGACACCCCCCCCCCCCCCCCGGGGCAGTTGCACTGCCTACACACCGCCAACTTGCGAGCTACACCGACACCCAACGATTGCAGGGAAGTCACCCAGTTCGTCGCTATGTGGGAACGGGGTAGGATCACCATCCACCCCGGCCCGATTTACCCTGCTGCTGCTGCATCTGCTCCCAGTCTTCCTCTGCCTCTACCTCTAATCACACGCAAAGCGCTTGCCGCAAATGAACCACAACACCACGCTGATCTCATCAAGGTCCATAAACCGTCCCCACAAACTCCGGTCATTCTCACGGCAGCAGCAGCAGCCTTTGGCTGGCCATCAAAGAAAGACTGTCACCGTCATCCTGAGCTTTCAAGCGCGCTTTTGCGGCCGTCTGGAACGCTCTTCTCCTTCCGATAAATTAGCAAGCCGCTGGGAGCTATGCAATTTTAAATCATCATCTAGATTGAAAACTAATTTATTGACTCGTGCTTTTTGTGTTCAGTCTGATGTCCTTCTCCCGTACCTCCGATCGGCACGGTTGGCTACGTACGGTGCAACGGGGGGGACAAGGTAGGTCCAGTAGTGGATTCCTGAATCTATCCGTGCAGAGCTTTGAGCGTTACCCACTCCTCGTACACCCCCCCGCACCCCCTCGGGGGTGGGTTTTCCCCCGGGGTCCTCTGTTTATCATCGTAAGTGGAAAGGAACTCTCGTTCAGAAAAGGTGACCAAACTTTGGAAAATCAGGAGCAACCTGAAAAGCTTTGGAGAATCGTTGAGGCTATTCCACCACCACCATCATTAGTATTAAAACAAACAAAGTGCCAGGGAGGCTTTGTTAACAGCAGGCGTTTCTATCAGACCACAGTGGCAGGCACATGGGACCCATAATGTTCAAGTCATCATCACTTCTAACGACCTTTCAATATAAACATACTTGGAGAACGCTCTTGTAAACCGAGCATTAATTAGGCGTTGTAATCGCTCCGACACCGACCCTCGCGCCCGCCAAGATTCGACGACGCGCCCCGGTCCGATCCCACTCTTGTAAGAATGTGGCCAACGTTAGCGGCCTCTGGTGGCCGCAGGGACGGCGAGAGACCAATCGCGCGCGGCGCCACGCGCGGAGAAATCAAAGATTCCTGCGCGCGCGTGTCGTGATCCTAAGAAATTCGTTTTAAAACGATAAATCATCAATGCATCGGTTACTCGCTTAGGGTCTGTAGAGTGAGCAGGAGGAAGGTTTCACCTTTCGTGGCCCTAACGGCAAAGCTGTTAATTGTAATTAGAATTAACTCGGTGAACGGGCGGGCGGCGGCACGGACGCAGAGAACCCACAACTCCAACGGTTCCGTGGATCATCCCACGGATTCGATGTCCGGGAGGGGCAGAAAAGAACGTTACAAACAATAAACAAAGTACAATGAAAAGGTAAACAAATCATTCAACACACATACAAATAAAACTAAACCATCCCCTATCCTACCAGGCGAAGCCCATGAAGGCTTTAAAACGTATTTTTCCAGAAGCGACCTGGGCCACAGAAACGATTGGCTCAACAAAAGTGGCTCGTCACGCGGACATTCGCCGCAGCGAAATCACCCGAACAACCTCAAAACGCGGTGCACGCAGCTCGGCGTTGCGCGGAACCACCGCGGGGCGCCGGATTCCACCTTGCACACCGTCCGCCGAGGCGCAAAGCGCAGCGGCGCGGCGAACCCGGCGCCCTGGGATCGATCCTCTGCCCCGCCGCGACGAATCATCAGTGGCGGGCGAAATCCGAGCCAGTCCTAGCAGGCGCCCCCCCACTCCCAGTCCCCCCCTCCTGATTTGACGGCCCGCACGAACCCGAGTGGCGAAGTACGGTCAAACGACCGACCCCCTCCCGCGCGAACGGCACGGCGTGCCAAGGGACCTTTGGCCAGCGGCGAATTGAAGAGCTGTGTAATGTTCTCGTTATTATCAATTAATCAATTTTCATTTCACGTGCCAATATCGCCCTCAATAAAGTAGGCATCGGTGCGCATCACAACTCTTTCAAGGGGGCCTGGACGAACGGGGAATTAAAAAAAGGCAAAAGCAGAAACATGTCAACGACATCCACGGCCAACACTGACCGAGCAGAGTAAATTGCAACAGGGGTAAAAGTAAAACGTTAAGAAACAGTAACATCGGGAATAAAAATTACTACGATTTAGCACAACATGTGGATGTGGAGAGGTGAAATGACGATTTGCGGACCACGCTACGAACCTGGCAGCCCGAGTTCCATATACTGTACCTACTCATGGACACCCGTGAAGAGATACCCCCCCCTCTACCTCGCTATAACTTCCACTGACCAGAGTAGTGAAGTATGGTCAAACAACCATGACGACCGACGCGGTGTGTGTGTGTGTGGGGGCAGGGGGGGCGGGGGGGTTTGGAACCCTTCATCCAGCAGTGGATTAACAAAGGGCTTGGAGCTTATCGCAACCTCCTAAGTAGAAACCGTATTTCAAGCCCAAAGTGTTTTTGGGGGATGAGCCAGTAGAAGAAGAGAAAAAACTGCAGATGTGTGCGATCTGCGGGCCCAGTCAAACAGTCGGAAGGGAAAAGGTTTCTGAACGATCGGCCGCTAAGTACACCGGGTACCTGCACACTCACCTCGCCTGGTGCTGCTGAGCAAGGAGAACTCACCGTTCTTCCCCCATTATTATGTTTTTAACTACAGACCAGATCTGTATCTGGACTCGGCCCGACATTCCTAGCTGAACGTCGCCCCCGCCACCGCCGCCGCCTCCACACCGCCCCCCTCCTCCTCCGTGCATTAACGTCAATTCTTACGGAGCAGCAAAACGTGAAAAAAAGTGCGGAGCAGCAGAGCCCGGAGGCAGATCAGAGTAACAAAAATTGATGCCTCCGCTACGGAGAGAGAGAGAGAGAGCAGGGGGGGGGGGGTTCGAGTGCTTCTTCTTTGAGACTTTTCAAGACAGCCTCGATGAGATGATTCAATTACTATGCGACTGCTGCTTCTTCTTCTTCTAAATTACACGTCCGGGTTTAAGTTGTACAGGCCGTGCGATAACAGCTTCGGGAGGAGCGGTGCGACTAATGATCAAGTCCAGCCCAGAGACGCGGGGCATGGTGCAGGCCGCTCGCGATGTTACGTAGGTTATAAACGTTCCGTATGTTACGTACGTGCCACACGTTGAATTTGCTATGCGAGCTCGCAACCGGACGACCGAGGTGGACTGCATGGATTCCCCCTCTCGTTTGTTACCCCCTGTTAAGTTCTTAAGGAGAAGAGCCATTTCCCAGAAAAGTTCTCCCATTGTATGTATATTTTAGATCTTTTTCCCCCCCCCTCTTTTCATTGTGGGGGTTACTTTGACTACTCATCCACACTGGTCAGGCATCTTGGAAGACGAGCGAGCACCCACACAATGACCCACCACAAGCGACCCGGCCGATCGATAACTGCAACAAACCCGATCATACTGCTCGGTGGACAGGCGGAAGAAGGAGGAGGGGGATTTAAGAAACTCGCCCCGTTGTTTCAACTGCTGTGCCGCGAGATCGAATCGAACCGGCGACCTCTACGCGTCACAAGCCTCAGCGTGCTGCTGGCCATTACATTTTCACGCGTGTAATGTTTCATAGATTCCCAAGAACTTTCCCCTCTCAGGCGCGCGAGTTGATACGTTGCATCGGGAGTGAGGATTTCCATCGATGCGTCGTTACAAGCCAGGTACAAAAACAACGACGACAACTCTGCTTTTTGTGATAGAATAAGTAGCAAGGTCTTTTTTTAACTAAATCGCGCGTAACTAGGATAACGTTCCAGGCAACAGCTCTCCAGGGAGAGGGATAAAGTTCCAGGCAATAGCTCTCCGGAGAGAGTAATAACATTCCAGGCAATGGATCTCCCAAGGAGGAGGGATAAAGTTCCAGGCAACAGCTCTCCGGAGAGGGATAACGTTTCTGGCAATGGCTCTCCGGAGAGAGGAATAACTTTCCAAGCAACATCCACGTGGGCGTTTGTCATCCCCCAACATTAATTTTATTTATTCGCTTATCTCGTACAAATCATCGCCGAGAACGCGTCCGCTCTTGGCCGAAGTGATTTAGAGGCCCTTTCTGCTGACCCGAGCGACCCACCGCGCGCGCGCACACACACACAAAGACAAAGGTCCCCCCCCTCCCCGCGTAGCCTTCACAGACGTCTGGGGCAAGTGCTGTCAGCGTGCGCCTACGAAGGAGTGGGTGGCCAGCACCAAGCCCGGCTGCTGTTGTCTCCCAAGGTGGCGGTGTTTACACATTGCACCAGGGAAGGCCCAGGGCTGATTCGCACACAGGGCATTAAAGGGCACGGCGAAAGGCACCCCCCTCAGCTGGCATGGGGAGGGGAGCTTGCACAATTCCCTTAATAAATGGGTGCACAAAGCATTGCCAACGCAACGCATTGCTTCCCGCGTATCGGTGGCGTGCTTGAATCTTTCCACGGCGAGCAGAAAAATACTTGGATGCATGTTTCCAGGGCGCATGTTTATAAATGTAGAGGGGAAAAAGCCGGAGGACCCAGATAAAAAGAAAATCCACGCGAACTCGGGGAGGACATGCAAACTCCAAATATACAGCAGGCGTCAGGAGTCGTGATCGAGCCCACGACCTCCTGCATACCTTGAGAGATAGTCAACATCTCGCCACCGTGTGCTAATTGGAAGTGAGGATAACGAGCAAACGCAAGGCTGCACCTTTACCATTTTTTTTCTCCTGATTGTAAGACGAATCTCCGCACCCCCATCCCACCTCCTTCCCCTCCCCTTAAGCCGACTCTTGCTTTAACCCAAGGGTGGCACAGTCGGGTTTAATTGTCTTTTTATATTGAACCCGATCATCTGAGATTGGGAGAAATCCGGTTTAATTGGTTCTAATTGCAGAACCGCACTTCGCCAACTTCTCAACAATGGGTTTCATCCATTCCAAGCAAAGGAACTCGCTGGCGCCCACGATTGTGGAGATGCTCGTGTTCATCAAGACCAACCTGCCCGCCACATTCTACGACTACCCCGTGCCCGACGGCCCCCCCCGAGTACGATAGCAGCACCGACGAGGAAGCAGCCTAAGCCTATCAGAGTTTCGGATTCATTAAACCAGGTTTTAATTTCATGGGTGTGGACCAACCAGTTTCAATGACAATGCATAAATTACCAGAGTATTGTGTTTTTGTTTGCATTTGACTGCAAGTATTGCGGTTAATGTAGACATGATTCCTTGCAAAAGGTGTCAGTTTTGTTGCCAGAAAAAAGGGGAAAAACCCTATTGGTACAGGTTTTAATTCCCCGAAATCGGGTTTAATTGTATTAAAGAAAAAACCCGATGCCTGCCGCTGGAAAAATCGGGTTTTTTCCACCCATGCTTTAACCCGCCCCGACATCTTAAAAAAAAGAGCTTCGTAGCTCATCGGATTCCTCCAGTATAAATATTCTTCCTCAACATACATGGGGAGGAAGGAAAACAATTAAACGCGCGTCAATAAGTCCACAGCACGTGGAGACTGCGTCACCAACCGCACCGCAAAAAAAGGCCCAACTGGAGAGAGAGAGAAAAAATCACGACGAGTGCCATCACTTAATCCAGCATGATCCCGGGCAGAGCAAACACTGGGAGAAACACTCTCCGTTAATTAATCTGGGAGCCAACGCGGCGGGGAGTGCTGCTCGTTAGTAGTTACATGCGTGCTCAAACAGCCGCTAAATGACGCTTGTTCATCAACATTGGAGTGGAGGCCCGGAATCCGGATTTAAATTAAACGGCAGAAAGCCCTCGGGACTTCACACGCGCGGGCACAAACGCACGCACGCATTAATTTCCCCTGGTGACACGTGCAAGCCACCGGCGCATTGCGTGCATGTGTGTGTGCGCGCTCGTGCACAATTGCACACAAGCACGTTTTACAAAATTGAGACGCACGCGGGCACGTGTACACACGCACGTGCGAAAATCTTTGCCAGACACCTACAAATGAACAGGCTGATAACATAACAAAGAAGAAGATTCCACTGTAGTTGCAAGAGACCATTAGAGCAAACGCGCCCTTGGCTAGCGCACGAGCGGGTGCTGTGGCCAGCACCGCGCCCGGTCGCCTTTGTCTCCCCGGGGTTGACGTTTACACACCCCCACCAGATACCCACCCTAGGAAGGACGGTGGGCGCAGGACCGTTGTAGATGACCATCGTTGTCGCTAGCCGTGGCGAGGAATTTAACTCGGGGGCTCCTGGCTTTGTAGCGCGGTTTGCTAAACAATACGCCAACGCTCCCCACAACAACAACCGCCCATTCGCCACTAAGTGGCGGTGATGGCCAGGCTGTCGGGTGGCGGAGGGTTTCACGACACAAATTTGCTAAATAAATGATCTGGTGCTGCTTCTGCTGCATTGGCAGTGGTGCACAAGCACAATTAAAATAAATAAACTCACACTCGTCAACAACACTGTGGTCTTAATTATTTTTATATATATATAGTCTGTGCGGTCCCCTTCTTAAAGAGGGGGATCACCAGGGCATCCTTCCAATCCTGCGGAACCTGTCCAGCGGTCCAGACTGTTGTTATGATGTCATGTAGGGCAGTCTGCGCACAAACGCTACCCTCCCTCAGCATTTCGCTTGGGAGATCATCTCTGCCCGGTGCCTTTCCTGGTCTCAGACTCTGGATCACCTTCAGTACTTCCTCAATAGATGGCAACTCAACCAGCCACTCACAGGGGGCGACTTCTAATATATTAGGCACCGCAGCCTCAGCAGGGTCATCCCCACTTTGTCCTACGATGTTTTCCAAGTTGAGGGATCTCCCCTCCCCCAGGACCTCACAGAAATGCTCAGCAAATCTGCAAACCTGTTCCTGGGGGTCAGAGATTGGATCACCGTTCTTTCCCCTAATGATGGTAATAGGTGCGGCTCTGCAGGTTACTTTTGATGGAGTTAAAGAGCGATTTGTGATCGCGGGCCATTGAGGCAGACTCCATCTCCTCAGCAACCCGTGACCACCACCCCATCCTTGCAGTGCCTCACGGCTCTCCCAATCTCTGAGCGAACGCTACGGTAAGCCTCCTCATTCTCCGACGTGGGATGCTGTAGCCGATGAGAGTGGGCCTATCGCTTTTTCTCAGCCAGCATGAACACCTCCTCTGTCCGCCAGGGTCTCTGGGGAGGTCTGGACTCTGTACTCAAAGCAGCCAAGCTTATTCATTAAAATGTGTAATCGTGGTTTGGTGGTAATTCATTGAAGGTGGAGGGGTTACCAGCCCCTCGCACCTGTCCAGAGCCTCCATTTGGCCGCTGTGGTGGTAACAAACGCCATGAGGGGAATGGCCAAACTAAATTTGCCCTCCCCCCACCACAGCGTTGCCGTCCGACACCAAAGAGGTAGGGGGTTGGTTTTGCTGAACTCGGGGGGGGGGGGGCTCCTGGGTTTGCAGCGCAGTTCGCTAAACACTACGCCACCGCTCCCCACACGCACAGACACACACACAAAACACAAAGCCTTACTCGCGTACCCACGCACGCAGACGCAAGCCCTCCACAGCCCGGCTCTCGACCACAAATAGCTGTCACAACCCCAATTACAGTGCTCCCTTTACAAGGGCCAAATGAAATGTAGAGAAAAAGCAAAAAGAAGCTTAGATCTAACAACAACAAAATGCCGCAAGTTTTAAACTGCGCGTGGCTGAGCAGGCCGCTCATCCACCCAGCTTGGCCACAGTGGCAGTAGGGATGGGGGGGGAGGAAATGTGCCTTCTGAAAGACAACCTCCTCTTCGGAGCAATACTGGAGTCTTCCGATTTTTTTGGTTTCTCTCAAAGTAAGCCCCAAAGATCGGGGTGCGTTTTGACTTCCGATAACGCTCGCCGGAGGAGGGGGTGGGGGGCGCAAATGGGGAAATGTGGACGGTGACGAATTAGGCTGCTTGCCCGGGAACGACGATTGTTGTGTGCGTGCGTTGAACGTCTTTCGCACCGTACGTAGCCAACCGCCGTGCCGAAAGCGAGCGTTCTCCAGGCTCGTCTTACCGCGGGCGGTGTCGGCGGCAAATAAAAATCAAACTCGCCCTCGGGGAGCGGGGCGGGGGGGCCCCACACGCGCACACGCGGGCCGCTGCGTCTCGCTGTCAACATCGCTGCGAACGAGTCGCCGCGTCAACACGAGCGCCGCTCAAAAACGAAAGACGAGAACTCACGAGAGATCCGGCAAAGCATTTTTTTTTCTTTCCCATTTCCCCCCCCCCGCTTCGCCCAACTCCGATTACAATTTGAATTTGGCTCTCCCGGCGCACTCTCTCGCGTTGTGTAGCCACCGCGCGGTTGTTCGGCACGACGTCCGTCGTTCCGGAGCTTTCTTCGGCGCGTGGAGCGAAACGCCGGACAACGTGGCCAAACAAACGCACGCTTACAGCCAGAACACGCACACAGGACCTCGATCGGGAACAATGGACAATTATTATTATTCAGCGCATCGGTGAAAACTCAAGATGCCGCACAAAACGGCGGGATGCGTGATTTGTGATAATTCACAAAGGCCCTTTCGTTCATGCAGGAAAGGCTGGCTTGAGTCTGAAGACTATTTTCCAGGAGGCTCCTGCGTTGGGATGTTTGGCCGACTCAATTCCTTGGTTTCCACTGAAAAGGGAACTGCTTCGCATATATTCTTATCTTCTTGGTTCTTTCGGTAAAGTCACGTAAGAAGGGAAATAATAAAATAATAAAAATAAAACATAATAAAATACAATTCTCAGACGCTGTCTTTCCGACAGACCTGTTCTTCACCTGAGGACGGCTGCTTGCGTTGTGGCCGAAACGTCGTGAGAATTGTATTTTATTTTATGATGTTTTATTTTTTTTATTTTACGATTTCCTTTCTACGTGACTTTACCGAAAGAACCAAGAAGATGAATCCCTGCAGTGACGAAAGCTTTAAATCGAAATATATTCTTATGGCAAGGTGCGACTGACGGCACACGAGAGATGAGAGAGGCAGCCACGGGCACAGGAGAAAGGAGACGCGTCTGGGGCCGAGACATGAACAGAGGCGGTGCTCGAGTCAGGAGCTCGCGGATTTGTTGGACAGCAGATTGCAATTCCACACCACAGCAGCGACGGAGAAGCAGCGATCTCTCGGCAAGCGGACGTCGAGAGAGCGTTTCGACGCAAGGATTGGCTCCCTTAACGAGTGGCACGTTGCACTGTGGTGTTACAGACCCGGGTGGAGGGGTGGGCTCTGCTTGGTAACTCTAACCGAACCTAAAAACATAACATAAAATCTGCTCTAAAAAAAACGCCGTTACAAAAACTGGCCGCTGCCGCCGCGGTGTTAACGGTCAGAGCAACTGGGCTTGCGATTCACAGAGGTAGCCGGTTCCACTGGATCTCCCGGCGTGGCAGTTCAAACGATGGGGCGATTTAATTACGGTAATCGACATTCCTGCCCCTCCCCCCCCACTGCCTGTCCATCCAACGGTGTTATCGGCAGGGTGGCAAGCGGTGGGGGGTAAAAGTCTGAGTAGTTGCTCGTCTGCCAAGGTGTAGGCCAAACAACGCTCGCGTTCCACACCTGGGTGGGGGGGTGGGGGGTGCGGCAGTGAGCCCGCGATTTTTGTCCCCCTCCCCTAAACCCAGAAGGGCATCCAGATTTTGAGAGAGAGAGAGGGGGAACTTTTGTCCAGAGTTTGTGTGCCGCCTCCCGTCGTTACGGTTTAATGCTCCGTGGACCGGGCTCACGTTGAATTACAAATAAAATAATATATTAAATGAAACAATAATAAACACGGGCTCTCTACAGATGCCTCGACTGGAGACTTTTTTTTCCCACCACCACCAGCAGTGACCAAAGCGTCAGCGGAGGCCGACGCCGATATTTCTCCTCCAGCCGTTTCATTTTCCCAAACTGGCCCAGCAAGAGGCTGTCCCCCCTCCCTGACACGCCCCCCCCACCCCCCCTCCACCTGCTCCACGCCGTGACCCTACCGGCGTAAATCAAAAGGGGTGTCGATAGAGAGCGTATTAATTTTAACGAGTGCCGCGCATTTTGCCGAGACCTACCCGCTGCTCACCGCTCAATCCGGACTGAAATCGCGCGGCCCGGCTGACCGCCGAAGGCCACGGGAAAAAATTATAACCGTAACCGCCGGGGCAACGGAAGGGTTGACAAATCCTACGGATGGGACAGTAAAATTCTACAACAGTCGCCGGGCAAGTCTGAAAAGACACCGGTGCGCTTGCAAAGTTGGAAGCCGTGTCCAGATTACCCGCACCCCGTAGGTAAGGGGAGTATCGTGGTGGCGGTGGCACGCGATGGTTCAGAGGTATATCAGCTGGTTCAGTTTGTGAGTCTGCGCCACCGATAGAGATCACAAAAATTACAATGACTTATTTAGCCAGGAAAGCCTCGCCGAGTCTCGGGACCATTGTTGATAGGGCAAGCGGTTCTCCCGCAGCGATATTTGGCCAATTCCTCCAATGAGCTTTGGCTTCCCCGTGCGAGAGAAACAGCAGCGTCTGTGACATATGGACGGGCGGTTAAAAAACCGCAAAGCTCCGCACGGATAGATTTTGTATTCCTGCCGCCTGCCGTGTGAATCGACGCATCCAAGACTGTCCGACGGCGACCCGTGGGAGAAGGGACGGGGGGTGGGGGGGGGACCTTGTCCGGCGCCGATCACGAGCCCCTTGCAAACGGGAACCAAGGGGCAACACTTTTTCCATTCACATTCCTCGCGTGCGCGCCAAAGCGTACGTTGCGCGTTGTGCGGAAAGTGTTCCCCGAATGGAGGGAGCGCGTCGTAGACGAACACGCGACGCGGTTCAAAACGCCGCCACGCGTTGAGAGAGGCCTCGCCGTCGCTTTGCACATGATGGGAATCGTGTACGTTGTGTTTAGCACGAAGCTTCGGGCAATTTGGAAATGTAAGCTGACCCTGCCCTACGAGTGGAACCAATCAACCTGCAGGTCATATATTTTTTTCATGGGCGGGCGGGGGGGGGGGCGGTTAAATATTTTTTGCTCGCCAATTAGATTTCTGGCAATTTTCAGCTTTCAAATCCTTCAAGAACATCGATAGCATTTGCAACACTCGGGCGCAATGCATGCGTATATTCAATCAGAGGTATCCATTTGGTGTTTGAATATCTTTACACCTCCTGTGTTTATGCCAGAGGGTATAAATCCCTATTGTTTTTATCATTCAATATCTTCATACTGGCAAAATGGTCCCATAGATGTGTTCGATTCCTGCTTACAGCCAACACCAGTGACGATTATCAGAACCGGTCCTGGGCCTCCCCTAAGTCGACTCTGCCTAAAATGAGTACCTTGTGCAGTGTGTAAACATCGCCACTATAGGGAGACAAAGGCGGCCGGGCGTGGTGTTGGCCACCCACCCCCTCGTGCCGTGCCGGCCTTCATTAGGTGCTACTCGCTAACAGCACTTGCCAAGCCTGTTAAGGCTACACTAGGGGATCTTTGTCTTTCTATATACTACACGCTACGACGCCACACAACGATTTCAAACTATCATACAAAAAGTGTGATAATTATCACGCCATTTACAAAACACGTGAAATAAAAAAACGAAATCGCAAATTAAAATCGTTCAAGGAGGCGGCGTCGAGGGGATTTAGGTAACTTGCAGCACTCCCTCGACTGCCGTGCCGGCGGATTGAACTGGCGATCTGCAGATTGGCCTGTGGAAGTCCAGCAACGCTGAGCGTTACCGGACCGGCAAAAAAAAAAAATTCGTTTCGTTGTTGATCGAACAAAACGTTCATAGAATTAGAGAGGCCCGCTCAAGAAGAACGTCGGTTTATTCGGTATTCACGTTTCTTCTTTTAAGAGGTCGGTGGCATGTGAGGGGGGGGGCTGTGGCGGAATGTGGTGGTTGTGGGGGCTGATGGAGTGCGAGATCAGACCGCGTGGCCACTCGGGGCCCGGCGCGTCACCACGCTGCCCGGGGACCCGGCACTTAACGGGCATAGCGAGCCGGCCGCCACGGGGCTTTGAAGAGGACACCGCCACTTATCGGTCCGGCCCGGCCGCCCCCCCGCCGGGGAGGCAACCCGACACCGGGACCATTAACCGCGCGCAAAACGACGGCTCCTCCTCCGCCGCGTGTCGGCCTAAAACGGGGGCAGTGACACCGTCGGCAGCCCGCGGTTCTAAAATCGCCGCGCCTCCGCCTGCCTCGCACTTCCCTAACCGCTACCCGCCTCTCACGACCCCCCCAAAACCTTCCTGCGTCGCTTTGTTCCCCCCCCCCCCTTTCACTCCACTGGCGTTTGGTGGCGCTTACTGCCAGCTGTTCGTAGCCGTCGCCGGGGCTGCCGACAGAGGCGGGACAGGTGTCGGTGTTGCCGGGCTGGCGGGCGGGCACGTGCTCTCACTTTCACTTAACTCGTCGGTCGGGCGAGCGGGCGAGCTCTGACCTCGCGAGGTCGGTCGCAACTGCGGCGGCGTCGCTCACACGGGCCCCAGGCACGGTCGCAGCTGTGCACGCAGCAAGTTAACAACCATTCCTGACCGGCCGATCGCCCCCTTCCCGCGCGTCCGATCGGCCATCGATTCGAACGGTGGATTTAAAATCGCCTTCCGCGTTGAAGGTTCGTGTTGCCGACGGATGTGTTCGTGACGACGGCCCATCGTTGGAGGAGTTTTTCGAGAATAATTGCTTAACACCGATTTGTAGAAATAAAACATTTTCATCGATCGATTTTTTTTTCAAGAGAATCGGTGCAAAACCACACGAAAAAAATGTGTGCTCGTTTAAAAAAAAAAAACACGATGCAAAAACAATAACATTTAGCGCCATCACAACAATGAACTTCGTAAAAGAAAATTACTACAAAGTGCAGCCCCGTGTCAATCCACTGCTGACTGGATGAAGGCCTCCCCCCCCACCCCACATGCTGCATCGGTCACAGGGCGTTTGTTTGACCTTACCTCACCAATGCTGGTCATCGGTGCGAGCCTGTGATGTGTTGGTTTCAGGACCATTATCATTCTATCGTTTTCCATCAGATATCAAATCAGGTCACCTGGGTTAATAGGCGCAGTGTCCTAATCACTGAGCCTCCACTCCCCCCCCCTGACCCCCCAAAACCACACGGTACCTGGAAGCGAACAGCCCCAGGTGTCGTGCACAACCCGGTGGGAAAACACGCTGAGAAGCAGCAGCAGTAGCAGCAGCAGCACCACCACCACCAGCAGCACCACCAGCAGCAGCACCAGCAGCAGCACCACCAGCAGCACCACCAGCAGCACCACCAGCAGCACCACCACCAGCCTTAGCAGCAGCGCGTCCCCTCGCGCGCAAGTAGATTTATCGCAGCGATAAATCATTTACCACAATTTTAATTTAGATAACGTGTAAATAGCTAAAGCGTCTTAAGACGCCACCGCCGCGGTACAGGGGGGGCAAGCCGATAAACGCGACCGGCACGTGTACGCACGCCGCAGCCCCATTTGTCTTTCCGCTGCTCGGTGGAGGAGGGCCTGTCCACGACGCGACGGGGGCGGTCGTAACAGGCTTACGTGACCATACTTCGCCACGCCGGTCAACGCGAGCGGGCGAAGATAAAAAAAAAACGAAGCGCGCGATCAACGCGAGTAATAATCATAACAATAGACGGAGCGGATTCCGAACGTCGCAAAATCACGAACGCCCGGCTCCGGATCCCAGCGCCGCGACAGTTTCAGAGCGTACCTCGTTACCGAACCATCACCGCTCCGCTCACACGCCTAGCCCGTGGCAGCGAGCTTGCACCCCCCCCCCGCCCCCAGGTAGCAATCTTTAAAAGCCAGAGACGTTCTTGGCTCGCAGCCTGGAAAAACGCGTGGCGCCAAGGCTCCCTGGCGTGCAAGGTCTCAGATCTTAACCACCACCGTTGCGAAGGAGCCCATCGATGTCAGGGCGCCGCGGTGGCTGGGAGATGTTAACTACCTCGCCTGGTATACAGGAGGTAGTGGGGGTTCGATCACGACACCGACGCCTGCCGTCTTTTTTAGCGCGCGCATGTCCTCCCCGTGGGGTCGCGTGGGTTTTTTCTCTGGGTCCTCCGGTTTTTTCATGTCCACATTTAGGATCAACATCATGCGTTTAAGGGTGTTTGGCTGCTGTCGAGCTCCACGTGATGATGATAAGCCACTGTGTCGAGCTGTCATTTGCTTCTGAGAGCTACACAGCTCAGTGCAATAAAATAAAAAGTGAACAGCTTGTGTTTCGTTTAAACAGCGGCGAGTGCGAGCCCTGGGAGGTTTTACCACACCGCCCACCCCCCCCTTGCGAGCCGACTCGCAGGGGGAGGGTGGGGGCAGAGGCCGGGGGAGGGCGAGGGGTCAGCGGTTCAAGTGCCGTCTCCGCCGTGGGGAAGATTCTGCCAAAAGCGCCGTCGGACAACTAGCTGCGGCATGGATCGCCTTGAAAAACCATTCGTCAACTCCGTGACAACGTCATGAGCCCCAATCACAGAGCAGCGAGCGGCGTCGCTTCAGTGTAGGGTTTGTCGCGAGTCGTGCCGTACGCAGCTGCCGCGACGATGATGCTCGTTCGGGTTTGTAGCGGACCACGAACGCGTCGGGGAGGTTGTCACGGTGACGATAACGACGCAGGCCTCCCCCCCTCCTCTAGCTGTCACAGGGGTTCGTCGCCCAAAGTGGAGATGCCCGCTCGCAGGCAGGCTACTCCATAGCGCGGGCCATAAGCCAGGACATAACATTTAGCGCTAGGAGGGGGCGATGGACAGGGGTGGGGGGGGGGGGTAACACCGAGTGACACCAGCAGGACGGATTCTAATGCCGCAAAACTCCCATTAGCCGGGTTGGCTACGGACGGTGCGCGAAAGCGGTTCAACATACGCACAAACATACGTGCATACGGGCGCAGCGCGATTCTGATGTAATCACGGTGAAATTCTAATCCGATTAGCGCGGTTGGCCACATACGGTGCTAAAGAAGTCCAACATACATACGAGCGCAGTCCGATTCTAACACCAGTGCAGCGCACCCCCGATTGGTGCGGTCGGCTACGTACGGTGTGCGAAAGAAGCCGCACGCATTCGTACAATAAATTAGCCAAAAGCCAACCATGGTCGCCTTTTCCCGGTTACAACCTCCACGGCCGCCTTTACCTCCGCAAGCGCACACAACGCTCTCTCAAGATTAGGTCCGGAGCGGAACGCCCGCACGGACCCGAGCGACGGGCAACGGCGGGTCGCGTTAAGTTATTCGACGGAACAAAAACCCCGGAGCGCGCTCTCTCGCGAGGGCGCCGATGAGCTGGACGAATGGAGGGACGGATGCCCACGCGGCGATGCGAGGCTCGTAAAGTGGGGCGGCCCGTGCGAAAGCTGTCTGCGGCCGTACAACCCGGTTGTTTCAGTTCAAGCTGCCCTGGATTAATCGTCGTCGTCATAATCATCGATCAGGCAAGGTCAATCCGCTGTTGGATGAAGGCCTTTCAGAACGACTGAACACCTGCGAAAAAGAGCGTCGGACGGAATCCTCCACTATAAACACAGATTCCGATTCTGAACTGCCCTCGCCGCCACCTCTGCCACCCCCTTATGAGCCTTTGAGGCTGCACAAAGGCAATAGACCCCCGGAACTCCAATGCCCCCCCCCCCCCCCCGCCCCCAATGCCACCGCTTGCCAAAGGTCTAAGCCGTAGCCACCGCCGCCACTGCCCCGGCGGTCAACTCACACGCAGGGGATATTTTGGAGGCATTTAACGGCGCGCAGATCCATCGACTGGGATTGCCTCCCGTGGCCCCGTGTTGCGCGCGCCACGCGAAAAATCGACTGTCGGCGATTTACGGTAATTGTACGGTCACGCGGGCCATTTAGGCTCACGGAGCGGAACAATACAAACGAGGGACGGCGTGAACGTGCCGACCCCTTGGATGACAAAACACACACAAAAAAAAGACGAAGAACATCTGACAAAAGTTCGGTTATCTCGGTAGACATCCTACTCGCCACCCTTCCACGTCTCCGGCAACCGCCCTCCCCCGGTCCCCTGCCGCCACGTCCTCCTCATCGTAGCGACGGCCACAAACGACCGACCGAATGAACGCGGCGCAAACACGACCGCCGGCAAAAGGGAAAAAGCTCGCAGAGCTATAAAGTGGAATTACGCCGCTCTGCCTCGCTGGCCATATGGGGAATGAGATCACAAGAAGATTGCCGGGGACCACGCCGCTGGCGCGGAATTGTGGCGACAGGAGGAGGAAGGGCACACCACGGGCTCCGTCCGTCCTATCGCGGCCGTCTTGCGTTTTGCCGGGGGAGAGGGGGGGGGGGGTCCACAGCCGGCCGTTGCCAGGAGGGGGGGGGGGGGGGAGGCCCGGCCGGGTGCCAACGGAGGGATGAGCGGCAAATGAGGCGAGAAGCGGCACGGCGGCCGGAGGGAAACCGCGGCGGGGAGAGACATCGACGACTCGGCAGTTGGCGAGGCGATTCGGAGCGACTCGCGCCGACGCGACACGGGCAGGGCCTCTTTCGCACGTTTTTTTAAAACGTTAACTCCGACTCCGAAATGAACAGTTCGGTCGAACGGGCATCGATTGATCGGAGCGCAGCTGTAGCGCCGCAGCGATGCGCGGCGGGGCCGTCAACGTTGTTGGCTCGCGGATTTTAATTCGATAAACGCCGCTGGAGCGGTGCTTTGGACGCGCGCAAGCACGAGTGGGTGTCGGACGTGGGAATCAAGGAAACGCTCTGTTGTTGTGATTGCAGCGCAGTGGCGAGGCTGCAGAAAAAAGTGGTAGAAAACAATATTTATCAATGACACTGCTCCGAAGCATTTCTTTTTTTATACAAGTTCGTTTTGCAAGAACTCTATAAGGATGCTCACGCACAGAGACAAAGATCCACCGCCCCCCCTTTAGCTTTAACAAACTGTTGGGGCAAGTGCTGTTAGCGAGTAGCACCTATGAAGGCCAGCACAGCACACGAGGGGGTGGGTGGCCAGCACGACGCCCGGGCCGCCTTTATCTCCCTCACGGCGATGACTTTACACACCGCACCAGGTACCCATTTTAGGCCGAGTCGACCTAGAGGAGGCCCAGGACCGGTGCAGATAATCGACACCGCTGTTGGCCGGTGAGCAGGAATCGAACTCGGCTCGCCGGGTTTGTAGCGCAGCGCAGAAATGTGTGTCGAAAGTGTCGCGGCACTTGCAACACACCACCCCAAATACACACGTCACTAAACGATGCGAATGCCCTCATTCCGATCTGCATGAGAAGCCTACAAAACTCTGCCACTGCAACACCGTTAGTGGGCGACGTTTCGAGCGACGGCCCTTCTTCACAGCCCGTAGATGTGCCGGGAGGGGGTAGGTAGCGCGTTCTTGACGACGCACGCGTTCAGCTCTTCGTTGTTGTTGTTGTTGTTTGCTTGTGCAGCACCACTGCCGACGCAGCAAATCAGGTCAGCAGCGGCTTTTAGCTCACCATCAAACAAAAAGACGGTCACTACTGCATCGCGCGTTCAGATGTGCTTCTGCGGCCGTCTGAAACGCCCTTCCTTCCGATATTAGGGAGCCACTGGGATCTATGCACCGTGCAATGTCAATTGAAAACGAATTTCTTTAGAACCGTCTTTTGCATATAGTTTCTAGTCCTTCCCACTGCACCTCCGATTGGCTACGCGCGGCGCGGATGAAGTTCAACTATGCATACCGAAGAATTCGTGCCAAAGCAAAACGGACGTCAGTCATCCCGAAAACGAAATTCCATGCGCGATGCGAACGAACCGTAACGGTAGCGGCGTGAGACGGGCACACTGCGTCACAGAACGGACGTAACTGCGTTACAACTCTCGCCGCATCGCGTTCCGCACTCCCGAACGGCGATTCGCTCGTCGTTAAACATTAACTTAACGTCGGCACGGAAGCAGAGACACATTAAAACGCAACTTTTTATTTTAGCAGGTTAGAGGCTTCACCGAGCTACGTAGCTCGACGCAGTGGCTCATCATCGTCGTGCAGGAAATTTCTAGCAGCCAAATACTCTCAAGCAGCAAAAGGATTACAGGGACACAGGGACCAGCAAAGGGATACAAAGGCGCCGGAGGAAGAGGGAGAAAGGAGTGACCGACGTAGAAGGGCAGTCGGGTTCTGAAAGGCAAGAATCTACGGTACACACACACACACACAAAGATCCCACACTCCGTATGTGCTGTAACAGACTTGACACAGACTGACGGGGCAAGTGCTGTTAGTGAGCACCGATTAAGGCCGGCACGGCACACGGGGGGGGGCCCGCGCATGTGTACGCACGTGCGGTGCCGTGAGAGTCACTCAAACTCGGGTCGCCCGGTTCGCAGCGCACCGCGCTCACCGCTACTACACCAGTTTCCCCATACACACAAACGCGCGCACGCACACGGATAAGCGGTGTCACATGCCGATGGAGGGATGGCAGAAGTGGCAGGGGTGGAGAGGGGTATGGTTGGCGCACAGTTGCGCTGCCAGCCCGCCCGTCAGTGGCTTGCCGCAGTTTCTTCCCGCACGTTAACATTTTTAAAACAAATTTTTTTTTTCAATTGTCCACGTCAAATTAACCACGGGCTCAACGCACCGGCGTTATCCGGGGTAAGGGGGACAAGCGATGTGGATCAAGACGACGGACGTTCCGTAAGAGGTGAACAACGAGGAGGAGAGGGCACAGAGAGGATGAGGTGACGACAGATGACGAGGGTTGGGGGGGGCGACCAAAGACAGGAGGAGGGGTCGCGACCCACGGCGGCGACCTACTGGTTGTTGTAACAGCTGAGGATCGGCTCCACGAAGCACAACTCCATCTCGGCACGAGGAGGGGGGGGGGGTCCCGCAGGCCAACGGCAGACGGATGGCGCTCTCGCACACGGGCTGGCGGGTTGGCGGGCTGGCGGGCTGGAAGGCTGGCGGGCGGTCGCTGCACAGCGAGGCCTTAAGGACGGCTGAACGAGGCCTGAAGGGCGTCAGTGTCCGTGCGTGTCGCCGCACATTCCCAGCTGGCGTGCGCGCACTCTCTCGCTTACACCCCCCCCTCCACCGCTTTCGCCCGCGTCCCCTCTCCCTCGCCCCCCCCGCGGCTTTTTCTTGGCGCCCGGGCACCTCTCTCTCCACTCCCCCCCCCAATCGACTCTCTCTCTCTCTCTCTCCTCCGGCTCCAGCGCCACCGCTTCATATAGAGCGCCCTCATTGCGCATGCAACCAGGAAGTGGGGGTCTCATTCGTCGCCTGCCCCTGGGGTGCAGGGGGGGGCGGCGCCTGATAGTCACACAGGTGTTGGTGTAGGCAGCCCCACGGCCCCCCCCACCACAAATCCTCCCCCCTCACACCCCTCCCGCGTCTCTCCACCCCCAACTCACCCCTCCAGCAATGCCCCCCACCCCCCCGGCCTCGAACCCCACGCAGCAAGCCACTTTCCACCACCGCCTCTCCTCCCACCTTCCGCGATTCATCACTCATTCCCAAACGCCACCGCTGCCGGCGTTCAACCGAGGCCGCTGCGAATGCCGCCAACGCTTCGAGCCGAGCCGAGCCGTGCCGCTGCCACCGGTGGAGGGGTCTCTTCCCCCCCCCCCCCCCCCCCCCCCGCCGGCCGGGGGGGGGGGTTGCGTTTGACCGTGTGCGGAAGGTCGACGCGAAACCGCCGCGGTGGACGAGGCGCTTAGGAAAATCGCGCTCCGCCGACGATGTTAGCCGCGGCCAGGAGAATCGGGACGTGAAATCCGACCTCGGTTCGAATGCAAATGAAGTCGTCGCACGCCGCACACACCTGCTGTTTGTTACACACGTCCCCCGCGTGACACACAAAGACGGCGAAGCCCCGTATAGCCTTAACGGACTGTTGGGGCTAGTCCTATTACAGAGCACTATTTCAGAACGGCACAGGACACGATGGGGTGGGTGGCCGGCACCACGCCCGTCCACCTTTGTCTCCCGAGTGGTGATGTTTGCACACGACACCAGTTACTCATGTGAGGCAGAGTCGACCTAGGAGTGGCCCAGAACCGGTGCAGATAATCACTGCTTTTGGCCGTGAGCAGCAATCGAAAGCAGGTCACGGGGTTCGTAGAGCGGCGCGCTAACCACTGCGCCACCGCTCCCCACAGATACACAGGCACAGCGCTACCGTACTATACGACGCAATGCTCACTTCTGCTTTAAAACGCATGGCGGGAAAGGAGAACAAAATGTGTGCTTGCACTCCTATCCAGATAAATACGGTCGTCCCGAGCAAGTGTGGCTGCACACACAACACAGCGCAGAGCTGATCCGTCAACTACCAAAGCGGCGTCAACAACAACAAACAGCCGCCACACGGCACCAAGCGGCGGCGACGTCACCACAGCGCTTGCGCCAGGCTAGGTGCGCCGATGCAGCGTGACACGGGAAGCGGAACCGAGTCTCCTGTGACCGCGTGCGTTGCCTCGGCTACGACCGCAAGGACCGTTTATTTGACCTCTTTGCAGAGCTGCAGGCCACATGGGGGCCTGAAGGCACAAAAATGCAACACGGTCAGAACCAAACAGTCACTGTTCAAAATTGAATAGATCTGCTCGTTTGTGTTTGCTTTCAATTGCGCTTCCGCGGCCGTCTGGAACGCTCTTCCGATATTAGGAAGCCGCTCGTTTGCTGAGAACTGCTATCTGTATCTTAGTTTGTTAACCCCCCCCCACACCTCCGATTAGCGCGGTTGGCTATGTACGGCGCGCGAAAGAAGTTCACCACACACACACGTAAATCAAGAGTTAATAGGCTTCCTGATATGAGCACGATTATTATGAAGGGCTCAGGATAAGATGGGAGGGGATTCTAAAGTGCAGCAGTGCGTGGGAAGAGACAGGAGTGTTTGGGACCTCAAGTGGAATATTTTTAGCGACATTAGTTGATTATGTTATTTATTAATGTCATTATTACGCTTATTTAACCAGGAAAAGCTCTTTTTCAAGAGGGTCCTGCCAGGTTTTTTTTGCAGAATGGGTAGAGGGCAATGTTTCTGCTGTGTGTGTGTGTGCCATCCCAATTGGAGCAATTTGCTTGTTATTTTTCGACACCGTGATTATTTGGCCAATGCCCGTGACATCGCACGCGCAGGAAGGAAACAGGAGAGCTCTGAGCAAACCCACACAAGCGCAAGGGGGAGAAACACACAAACCCCACATGGTAAAGGCGCTCAAGGTCGGGCAATCGAACCTAGGCCCTTTGGTGCTGTGAGGAAGGAGCGTTACTACTGGGCAACCCAGCCGCTCGAATGAAAGCCGTGACAGATGAAGAGCGTCACGCGTTTCTTGAACCGAGCGTGGTTTTACGAGCTCAGGATAGGGGACGATGGGAGGGGAGAGGCGGGGAGAGATACCGTATTCACCGGCAGCGTGGCGAGCGGGTGGGCGAGCGAGTGTGGTTGCGAGTTGCGGTGTGTGGCGGTGGTTAGACACGGCGTGGATGGGGTGAAACAGTCGGTCTGGTAGCCCGACTCCCCCGACATGGGTGGAGGATTCATGATAATGCTTGTTGGGTTTGGGTCACGTCAATGTAAAATGTGTCGTGCACCCACCTCCACCCCGACACCAGTAAGGGTTGGTCACGTGGAACTAAAACGTGCCAACTCGTGGGGTGGAGGCGGGTGGTACGACACTTTGCATTTATTTGATCGTGAATCATGTTTGGTCTCGAGAGCTCTGCGCGTGAAATGGGTGCCCGGATAACAATGAGGGAAGTCCGCAGGACCAGTAACCACGGTTCGAGCGAGAGAAGAGGAGCCCCGACTAGCCGACGAGCGAGCGACGAGGGCGAGAATCTCCGACTCGCTCGTGGTTGGCTACGTACGGGTGCGCGAAAGGCGTTCAACGTGCACATCGGCGAGCGCCGGCGCCAGCATGGAATCGCCCCGAGCAAACGCGACGCGTTCTTCTCATCCGATACCGGTGGCCCACGGGAGGAACAGGGGCGCACGAGCGTGGCCAACAACGCCCATCGTGCGCAGCGCGCCACTGACCGTAGATTATTAAACACGACGGTAAAAAGGTGCGGCCCTGCAAATTGCTTGCTCGCGCGCCACTGCTGCCAGAAGTTCACCCCCAGCCACTAGAGGCCGCTATATTCGCAATGATAAAATATTAAAGGAAAAAGCTGAGCTGCGACGATTCAGTGAATGGGAGGGGGTCTTTGACCGTATACTCGGGGAGGGGAAGGAGGGAGAGTCTCAGCGTAGACAGAGTTTTTTTTTTAAATCGACTTCAAATCCTTTAAGAATTTTATATCGAAGATCGGGTGACACCAACGAGGTCTACTTAACAACAAAGTCTGAGCACTTGAAACAATGGTGTAATCAGCCCGCCGCGTCGACGGGCCTCAAATAGAAATCGACTGCGCATCCGATATCGCGTGGAAACCAGGATCGCGGGTCAATGGCGATGGCCCGTTACATCACTGTTACAGCCGCCTCCACTCCCGCCGGAGGGCTCGAACATGGGCAGACTCGCTCACTCGATCGCTTGCTGGTCCGACTCTCTTACCTCGCTCACTTCAGCACCGCCGATTCATTCACCGTCTCCCTCCCTCTCTCGATCGCGTTCACTCTCGCCGACTCGCCCACTCAATCGGCCGTTCACACGCTCGCATACTCACTCAGTCACTCGCTCGTTCACTAACCCGATCACTCGTTCACTCACCCCATCACTCGTTCATTCACCCGATCATTCGTTCACTCACCGGATCAATCTTTCACCAGCTCGAACGTGCGTGCACACACACTCCCAACACATGCCAACACGAATATAATGAATCACTTTAAACTGCAAATTAATATTATGCAGTCTTCACACGCTCGTTCGTAAAAGCAATTCGATAATTGAAAATCGCACACGGAAGCAGTCAAAACAACGAATAAAATACTTGCACGACATTTAATTATAGAGAAAAACAACGGAGTAACATGTTAAATTGGAAGGGTTCCCTGCATCCCAAAACTGAATGGGGAGGAATTTGAAACCCATTTGAATTCACACTTATAATTACTGTCATCCAGGATCACATTTCACCACTCCCCCGTATGCATATATATGCGAACGATAAAATAAAAGTCCAACAAACTCGCGCAATTTCACACGGCCAAAGATGAGCAAAGCTTTTTTTGCCGCGCAAAAACGAGACACCGCCACCGCCGCACGCTATTTTAAGGCTTTTGCTCGAAAAACCACATTGGCACCACGAGCCACCTTGTTTGTCAGAGCTGGTTACGACAGTCGTTCGAGACTCTGCTGCTGCTGCCGCTGCTGTGGTGGTGGTGGATGAGCCAAATACCTGACAGCTCTCTTTGGCCAACCTGCATCACTTCCGGCAAAGGTAAATAAAGTCGCAATCTCACACGTGGTCGGCTTTCGCGAACCAATATCATTCATGGTGAAGATTTCATTTTCTTCTCTTTGGGTTAGATCGCGTAAGTATGGTTGTGTCGCCAACTCGCCAATTCTGGCAACAAAAAATGTTGTGAATTTGCTCTCCAATACACCGGTGTGCTGTACTCGTAATGAATTGGCACGCTCTGTTTACGTGACAAACCTTACTAATTGGCTGGTCGGGTGGTGGGCGGGTTTAATAACACATTGATATTTACGCGATCTAACCCAAAAAACGTTTATCATGATTCGTCCACCCATGTTGGGGAGTCGGGCTACCAGTGTGACTGTTTAACCCCATCCACACAGCGTCTGACCACCGCCACACTGCAGCTCACAACCACACACCCACCCACTCACCAGAGTGCAGGTCAGTACGCATCTCATTATTATTAAAATGAAAATTGGTTGCGAAAGCCGACGTGTTAAACAGAACACGCCCAGGGCGCAGCAAATTCGTTTTTTGTTGTCAAATTTTAAGCTTCTTTGGGTCTTTCGGTAAAGTCACGTAGATAGGTTCAAATTAATAAAAATTGAACAAACTACAAGTACGACTTTTTTGTTACATTTTTATTAATTTGAACCTATCTACGTGACTTGACCGAAAGACCCCAAAGAATGAATTCCTGCAGTCACGAAAGCTTTAAGTCAAGAAATATTAACCTGCACGTGACAAATTCCGTCCAATCACAGGACGCGCTACGATCACGACGCAAGCGTAAAAAAAGAAAAACCCAAAGCGTGAATCGCAGCACACGCAACGACGCCGGCGGGCGGCTACCGAGAGTGAAATTATTCCAAATCAGAAGCCTGGGCACACGTTGCTCAAGGTCACACACTTCGTCGCACACTTTTGAAGGGTAAAACAAGCCAAGTTATTTCCCCTCTCTCATCAGTGGGAGCGTTTCAAAACGAAGCGGCTCAACAAAATCGCTGCCAAAACTCGGTCGCGAAGAGTTTCTCGAGCCACCGGTGGGAGCAAGCTGGAACGCTTGTGCACCTCGTGACGGTTTCACAGCGCCGGCGGGTCGTATGGTGGAAGGGTGACGGGACAACCACAAAAAAACATTTGAACGTTACGCTACAGCTATTTCACTGGAGAAGTTACACCTGACGACGGAGGCTTGTGTTGCTTCCGAAACGTCACGAGTTAACTTATTTAAAAAATTTTACCTACGTGACTTTACCGAAAAAGAACAGAGTATGAATCATTGCAGTCACGAAAACTTTAAATCTAGAAAAGATCGTGGCGGTTGGCCTTAACCCCGGAAATTACGAGTTAGAATTTGTCTCCAAAAACCGGGTTCTTACAGCAGTAGCTACATTTCAGAATCAGAACCTTTGTTTAGATTGGAGGATGAATCCGATGAGCTATGAAGCTCTTTTTCACAGATGTCTAGTATGGACGGGTCAGCATTTTAAAGGCCCGCATATCCCCCACAGGGTAGAGGGGGTTGGACTGGAGTTGGAATAACACTCGCCACTGCCAAAAGTTAGGGGCACGTGATATTTGTTTCTGAACAGCCCTGCTCATAACCTATTACCCTATTTATATTTTACAAGGCAAGGCCCATGGAAGTATATAGCTCTTTTTCAGAAGCGATCTGGCCAAAAACGAAAGAGGCTTAATCAAGCGCAAATTTACAGCAGTCAAACACTCAACGCATGTCTTTAACTGGGGAGGGGAAAAAAGAAACGGAGGACCCGGAGAAATATCCACGCGACCACAGGGGGAGAGAGACAAGCAAGCTTCAAATATACAGCAGGCGCCAGGCTCTGGATCAAACCCACGACCTCTTGTATACCTGGTGAGGTAGTTAACATCTCCTAGCCGCCGCAGCGCTCCCGACGAGTGGAATGAGTTGCTGCACAAAACGGTGGTGTCCACATTGAGCCCAGGGTGATTTTTCTAGTCAAGGTCACTTTTTTACTTTGGGTTGACCTTTGCCCAAGGTCACAGCTCGGAAGGAAATATTTGAACAACAATTTTTTTTAATGACTACCATTTCTAAACTCAAAGGGCCCCGAACCCCCCTTTCTCGCCCCCCCCCCCCCCAGGTAAATTTTCCCGGCAAAATCTGAGAATGTGGGGCAACGGGTTCTGGTTGGGCTGGCACAGAAGACATTTCATGTCTAGATTTTTGGCTTTTCAGAAGAAACACCTCTCGGCTATCCTGAGGAGGCGAGAGTTGACTGCGAGTCTTAAAAGCAAGTTCCTAGTCTTTGTATTTAAAAGAGTGTCAGTTTAAAAAAAAAAAATTATATATAGAGAGACAGCCACAGCAGATATCACTATCTGACAGCATGTAGAGACAGGCCGGTGCACACATGTACATTTCTAGGATATAATGTTGACATCAAATGCTCAGAAACGTCCGTCTGCTGTATAGAAATCTGTCCAAAGACGTTGCCAAAACGTGCATGCATGCAGTAATTCACCTCGCCCAAGTGATCCGATTCGATGTTGATGTTTGTTTCAGTGGTAAATCCTCCCTCTAGTTTGCACCGTCTTGTTTGCATTGCTGCGCCGTCTATTTTTTATCTCGTTTCTACAGCCGAGCGCCCTTCGTTAGCATAAACGTAACAGTTGCGCCATCTTCAAGCGTGTGCGCCGCATGCACGAGTCCTAATTAATCCATTCTCACTCGCGAACGTCTTGCGAGCACGTGGGCCATTCGACTTCAATGCAACGAATCGACGCATCGTTGCATGTTCGGCAGCTTGACAAAGAGAAGCGTTGGCGATGCTTACTGCCGCCGCTTTTCTTGCGTTGGACAGTGGTGCACCAGCACCTGTGGGCAAGAACTCGCCGCGCTCGTCAACCACAACACCTTGTGTGTGTGGCCTTCAAAGGAAAAACCATGAGTGGTGACGTTTTAGGCAATGTCCCTTCTTCATAGCGCATGAATGAAGGAGGGCGTATGCCCGAACCGTCGCCTTTTAGATGATTTTATTTCCTTCTAAAGGCCCCACACACACACGGTGTTACATTATCGACGAACGCGTTGAGTTTTTTTTCATTACAAGTACAAATATTGGGCTTCGCCCATTTCCCACGGGGAGTTAACACGAGACGGAGGAGCGCGCGCGGTGCAGTGACGTGACGACACACAAGAGGGAGCACCCCGAGACCCGGGAACCACCATGAAGCCACCCGCCCACCCCAACCCCCCTCCAGAGACCCACCATCAATGGGCTCCGAACCACGGCCGGTGGATTTTGGACCATCCGCGGGCCAAATGCGACCCACGACCTCAGCGCGCACGGCCCGCGTGACTCCGTTTCTCATGGCCCGCGTGACTCCGTTTCTCCACGGCCCGCGGCTGGATGAGGCCTAGCGCCTTCGAGGCGGTTTCCGCAGATTATGTTTGTCCGTCACCAACGAGCGTCTTGGGCCGCGTTGAGTCCCTGCTGGAGAGCCGTGACGCGACATCACCGCGTTGGCGAGATGATGGCAGCGCGGTAGATGCGAGCGCTAATAATTCGTCCCGTCATTATTTGTTATTGAAGCTGTGCGTGTCAATGTGTGTGCGTGTGGGGGGCGGGGGGGTCGCCAAAGCGATCTGAAAGTCTTCTTCGGCCCTAAGGAAGGAAGAGGCACCCCCCCACCACCCGCCTCCGAGATAAACCCGCAGGTGGCAACGCTCATCACCACCGCGATCGGTCGGGCAACTTCAGCAGTCGCACTCGGGCACTTCCAGCTAATCGACACGCACGGGGCTTTGACCACCGCCAACCGGCTCCCAGACCCGCGTTTCCCTCGATACGCGGCCGACGGCGAAAGGAGATACGCTGCCGATTACACGGCAGAACACCACGCGCACGACGGCGGACAAGACAACCTGCGCGACGGAGTCCAAATGGAATCCACCAAAAGGAATTGGACCACTACACTGCCCCCCCCCACCCACCGCCGACTGGCAACCGCGCACGGCCATCCTAGCGCGGCCAACACAGCTCACGAGCACGCGGTGCACGCACGCACACGCACACGCACGCACTCAAGTGCCCACACGCGCAAATGCCTATGCGGACAAGCACACGAGTGCCCAAGCACGTGAGCGCACGCGCGCACGCACTTCGAGCGCAAGCCCGCACGAGGCACACGCGCGCTTGGGCTGTGCACGCGACCGCTCGGGAGCGAGGCTGTGCCCACGGCAGCAGCTGTGCCGGGCATCACATGCCTGCCGCGCGCTATTACGTCATGCCACCCGGCCGCTAGAGCGCCGCACGCTATATTTAAACCGGGATCAATGGGAGCGCTGAAACAATGAGCGTGTTGGGCAGGATCGGGTAACGGGATGCGGGTGGGGGGCGCGCTGGGGGGGGGGGGGGAAGAGGGGGGGGCCGGAGAAAGGAAGACATTGATCTATGCGTGCGCGATCCCTCGCCGCACGCAATTTCTCTTCGGTCGCCCCCCTCTCGACTTCCTGCCTCTTGCTTCCCCTGCCCTCTGTGTGTTTTTTTTTACCATCGTCCCCTTCTCCTCCTCTTCCTCCTCTTCTCTCACTCGTTCAGTCGTTTAACCTCTCCCTTCTACCCCGTGCAGGAGTAACCGCCGTCCCTGCGCGTCGTTTTGTCTTCCGCTCGCTCCGTCTCCCGCTTGCGCTCTCTCTCCGTCTCTCGCTCACCGCCACCACCGCTCCTCCCTCCCTCCGCAAGACCCAAAATCTTTCGGCGGCCACTTCTCCGCCGCAAGGACCACCGCTCCACCCCTCCCGCCCCGTGGAACCGTAAACAAACCGAGAACGTCGATATTGATCACCGAATCGACGACGCGTAGCTCCCGGCCCCCGAGTGGCCAGGCCGCGCGCAACGCCGAAGCGATGACATCAGACGGCAGGTGCATCTTAATCATAAGCAAATTGTGGGCAGTGGCGCAGCGAGGTTTGGCAACTGGCCCTGGTGAAAGCATTTAAATGCCGGCTCCAGCAACAACGCCCCCTCCCCTCTCCCCCTACATCCAACTTATCTTCCTACCTCTTAGTAGCCCCACGCCTGGGCCCGTGGTGCCTTGGTGCAGTTGCATGGCCGACACCTACTCACGAGCTACGCAGGCAAGTCACCCGGTTAGTCACTATATTGGGGGGGGGGGGGAAGAGGATTGCCATCCACCCGACCAACCCTGCTGCTCCTGCTGCACCCGATGCTCCCGGCCTTCCTCGGCCTTCACCTCTCATTACCCACAAAGCGCTCGCCACAAATGAACCACGGGATACCTCGCTGGTCTCAAAGGGCACAAACCATCACGTGACACTCCGGTCATCCCCGCAGCAAAAGCAGCGGCGGCGGCTTCTGGCTAAGCCATCGGACAAAGGACTGCGGCCACCGCCATCGCTTGCTTTCAGATGCGCTTCCTCGGCCGTCTGGAACGCCCTTCCGATATTAGGAAGCCGCTGGGAGCTATGCACTTTCAAATCAAACAGATTGAAAACTCGTTCGTTCAGAACTTTCTGTTGACCCCCCCCCACGCACTTCTGATTAGCACGGTTGGCAACGCACGGTGAGAAATAAGTTCAATGTACACACGCACACACGCCGCTTCATCTCCTTTACCTGCACGCACACCTCCTGGCACCTGCCCAAGCCTTCCCTCGCCGCGAGTGACACAGCGGGCCCCCCCCCTCCCGCATCAGGGCAGCGGTACAGTGTGGATCGGCACAGGCTCCCTTACCCCCGTGCCGCTGTCTGGCACCGAGAGACGCGAGCGGTCTGGCACGTGTCAGAACGCAATGACGTCGCCACACGGGGGGGGGGGGGGGGGGGGGCGCGCGTTGCCGGAGGTTGGGGACGCGTGGCCGCTTGGTTACACGGCGCCGGTCCGCACGGCGGTAGCGGCAAAGGTCTGGGAAACGTAAACCGGCGACGGCTTCAACGCAGACCGCCCTGTGTCAAATGTGGCACTTTCCACAAAAGGCCGGGGGGGGGGGCAGAGAAAGGAAGACATTGATCTGTGCGTGCGTGCGCGATGACTCGATGCAGAAAATGTTGAATGCAATTGTTAAAGAATGCGACGGGCCCAGCGGCCAGAGGGGTGAGATGAACGTGCCTGCTTATATCGGCAAATGCTTGAAAACTCATTTCTATAGAACTGCTTTGTGTGTTTAAGTTGTTGTCCTTCCCTCCCCCCCCCACCACTTCCGATAAGCACGGTTTGGCTATGAATTTAATCAACGACCGGGGGGAAAAAAATGTCACGAAGCCAAGGAAAGTGGGAAGCTGGTGACACAAACAACCGTCAAAACAGGTTCCTTCAAAACAAGCCAAGCAGCAGCAGCAACGGCAGAAGACGCAACCAAGAATTGGCGGCCACAACCGAGAATTGGCGGCCGCAACCGAGAATTGGCGGCCGCAACCGAGAATTGGCGGCCACAACCGAAAATTGGCGGCCTCAACGCTCTTGGCCCCCTTACCACGATCGGAGGCTAGGCAAGCCGCGGGCCGCCTTTAACAATTTAAACAGTCGGCTGACCTTTTGCACACGGCCTTGTCCCGCGATCGCACAATCTGTCGCGTTTGCTGATTCTCGCATTAATGTAACGGCGAGGCCCCCCCCCCCCCCCATTGCCCCCAGCCCACCCCCCACACACCGCGCAAGCATGCCCGCGCGTGCCCGCTCCCTATATGTGAGGGGGCCAAGGGGTTATGTCATCGGCCAGCCTCGAAAATTACTGCTACAGCAATATAGCCGCGTGCAACTAATGCTATTGATCATGCCGCGTAATAACTCCCGCGGCCCGCCGATTGAAATGAAAACGCGATGCTCTGCATGCCACAGAGTTCAAGTATCGAACAGAAAGAGCAATCTGGGAATGCGCGGCGTGGCGTGCGGGCGGCTAAATAAAGAGTGACGGGAATTTAAAACAAAGATGACTGTTCAATACAGCGGGAGAATTCCTTTACATATCTTCATTTAAGTCGGGCGCCCGGTGCGCTGACAGATGCCGCGGCGCTCCTCGCTCACAATCAAGGTCCACTCCACACGCGCGTGTATGTGTGAGCGTGTGTGTGTGTGTGTGTACACGCCAACTTACCCCGCACGCACTCACAACACCACATGGGGCATGCCCGGCAACGTACGCGTTCGCATCGTAACGTGAACTCCGCCGACCCCCACAGATTTGACGATTTTGCCACAAGTTCGGTTTCGCGATTCGATTCAATGATCACGTTTCGATTAGTCACCGCCGCCGCCACCATCTCGTTTGTGTCGTTTCTCATTTTCCTCCGGCTCGTTTCTACGGCTCGGTTCTGCCCAAACTTTGTCGAGAACCCACCGATCCTGGCGTACGCCATTACACGTACGAATCGACACGTTGTCACATGCCTACTGCTTAAACGAAAACTGCTGATGAGACCAAAATGGTCAGAACAGGTAGACCATTTACTCGCTTAAACAAATGCCTTAACACACTGTTGGGGCAAGTGCTGTTAGCGAGCACCTATGAAGGCCGGCACGGCACACTAGGGGGTGAGCGGCCAACACCACGCCTGGCCGCCTTTGTCTCCCCAGTGGCGATGTTTACACCCCGCGCCAGGTACTCATTTGAGGCCGAGTCAACCTAGCGGAGGCCCAGGACTGCTACAGACAATCGTCACTGGCGTTGACCACGAGCGGGAATCATACACGGGTAGCAGAGTTCGAAGCGGCGCACGCAAACCACTACGCACACACAAGCACACGCACAGAAACTGACCGAATCCTAACTCCGGTACGAAATCAACTCTCCAGCTGAAAATTCCTCCGCGCCGTCAAAGTATGAAAGTTAAAAATGTTTACGCTAAGGACGAAGCAAAAATAAACTCCTTGGGGCCGCAGCACGTTTACACCTCGCGCACGCGCGGCTAATTAAGCGCCGTCTTTACGGAGTTTGTCCACGGAGTCGTTGGGAACGGTAATTTAGTCCTGCTCACCTGCGAGCGATACACCAGAGGGCAACTTCAAGGCAATTGTCACCGGCAACACATTTACTTTGCACAGTTCCCTTGGCCGCACGTTGGGAATACGCCGGCGTCTGGGAACAGCACGGCACGGCACGGGGACACGGGGGCACACGCAGCAGCTGTCTGTTCGAACGACACCAGCCGGAACAAGAATCACAAAAACAGAGTGTTTATTTGGACTGGAGGAGGAATCCGATGAGTTGTGAAGCTTTTTTTCACAGATGTCCAGCATGGGCGGGTCACAGCGAGTTGCAAGAGACCAACGGTACAAGAACATGATCGGAGAGCAAAATTGAGAAGGTGAGAAAGTCACTAAATGTAAATAAAGAATCGTGTATTCATAATTATTATTGTAGAAATAAAACTAGAGGAGACCCAAGCCAAACAGCAAGGCCAAGGGGACGACGTCACGTCCGGGTCAATAAAAAAATCGTTGAAAATTCTGTTTTGATGAACAGCGATTGGTCTGGAGAGCACACACACACGCAAGCTCAGGTAGTCATGTGATCGGTGTGTCCACAATCCGATTGGAAGATGCCATCCAATAAGGAGGAGCAGCGGTCAGATTTGGCCCAGCTTGGACACTTGTTTGACCGGTAGACAATTGAGCTGCAGTGACGAATTGACGGGAAGAATTTAACTTTGCGAGCTCAATGTGGACTTTTCTTGCCACCTACTCACAAACCACCCAGAGAAAAACACACATTCGTCAATAGCACTGAATAAAAAAAATATATACTTAGGAGATGTGCCGAGCAATAGTGCTTTTCACAGCACGTAAATAGACAGGCCAGAGAGATAGAATTCATTCTATTTTATTCTTGCTTACCGTGGCAATATGTTCAGAAGCTGAATGCCAATGTAGAGAGATCTGATAGCCACGAGAGGGCTTCAGGAGAGAGAGAGAGAGAGTTTGTGCAGCTTTGCTATTCCTCCATTGAACGAGTGCCAATGGCAGGGATGTTGCCAGTGTGTGTATGTCGTGGGTTTACCAACACACGACTTGCAATCCAGAGGTGGCCGGTCAGATTCAATCACCCCGGTAAAGTGTGGGTTTACTCTCCACCTCTTTCAAGACGTCCGGCCATCGTGGGCCAAATGGCATCTGGCGGTCGCCGCCCTGCTGCTAAACGGCGGTGCGAGCGAGCGAGAAGTTGTGGGGCTGTCCCTCGACCTGTGACTAAAAGCCATTCTCTATCCACTGCCGAGCGGCGTTTCTCTCGACAGCTGCGACGCGTACAGACGGGGGGGGGGGGGGGGCGCCGCCGCGGTGCGGTGGGGGGGGAAGGGGGTCGAGGTAGTCGGTGACGAGCACGCGGCCAGTTTGTAATTTCAGGAGGCGTACGTACGAGCCGAGCGTTTGCGCGAGCGCATAAAAAAAACCCAACTTCTGCCACATTTCAAATCAATAACACTTGGATAATGCACAGTGAAGAGCCGGCGATAGCTAAGGCGCCGTTCCTTAATGCATTATTTGTGGGCCTAATGAAAGCAGCGACACGCATTCGCAAAAGCCGCGCAAACCCCAACGGTTTGCAGAAAGGTTCCGTCCCACCGTTGTTGACTCCAGCTCGCGATTGGAGATTGACTTCCTGCCCGCATCGTGTTATTTTTTTCTGCTCGATCCTCTTCGATGTTAATTTTATATTACGACGTTCATTTTAGCAGGAAAGGCCCATTGAGCTATGTAGATATTTTTCAAAGCGACCTGGCTGCCACAAATGATAATTTATAGCGGCCAAAGACTCTAAACGCGTGACATGGATTCTGAATGTGGAGGGAAAAACCGGAGGATCTGGAGAAAAATCCACTTGACCACGGAGGGAGAGACACGCAAACTCTAAATACAGGCATCAGGGTCGGGATAGAACCTACGACCTCCTGCTTATCAGGCGAGGTAGTTAACATCTCGCCACTGCGCCACCCCCACATCTCCTTTTCCATCTTCCAGGCCCATCTCTTTAACTCTGCCAGTGCCCTCTCCTATGCCTTCATGGCACTTCCCCACTCGCTGTACCACAGCTGGAGACCACTGTGGGTACGGCGCCAGCCCGCGCCGGCTACATGGACGTTGTGTTCTGCACTGGGATTGTTGTTACTGCTGCTGCTGCTGTTGTTGTTAAGAAAATACAAAAAAAGCTGCACGCGATGCAATCGGGCCATTTAATATCAGAGATTCATTCAATACAAGCCATTCATTCAATACAAGCAAACTCAATCGATACAGGCAATGAAATAGATACAAGAAACGTATTCAATACAAGCGACTCATTCACTACCAGAAACTCATTTGAGACAAGGGATTCATTCAATACAAGCGATTAATTCGTTACAGGCGATTCATTAATTATGGGGCGCTTCATTCCATACAAGCGATTCATTCGTTACAAGCGAGTCATTCGACAACGAGCGACTCCACACGGGAGCAGAGGCGTGGCCGAGCGGGAGCGCGCACGTTTGCCGCTCGCGGTTCAAGCCCCGCGCCCGCCCCGGTTAACAACAACAACAATTCAAACGTCTAATGCGGCATTCCATCCGATGATCCCGATGTGCAATGCATGAAAAGCGGGAAACGAAAACAGAACCCGGGGAGGGCAACCGACCCAAACTAAAGAGGGAAGGCCTATTTCAAAGAGATAGATTTTCAAAGCGGACTTGAATATACTGCGGTGCACGTTCAGCGTAAAACGCACGACACCCCGACCGCTTGCCGGCGTCACCATCCCAAGTTTTAGGCCCAATTCCTTATCTTATTTTATATTATGTTTATACGGAGGTGCTTTGGCTCAAGGCTCTTAGCGTGGGTTTAAGAAGCAGTTAACAAAAAAAATATATAAGAGCGATTTAGATGGCAGGGGCAGTGCAAGGGTCCGTGGGACGAGTGACCGTAACAGAGGGGCACGTGGGGGTCACGTGAGGGATCCCCCAGGGGAGGGACGGGAAGGAGCGGAGGGGCGAGGGAAAAGGGAATGGGCGATGGAGGAGAGACGAGGCTTTGAGAGAGGAGCGTCAGGAGGTTAAGGAGGGGGAGACTGCTTCATGTTTATAGGAAGTTCATTTCAGTGGAAGGGTTAAACGTTTGAAAGATTACGCGCAAATTTTACTTGATTGGGCAAAACCACAACGTAGCATCGTCACCCACTGGCAGACGATACCCGGTTTGTGAAAGCTCACGCCTTTGTGTTACCCTTGAACTATGAGACGGGGGCAAGAATGCCAAAGATAGTGCATTATTATTCACCCGGATATCCACACACAGCATCACTTACTGTGGGACGAGACAACAGTTTTCAACAAACACAAGATCCACCGTGCAAAGTTATTAAACAAAGGAATTTAGCTCCGAGTCTTATTGCAGTTAAAAAACACATAACCGCAACTGTACATTTGGAGTATTGTTGCTTTACGAGGACAGAGTTTCATTGACGTCTAAAGAACGCTCAATGTGCGGTGTAATCGAAGCGCAGCAGGCAAAGGGTGGGACGCGACCGTGCGGTGGAATGATGAAATGAGCTACTGGGCAAAGTGCCGGGTGGATCACGACATTGCAGGACTGTGAGAGATGGCGACCACTTGGGGAGGCCTTCATCCAGCAGTGGACCGATTACGGCCAATGATGATGATGGAAGATAATTCGGAAGCCACTGGGGCTATGCACTTTTACATCTAGATTGAAAACTCAGAGCTGCTTATTACGTTCAGCTTGTCGTCCTTCCCCCACACGTCCGATTATCACCGTTGGCTACGTACGGTGCGGAAGAAGTTCAAACAAACGTAATCTTCTCCTTGTTTACCAAGTGTCTGCTCCCTGTTTGCACCAATTACAGAACTGTTGTCCATCACTGTGAAAGACGCTCATGTGGGTAAGCTCCGATCGGTAAAAATAAAAAAAAATCTGATTGTAATTATTATTGCTAACATGTAATGTTTATTTAAAATTCTACGGGGGAAGGGGGGGTGAAAATTTCAGTAGCCTTTTGAGTCGCCCCCGGTGACAAAGAAATACATCAAGCAATCACTTTTTCTCTTTGAACATATATAGATCTCGGCTTGGAAAATGCGAAAAAATGTACGTTGAATGAGAATGACAAGTTTAAGACACAGCAAATCAGTGACAGGCACCAGACACTATATTTCTATCAGGTCAACCTCTACTGCCAAGGTGAATAGCCCCAATTGGCAGTTTTAGTACCAATGTGTCCAGATAGTGTGGCATTAGGCAACCCCCTCCCTCCCTCCCCCACCACCGCTCCCCCCCCACCACAAACCCCCGCCTCATCCGCCCCCCCTCCACCAACCCCCCAGGTCGAGCTTCTTGAACAATTACCCCATGTCGTTGAATAATTGATCAGTTATTGGTATCTGGGTGGAGTGGTGGTGGCACAGCGGTTCCCCGCACCGTACCACGAACCCGGATATCCGAGTTTGATTCCCGGCCAGGGTTACTGTCAGTGGTGCGCACGACTTGCCGGCAAGGGGCACACGTTTGGCCTTTCCGTAAAAAAACGGCAAAGCAGCGCCCACTGTCGATAAGTCAATATCATCGATTTATCGAATGCTGCTTCGATGAAACAATTGCTCGAATAATTAAGAAAAATTACATTTAAAAATAAAAACCATCGACTTGGAATTCGTTTGTCGTTTGCGCGAGCGAATATTTTCGTTGCTGTGCAACGAGTCTGGTAACGCCATCATCGTCGCCACACCGCGTCATGTGCTGGGCCTGCATTGCGGTGAGTTTTAAGAGTCGGGGTAAGAGGAGCAGCCCTGCAATTTCTTGCGTGCACCAACTGCTGCCGGGAGAGACGACACCAGTGGGGCCCCCGAGTGAGGGCCCCCCCGAGAGGGAGAGGGGGGGGGCGTGTTGTTGGCCCACTCGTCCACGCCGGTCGGACAACTCGGAAGAGGCGAGGGCACCCACACTTGACCCCACCGCACGTGACCTGCCGATCGACTGCGGTGGACACATTTGCACCGCTGGGTGGACGGACGCGGCGCTAGGGATTTCAGAAACACTTTCCACGTTGTTTCAACTGCCGTGCCAGGAGATAGCAAGTTTTATATATATCTACAATAAAAAAAACATCAATCGCTTTAGCGTTAGTTTCCTGTGCTAACCACCCACCTGCCGGGTACGGGTTCATCTTATGAACTTGGCATTGAATGATCCAGACGACCACATGAAAATCAACTGCTTAGGCCACTGGCCAAAGGTCACACAGGGCCACACGCCGACACGACTCTGCCTTCAAATCTAACGCTTGATGTAGCTAATGAGAAATCCCATCACAACAGGGGCCAGACTTTCCCATCCATATGCCTTGCGTGCGTGTACAAAGTTCTGAGCGTTGTCTAGACCTCCAATTCAAGAGATGCATCAACACGCAGAGCCGTGCTGCTCACGACCACCCATTCATGCACAGCACGTGACCACCACATTGCACGGTGAAAAATGCTCTCTGCCTTGCCTAGACCAGCGGCTCAAACGGGCTGAACATACGGCCGTGTTGTCGTCCGGTCCACCCGGCTGGGACGAGATGAGAGTGTGGCCGTCTCTGTAGGGGACACAAGCCACTTCGTTGAGCCATCAACGAAACAAGGGGGGGGGGGGGGCGGCCACGACCGTGCCTTACTTAACGGGGTCGTCCCATCACGACGCGCTATTGCCGCGGCATCTCTTATTCATGCAGCACCGCCATGCGGACTTACAATCTACGGCAGCTTTTGTTTTATGCCTTTAAGACGGTATAAACATCACCGTGGCATATATACATATACTTTAAAAAGTTTTTTTCTCTTGCCCAATTTTCCCCCTTCATTGGGCCATGCCGCGTCCAAATCGGGATGCCGTTCACGGAGTTTCTGTTCCACCCCTCCGTTCTGTGACCGGCGTTGTTTGGACCCGGGCTCGCGTTCAGTTGTAATAAAAACAATAAAAATACGAAAAAAAAGTTAGTTTCTCTTTTTACACTCGTGTGCACCTCCTCGCTCCGAAGTCGACCATTTATGCAATCAAGTGCTCTTTTTTTATTGACGGGAACACGCACCGTCAAAAATCAATGACTAAGTAAACAAATTATTATTAATGTTATAACGTGCCCAGGGCTGACTGGGCAAACGCGAGCGCGCGCTTGGCTACTAGGCCCACCCGAGTATTGAGAGCCCGCGCGATGAGAGTGGTTTCACTCCGAAAAGCAGTTATTTCGCTGTGGGTTATTGTTACATTTTTTTTTATCCTAACTGTTCTTTATTGAAGTAATTTCGGACACTAACCGTTTCAATTGCAATTCTCTTAAGTACTGGCGAGGCGAGGCGAGGCCAGCCGGACCCTACACGTTTATGCGGGACACACACCAGCAACCACGGGACACAAAACAAGTTGCCCCAGACACCCGAGTGCAGTTTCTCTCGCTTGTGCGGCACGGCGCCGGTGCGTGGTGCCGGTACGGCAGCTGCCACGCGTGCGTGCGTCCGTCCGTGCGTGCCAGGGTTTGCCGCGGGAGAGACAGCCGCATAGCATCGTCCGACGTACGCATTTGCAAAACGCGAAGCTCATTGAACAGGGCTCTGCATGAATAACAAAAGCGTTCAGTGGTAAATATCAACAATGCTCTGCATTTCATGAGTTGGGAGGTGGAGCGGGCAAGGATGGGAGAGGGGGGGTAAATAGCCACCATCACACACCCCCCTCCTTGCATCAGCAATTGGGGGTTCACATTCTAAGGCGCCACGGTGTCGAGATGTTATCTCCCTCGCCTGGTATACAAGGAAGGTCGTGGGTTCGATCCAGACCCCGACGCCTGCTGTATATTTTGAGTTTGCGTGCCTCTCTACCCGTGGATTTCTCCGGGTCCTCCTGTTTCTCCCTCCCCATTTAGAATCAACGTTGCGTTTAGGAGTATTTGGCTGCAATAAATGTCCACGTTTTGAGCCATCACTTGTGACAGTGAGGTCCCTTCTAAAAAAAAAAAGCTAAATAGCTCAGTGGGTCTTACCTGGGTAAAACAAAAATAGTAGTCGCGGGAGTAAGATGCGTTACGGCATTAACGATTCACAGACCGACCTGGACACAGGCACCCATAAACCTACGAGACTCGCACGACGTTCTCAGATTGTTGTAAAAGCAATCTGCATTACACTTCGTTTGCATGTACTCACCAGGTCTTTACAAATCCTCTGGTCACTTAAATGCGTGCGCAGGAATTTATGGTTTCCAGGAGGTGCGCCTTCAAATGTAGGTTCACAAATCATTAAGATTAATAGGTACCGGCTGCCAAAAACGTGCATGTGCGACGCAGGAACAATGCAAAGACAAAGATCACCCGTGTAACCTTAGACTCTAGGGGCAAGTGCTGTTAGCGAGCACGTATTAAGGCTGGAACGGTACACGAGGGGGGTGGGTGGCCAGGACCATGCCCGACCGCCTTTGTCTCCCCAGTGGCGATGTTTATATACCGCACCAAGTACCCATTTGAGGCCGAGTTGACCTAGGGGAGGGCCAGGACCGGTTTAGATAATCGTCACTGGTGTTGGCCGTCAGTGGGAATCGAACCCGGATCGCCGGATTCGTAGCGCGTTAACCACTACACGACATACACATGCGAGTGCATGCGTGTGTGTATGCGTGTGTGTATGCGTGTGTGTATGCGTGTGTGTATGCGTGTGTGTATGCGTGTGTGTATGCGTGTGTGTATGCGTATGTGTATGCGTATGTGTGCGCGTGCATGTGCGTGCATGTGCGTGCGCGTGCGTGCGTGCAGGGGGTGTGTAGGGGGCGAGTAGGGAGCGGTAGTGTAGCGGTTAGCACGCTGCGCTACAAACCTGGCAACCCGGGTTCGATTCCCGCTCACGCCCAACACCAGTGACGATTATCTAAATCGGTCCTGGCCCTCCCCTAGGTTGGCTCGGCCTCAAATGAGTATCTGGTGCGATGTATAAACATCGCCACGAGGGAGACAAAGGGGGCCGGGTGTGGTGTTGACCACCCACCCCCTCGTGTGCCGTGCCGGCCTTCATTGGTGCTCGCTAACAGCACTTGTTCCTACAGTCTGTTAAGGCTATACAGGGGATCTTTGATCTTTGTGTGCGTGCGTGTATGTGCGTGTATGTGTGTATGCACACACATGTATGAAATGAATGATTATGTTTGAGCAGCTCAGCCTATTTATTTGATCAGTTAGCCTGTTAGCTCAAAGTGGCCAAATAAAACAGGATATAACCATGACAGTGTGTGAACTCCGGTCCCATGTGACAGTAATAAATAGAGACCTCGGTTAAAAATTTCTCACAAACATTTCAGAATCATTTGCTTTGATCAATCCACTGCTGGACGAAGGGCTGCCCCCCCTGCCCCCCCACCCCCCACAGCTGCTGCCGTCTCTCCTGTGATGCAATACACTGGTCACCTGCACACACGCGTTTTGAAAGAATCCGAATCCGCATTTAAACTGGAGGAATCCGACGAGCTATGAAGCTCTTTTTGACCGATGTGGGCATACTTTCAGATGCGTTCCATTCCCTGGCTGCCACTCCGTCATCATTCCAGGCCAATGACCATCATCCCCGTGAGTTGTGACGCATCCTGCCCAAGTCCACAGACTAGATCTATATTTTTTGATTTTCACCAGGTTAAGGCCCACTGACTTGAGTAGCAACCTGGCCATCACAAACGATAGCTCAACGAAGTGGCGTATCACGTGGACATTTAAAGCAGCCAAACACTCTAAACGCGTGCCGATTCTAAATGTGGAGGGAAAAAACGGAGGACATTTAAACTCCAAATACAGAGCAGGCCGTCAGGGTCGGGATCGAACCCACGACCTCCTGTGTACCAGGCGAGGTAGATAACGTCACGTCACCGTCGCGCGGGCATTTACAGCAGCCAAATACTGTAAACGCACTACGATGATAAATGCGGAGGGAAAAAACCAGAAGCCCCGGTGTAAACATCCACATGGCCACCATGGGTTCTGTCAGGTCACGTATATGGTGGGGTGAAGTGTGGGTAACTCCACCACTTTCTAGAGGACCCTCCAGCATGGGAGAGTCGGTCGCAATAAGCTTCAGAGCGTCCCTCTGGAGCTCCCCCGAGTTAAGGTCCGTCTGGCAGCAGTGCTGCGAGCAACCACTTGTAGGGCTGCACCTTTGCCTTGCTACGGTCGCTAAACATGCCACGGCATTAATTCGGCAAAGCCCGTCTTGACGGCGGGCAATTATCATAATCCATTGCAGTACATTATTCAGGTCTATTGCAGTAAAACTGTTCAGGCAATTATTACCTTGGAGTACTAATTGTGCACCGATGCCGTTGATGAATTGCATTAATTATTAACAAACCTCGTGGCTTCAGCGCGCGACCAATTTTCCCCTCCATTCACGTGTAAATTCGGTCTTAACGAGCGCGTGCTCATTCCATGGCGAGCAGTGACACGTGGGTTTCATCGACAACGCGCGGGCAAAGCGGAGCCACGTGGGGGGGTTCTGGCCTCCGACCTCCGTGCCGGGAATCTAACTCGGGCTCGCCGGGTTCACGGCGCGGCGCGCTCAGCACCAGGCACCTGCCGGGGTTCCATTGCGCGCAGTTGCCGAATGCGATCTTTTGTTGGTTAAACAAATTATTGGGTGGCAATGCTGCTGCTGCACAAGTAAGATTAACAAAACAACTTAAAGCACGTTCAACCACACTGTGGCCTAAAAAGGATTATTAAAAGGTGATGGCCCTTCTTCGTGGCACATAAGTAGAGAGGCGAGCGAGATAGGGCAGATAAGAGTTGGAGTCTGCGCTTGACACCATGGGGGCCTGAATTAATTTTTTTAAGAATGTCTCCTGATGAACAGTTTCTTTTAAATCGCCAAAAAACTGCACTAGGTCAGTGTTCAAAGCGTCCTTTTGTTGTTCAGTTTGCGTTACGTACTCGCCGTCGAAGTGGACTGCGTCAGAATCAACTCGCGATATCCTGCCGGCGTCCTCCAATTCCCTTTCCACCCCCGCCCCCCGGTGCCCCCCCTTGCCACACTACAGCAGTTCCCCAGGTTTTTTGTTCACTAGACCGCAAGGTGTCCCGATGATGTTACGTAATTCAGGACTCAGAGTTCGGTAGTTCAGTTGTGTGTGCGTTTGTTTTTTTACACCAGGTAAGGCCCACCGAGCTGCACAGCTCTGTTTTTAGAAAGCGACCTGGCCACAAATGATAGCTCAACGAAGCCGCCGCTTCTCGTCGTGTGGAAATTTATAGCAGCCAAATATAACCTCAACGCGTGTCGATTCTAAATGTGGAGGGGGGGGGGGAAAAAAACGACCCGGAGAAAAATCCACACGACCATGGGGAGAGAGACATGGAAACTCCAAATATACAGCAGGGGTCAGGGGTGGGATCGCACCCACGACCTCCTGTATACCAGGCGAGATAGTTAACATCTCGCCACCATGCAAACTCCAAATATACAGCAGGCGTCAAGGGGTGGGATCAGACCCACGACCTCCTGTATACCAGGCGAGGGAGTTAACATCGCCACCGCAGCACCCACGTGTCAATAAAGGATCACCACTGCCACTACATCTCTACCAACGTTCATTGGTCAGTCGAGTTTATTTTGAAGGACCCTGTGAGCTAAAAAGCCCTTAAGTCGGATTTCATCAATAAAAACAGTACGAGTCAACGTCTTACTCTGGTCCAAATTGTAGTCCGCTCTTAATTATTATCAGGTCAGCCAATCGGTAAACTTTAGCGAATCTCTTTACATACATATAGAGTAGAAGGCATCCGTCGATTTACGAACGTGCGGTTTTTCGAAATTTCGCGTTAAAGCAATTGGCAAATGACGGCCGCTATGCGACTGACGAAATCGAATTTTACGCGCGAACGCAATTTCACTACGGCCGCGCGCCGCCGTGACATCATGAAACGAGAAGCCGCCCGGAAGGGCTGCGTCATCGTCCAATCCGCGACAGCGTCACGGTGTCCCTGCAGTGCAGCGGTAACGCCTCCACCATCGCGCCTTTACCGTCATTCCAACGTGCAGCAAAAGCAGGTCTTTCGGCGAGTTCCCTGAAAAGGTTAATTATTTCAGTTTCGAATTCATTGCTATCCAATCCTTTCCAAATTTACATTTTTATTATTATTGTAGTATTTTGAAAAGTGATAGGCGTTTCTTTTTAGGTTAAGGAGAAGAGTTGAAATGACTGTCCAAAACACAACCCTCATTTTTAAAAATAAAATTTACAGGAAAAGCCATTCCAAATTTACGAAATTTATTTACATGGGTTTTTTTAAAGAACCGCATCCTTTGCATAAATCGAGGAGATACCGATCCAGCCAATTACCAGTTTCGGTTTTCAGTGCGACGCGGAGGGGGGGTTCTAAACGGCCTTCCCAAATGCTCCCGAGTCCACATCTTCATCTGCACTCGTTAGCGTTGGGTCTCACTGTGGCCGGGGCCGTAGTTTTGGCGGCGGCCAGCGCCCGACAGCGACGATTTCCGTCCGCTTCGCAGCAAAGCGTTGGCCAAAAATAAACAAACAAAAAAAACGCTTTCGTCCCGACGGACGTTTTCCGCGGGGTGATCTCACGGGGGAACAAAAAATAAAACGAACGCCGGCCTCTACCGCCGCTCAACTTCTGCTCGCTTCGGAAAAGCGGACACAGACGCTGCTTCCCTTTAAATATTAATTAGCCACGAGCAAGAACCTTGAGTGGGGTGAGGTCGCCGGTCCCTGTCCTATCACCTCCCCCAACCCCTCCCCCCCAGCTCCTTCCTCGCTCTCCCCGTTCACTTAACGGGCAAGAGGAGAGACAAGAGAGGGGGAGAGGCTGGGGGGGGGGGGGCTCACTTCCGCCGGCTTTATTTAGCTGCGAGCGTTCTCCGATTACGGCAGCGGCAACGCGACGGCATCGCGACCGTGCGTGGGAAACGCCGATCGCAGAGGTCGGTATGTAAAGGTGGCCGCACGGTGTAGGGGTCACAGGACAGAGCCGGCGACCGGTGGGCCACCTGGGGCCTTGAATCGTCGCGAGATTGTTCGTCGCGTGCACAATCTGACCGACGTCTCGAACTCTCGGATGTGGAGGGAGCCAAATTAGGAATTTGTCCGTCACTTTACACCGCACTCAAACTGCAGGGACGGTTTGTTGATCTAACCACTGATGCAATGCACTTTTTCAGCACGTGCACGAAAAAAAACTGAAAGTTTTCCAAACTTACTCACCATTAGTTTTGCCCAATTATTTGAATGCTTTTTTATTTGAAGGATTCTGCGACTCTTGATGCTGTGCGGTGGTTACCGTACTCTGAACCCGAGTTTGATTCCTGGCCACGGCATCAGCAAGCGGGGACCGCAAGCGTGCCGAGTGGCTGGCAGGGGACACACTCCGGCACGCCTGACACAGTCAGAGTGCCTCCACTGCAAGGCACCCCAGCACGCCTGACAGTGATGTAAAGGCCGCTTAAGGGAGGAAATTAAAAAAGCGCAGGTGGGAATGGATGTGTTTGCCGAGACGACTCATTAGGCAGAGGCACCGTGGGCCTGACCTGGCCTCACGGCAGGCCCGGACGACGGCACCGCGGCGCAAACGCTTAAGAGCGCTTGTGACGACCCAATCGTTTCAGCTGCCCATGAAGCCCGGCAGTTCAGGCCTAACTATCGTTGGTGTCACTTACGAACGCTCAAGTCTTGTGGGTCAAACCACTGCCGAATGAAGGCCTCGCCACAGACCCCGGCAACCTCCGATTAGCACGGTTGGCCACGTACGGTGCGAAAGAAGTTCAACATACGTGGGGCTTGATTGACCATACCTTACCGCGCTGGCTACGGCGGGATGGGGTAACGGGGAAAGTGGCTCGGGGCCGGTTCGGATCGTACTCAACGCTCGTGTTAAGCCGTAGCCAAATTTTTAACGCGGGCAAACTCCGGGGGTCCATAAAGCAGTGTCCTAACCATTGCGCCACCACTCTCCCCGAGAGCCACTTCAAATGGCATTTAACGTGGAGTGGTTTGCTTGCTCAATTAAATATTAATATTGCAAGTTTAAATATATATAGAGCAGGTTGCTAGACCTTCAAATAGGTGTGACTCACAAAGGTGTTTGGCAGGGTTCTGTGATTTTTCCTTTCTCTTTGCCCTAAAGGCTTCAGGCAAACTGTGCGCCTGCATCTATTTACATGTTGGCGAGGAGAGCGATACAGACACGCACTAATAGTACAGCAAAACCTCGTTATTTGGGTATTTGATCATTCGCAATTGTGGATAATTCGACACGGCTGCGGCTTTCGGCATATATACGGTATTAGGAATTCGCCACAAACCGAAATGGTGTACTGAATGGTCCAATTTCGGCATAAACGTGGAACAACGCCATCCGCCACGACCAAAACAACTCGGTTATAATTTAGTGATAAAGTGAACACATGGTACAGTAAGTGCATACTAAGTGTGCATTAAGCCCCCTCCACAACCTATGTCACCTACCACATGGAAGCAACCACATCCTCCTCCTCCTTCGCCTGCAGTGCTGGTTATGGATGGCAAGCGTTACTTTTTTCCTAAAAATCACTGTTGGAAAACAAATTTTGAAAAAAAATGCATTGGTGCAGGAGGGACTGGGAAGTAGCATTGCACATAATTAGAAATATGGGATAATTCGTCAAGGCCAGAGCCCCATGTGTGTCGAATTAACAAGGGTTTACTGTACGTAGATTCCATGGTTGGCATATCTGCCAAAGTAGCAGCCAATGATGTTGCAGGGAGGGGCGGGGTATGTAGCGACGCCTATTATTAAACCATTTTTAGAACGCGCCTAATCACGACACATCTCCGAAGCCAAGCATGCGTGAGCCTGGATAGTGCGTGTATGGGAGACCGCCATACATAAAGTGGGTGCTACAACAGGCTTCCGCGGGGCTAGAGGGCCCAAGAGGCCAGTGCGCCTAAATGTTTTGTTGTACTCCACTTCTACATCTGTGCGTCCGCATTAATGCTCACGTTACGCCCCGTGCCCCTTCGTCGACCAGCGTGGTGAAGTATGGTCAAATAACCGACACGCCCCTACGCGGCATGGGAATGCTCTCGGGGAGCAGTGGCATGACAAAACGGCTATACATGCGGACAAGATAACGGTGTTTTGACTAAAAAGTCTACCTCGACCATAAGGAATTTGTTGTCAGGTTCACTGGGAGCGGGAACTCCAAAACATCGTCCAACGAAGTACTCCGTGGCCCGTGCACCATTTAGACGACGACCTTTTCACCGGTAAGATCCAACAAGGAGGGGCGTGCTCAAGCTTCCAGAAGCCGAAAGGGCGCTATCAGTAAGGGCTGGGATGTGACCAAGTGAACTTTGGACATGGGGCAAATGTGGCACCAACATGATGCACACACTCCCCCCTCTCCAACCCCCCACAAATCCCCCCTCCTCCTCCACCCCACCCAGGCACCAGGCTAATCAGTGTCACAGGCTGTCCTGTAACACACCCACGCGTCTGTGTGTGTCCAAGGTCCGGGGAGACACTGCCAACGTCCCCTGCCCCATCTGCAGCACTACCCATGAGACAATTCCCCACCGCTCGTGATCATTAACCCTAGAAACCGTAGTCAGAGCGATTTCCCCTGCTCAAACGAGCATTGAGGCCGTGCTCCATCTGCCGTTCACTGCCCTTCTTTGTCGTCTTCCTTCTCCTCCGCACGGCTGGCGGAGGTGCAGAGCAACAACTTCAGTTTCACATTCTGGTGGTCAAGCCAGACAACGCTGTCAGGAGCGGTATCACTCTGATGTTAACAGCCCTGAGCCCAGCGGTAAAAAAAATCCGCATTGTTATGGTGGGGGGGGGAGTCTATTCAAATGACACCGTTGACTTGCTAACAAAGTGGTACTCGTTTTACCAACCCTGCAGGGATAATTGGCCGAGTTAACCTCAAAGCAGGATGAGCTGACATCCTTCCGATTGTGAACTGCCCGCTCTGCCGCTGAGACTAACTATTAAAAAATAAATTTTTACCAGGTAAGGCCCACGGGAGGGTACAAACGGCCACGCGTGCCGAACATGCGGCGTGTACCCCGACCCTCCCGTCGACAACAACTCCGGGCCGCCTCGGGGGATTCCTCAATCGTCGACAGCGACCCACAACAGAAAAGTGTTGGTGTGTGGGGGGGGGGGTTGGGGTGCCGATCGCCTGCAACGTCCGCTGGGCTTGTTCCCTCAGCAAGTGACAGCCACCACGTACTCCAGCTCGCCCCCCCCGGCGCAGCAACGCAACAACGGCGTCCCTCTCTCTCTGGAACTGCGGCACTTTTCCGAAGGCGCGTTCAAGGCAGCGGCCGTATCGTCGGTGGCGGCGGCGATAGCGGCAGAAAGAACGAAACAAGAGTTGGCGCGGGTCGACCGCGCCAACCGTCAAACACCCCCCCCCCCCAGCCCGTCGCCATCGCCAGCTGAGAAACAAACATCCTTGAAGCGCTATTAATAGCAGGCCTCATCTCCTCCACTCCAAATATAACCCGCGACACTCCATTACCCATGCGCGTGCGCGCGCTCTGCTCGTGCGGCGCGGTCCGACGCAGCGCCCCGGCGATGCCTCTCGCTCCGCCGCCCTGACAGGGGGCACATTAAGGCTGCCCTGCTCGCATCACGGATAATAAGTTACGGAAATTACTCACGGGAGAAGTGGACGGTGCGGGGGGGGGGCGGCAGGTTGCTACACCGCACGCGGACGACCAAGCGCGTCAAGTTCAAACGGCGACCGTGGCAGAGCGACGGCTTAGCGGGAAAACGATGAACGGTGTGGAGCCGTGTACCCCCCCCCCGCCCCCACTGGCCCCCCCACCCGGGCCAGCTGGCTCCGTAGCGCTTTGGCTAGGCTCAGGCTCGCTTTAGAATCCATGCTCTGCTTGGGCTTTGCGAGTCCACCGCCCCGTTAGGTCTGCTGTGTGCAGAGGGAGATCGAAGGGCCAAGCTTCCACGGGTCTATAAAGTTCCCCGGTCTTGAAACTAGACCCTCTTTTCCAGTCCCAATGCCCGAAAACCCCGGCTCTTCCGGGGGGGGGGGGGGGGGGTGGTGGCGAGCAGCGTGCCGCGATGGCGAAGCGGCCGGTACACAGCGGGCCCAGAAATATTTTTTTTTGGTCCACAAACACAGCTCCATGCAAACCTCAAACGGACGGCGGGCCGATTTGATAGAATAAGCAGTAAGCAGGGCCATTGCTCGGAAAACGTCTCCTGTAATTTATGTTCCCCCCCCCCCCTCTTCAGGGTGGTGTCATTGATGAATGCGTCGAGTTTTGTACTAGCGGCACACCACTGTCGACGCAGTCACTTTTTTTTATCCTAAAATAATGAGGTTTTTTTTTTTACACCACACTTTTACCAGGCTGGCTCGTGTGTGGGTTGTTAAATGTTTTAATAACCCCCTTAATCGATATTTACATTTCCAATAATCATTTTAAGGAAGAGGGCAGGACGAACCGAGCACTGCTTCGACTTACAACTTACGTTAGTTAACCATGGCCAGGGAATTTAACTTGGCTCACCGGGTTTATAGCACGATGTGCGCTAACCACTGTGCGACCAGTCTCACCAAAAAGGCACACTCCATTCGCGATAACGATATTAAAACAATCATCATCATCACCATCATTGTCGTGCCCAGGGTTATCACGGGTGTGCCAAGTCAGTTAAATATGTATATTGCTTCGCAACGTTGTTATGTCACATTCTGCCACTTCCATTCAGGCTCATGGCGTGCTCACCGAGGCGGCCTGTCTCATTACAAGTAATGTCATAATGTACTTGGGCAGAGGACCATTTGCTGCCATCCTTCGCGCTCGCCCATCTCAGAAACTAATAAATAGGTCTCACCGCGCGCGAAATGAACTGTGTGCGGCGGCAGATGCGAGATTTGGCCTTCGCCGAAGACAAACTCGACCTCGAAAGTCGGAACCCTTGCACCGTCCGCCACCTGCAAGAAAACTTTGAAAAATTGAGCAACGATATTCAGGTTTCTTTGGGTTAGATCGCGTAAATATAAGTGCCGTTAAACCCGCCACTACCTGGCAATTCTGGCGCACAAAAAAAAAAATCGCTCCATGATGCTGGATGTACTCAGATTCGTAAGGTTTGTCACGTGAACAGAACATGCCAGTTCGGGTTTAATGACAATTATATATTTACGCGATCTAACCCCAAAAAAAAACCTGTATTATGGATACTGGTCGCGAAAGCCTATAATGATGATACGAATAAGAGGGAGATTTTTCAGCCCCTTTTGTCAATTGCACGGTTGGTTACGTATGGTGCAAATGAAGTTCAACACACGCAAGGACACAATCCACTGCTGGATGAAGGTTGTGCATCGGTCGTAGCAAGGCAAGTCACTGTACTTTGTCACGCTGGTCAGTGCGGGTTGGTGAAGGGAGGCCCAGGATTGAGTCAAATATCACTCTAATTTACACTATTTTGTATCTTACCAGATCAGGCCCACAGTAGATCTTTTTTAGAAGCGACTTGGCCACAAATGATAGCTCAAAAATGATAACTCAACGAAGTGCCTTATATCCGGGTGCACGGTGCAACTGTGCTAACCAATGGCGTTATCCGTGGAGTCGCATAATCGAACCAAAAATCGGTAGAGATAACCTAAATAAATCGAACAGAGCAGCGAGCCTCCACCCTGCATTCACCCACGCAATGGAGAACCAGACCCGGAGCAACCCCAGCATTACGTTCGGCACGTGCCGCAAGCCTTTTAAAGTGGCCGTGTGCACGACGCACATGTGGCCAAGCGTTCGGTGTTGAGGACACGGTGAAATGTCAACGAGTGAGTCTAGTGCAAGACCGAGGATAATTAATAACATGCAAGGGGACCCAACGTGGCTTTGCATGCAGGGCCGGAACTGGGAGGCGAGGGGTTGGCGGATTACACAAATGCTCAAAAACTCCCTTCCTGTGGGCATTGAGGTGCCCATACACTACCTCGCCAGGAAGACTAAAAAAATTAAATATGGACTCCATCTGTTGTGTCTGTATGGGATGAAGCGTTTCTTCCTTGCACACGTGGGTTTTCGGCAATTTCCAGGTTCCTCCCACATGTAAACACTCATTAAATTGGTTGATACCATCTTTATACGTCGAGGACCGCAGAACTTTGGGAATTGAAAAACTTGATTGAAAACTAATTTCTTTAGAACCGATTTTTGTGTTTAGTTTGTCATCCTTCCCACGCACTTTCGATTAGCACGGTCGGCTACATAGAGTGCGAAAGAAGTTCAAACATACAAAGGGGGCTCTTACCCAGCGGTGGTATTACGTGTTTTATGCCAGGAGTAGACTGGGAAGGGGACGAGCAGAGGTTGTTGAAAATGAGACTTGACTCGCCGTGATGATGTGGGGACTTTGCACAGCAGGTTGTACACAAACGAGCAATTCCACATGGTTGCTTGAGTGGTAAACCACGTTGGCATCGTAAGGGAAGTCGCGGATACAGTTTTGTTTATGTCCGTGGGTCCGTTTGTACATCAACGGTTGGCTCCGAACGGTGCGAAACAAGTTCAAACATACATCGATGGGTATGATACATGGACAACCTATAGACCAGACCTGCGGTGAAGACCATGATGAGTTCTCATATGGCCAACCGACTTCAGACTTATAACGACAATAATCACAAAAAGCATTGCTAGTTCAATTACAATTACATCGTAATTGTAATTACATCGTAATTGCAATTCACTCCGGGGCATGCCATAAACAAATCGCGATGAAATGTAACACAAAGACTGCCAATACCAATACTCAGGCTTGTTTAGGTTTTGGGCAAGAATGGCTTCTTCAATAATTAAATACCTTCACGTTGTTTTGATTTATTTTACGTAGCATTATTACGCTGCTACGTAGCAGCACGTTGAATTCAAGTGCGTTCGAATGCATGTGGTTGGGACGTGTATATTCAACGATACATTAAATGTCAAATTCTATACGCACAGATTGTATGTATGTTGAACATCTATGGCACCGTACTCAGCCAACCGCGCTAAATCGGAGGTGCATTACAAAACGGAGGATCCCTTAAAAGACTGGCATTGCCAGCTTGCTTGACTTTGAAACTGGCTCCGACATCGCTTCCATCTGTACACTGGGAGGCTCTTACCTGCAGGCTGGGTCTAATTGACATGTAATTTTTTTCCCCGCTCTCTACAGCTGTCCTTCAGCATTAGAACAACTCCCTGCCACTCGACAAGCTCCCAAACCATTTACATATTTCTGTGATGGCCCAACAAGAGAAACTAAAACCGAATTATTTTTATCCCACCAGGTACGGCCCCCACACAGAGCTAAAGAGCTCTTTTTCTCCAAGTGACCTGGCCACGAATGATAGCCTCAACGAACTTGCTTATCACATGGAAATCTCTCACGGGCAAATACTCTAAAAATGCGTGATGTTGATTCTAAATGGAGGGAAAAAACCGGAGGAGCTGGAGAAAAATCGACGCGACCACAGGGAGAACACGCAATTCCAAATGTACAAGCGTCAGTGTCGGGATTTGAACTCGCAAACTTCTGTGTAGACTAGATGAGGTAATTAACATCTCGCCATAGCGGCATCTGTGATGGCCCTACAAGAGAAAGGCGCATCACATCCTTCCAAAAGTCTATGCCAAGACCACTTGTCCGATGGGATCAATGGGGCAGGGAGCTTCAAAAATGACGGCTCAAGAGGGACCCAAATGTCTCCCAGGATGAAGTTACAGGAATCGTTAGACCCAGGCATTAATGTCCATCAGATCTGTCATGGTCGGTGGCACGGGAAGTAATTACTGCACCTGGCACACCACATCCAGTCTACCTCTCATTGTTTCTGTTCAGTGGCGACCCATAAAAAAATGTGAGAAATTAAACCATGTGAAACTGGGTCTCTATGCGAGTCTATGGGCGTTTACACACCGCACCAGATACTCATTTTAGGCCGAGTCGACTTAGGGGATGCCAAGGACCAGTTCAGATAATCGCCACTGATGCTGGTCATGAGGGGGAATCGAACCCGGGCCGCCGGGTCCGAAGCACAGCGCGCTAACCGCTACACTACCGCTCCCCATCGCATACACACGCGACTGACCACTCTCGTCCTGATTCGCATCTTAGATTCGCATCTTAGGTCTGAAAGGGGTCCCCCCCCCTGCCACCCAATTTTGCCCTTTCCTTCCCAAACGCCGAAAACGTCCCGCGTCGCTGCCAAAGGCGCCAGCTTGCTCGGCATAAATAATTCATTGGTGCATTTCCGCGGGCATGTATATTTGTTAACATAAAATCCATCACGCGACATAAACCTTGCAACCCGTGCGCGCTTGCGCCATGGTTGTGCCCAGCCGCGCACGAACCAACGGGCCAAAAAACGCCGAGCGACCGAGGACGAGCAGCGCTGTGGGTGCCACGGTGGCGAGATGTTAACTACCTCACCTCGTATGCAGGAGGTCGTGGGTTCGATAACAAACCTGACGCCTGTATATTGGAAGTAATCTTGTAACTCAATTTTTACACACTTCCCAATGTGCTATCGACTGCAAACGTCGTATAGGTATGTCATACTGATGACAAACACGATATTCTATCATACATAATCCAAAACATATATTTCAAAACTTTTTACACGCTTTTATTTAACTTACTGCAGGTGTTGTATTCAAAAATCTTGTAACTAAATTTCAACCGTGTTCCCAATGTCGTATCGACTGCAAACTTCGTATAGCTATGTCATACTGATGACAATACTATATTCTATCATTGAAAAAAAATATATATTTTTTTACAATATTTTCAACGGCTCCAATTGTCCACGCTCAACTGACGTTGCCTGTAAATCACCACGGTCCCTTACGTCACGGCAAGCCTCGGGGAGCCACGGCTAGGGGCGGGGGATGTGGAAGGAGGGGAGGGGCGATGGGGGGAAGGGGGCAGAGGGAGGGGCAGCTCGGACAGTACATTTCATTAAAGCGTGTTTAAAAAAAGTATTTTAAAATATATTTTTTTCTCCGGGTCCTCTGGTTCTTCCCTCCATATTTGGAAAAAGGCGTTGAGTATTTTCGCTGCGATACATTTCCACGCGACAAGCCACTTCGTTGGGAAGCCTTCATGTGGCCAGGTCGCTTCTGAAAAAAAAACTAGCTCAGTGGGCCTTACCTGGTAACATAGAAAGAGTTTAGCTTAACAAGCAGCACTGTCGAAGTTGCAAAAAGGTGAGTGTGAAAGGGTTCTTGAATCGAGCGAGATTATTCATAACGTATAGCGAAACAGCGCGAGGGAGGAGGCAGAAAGACAAGGGAGGTGACCGGGAGCGTGGTGGGCGAGTGAGGCGTTGTTGATATGCGGTATGGTGGTTGAATAAAGTGTGGATGCTTTTGCTTTTACTTCATTCACGCCATCACAAGTACGCCCATTACTTCCTCTCATATTTTATCCACCTCATCGTCACCATCACATCCACACACTGCCGTTAATTCCCTGCAAGGCGCCACGTAAATTACGTGAAGGCAAGGTAAATACAATCGGGTGTCCCGGTAGAACAGATCCCTCAAACGTGGAGCGGGGGAATCCATGGCTGGCGTTCACGGGAGCAGTAACCACGGTAGGTCGCAGCAACAAAAGAGGGCAACTGATGACCAGTGAGTGACTAAAGGGAATCGGTGAGTGGCTGGAGTGAATCGGCGAGTTCTGGAGTGAATTGGTAAGTGCTGGTAGTGAATCAATCCGCGAGCGACTGGAGCAAATCAGTTGAGTGCTAGGGGCTATTCGTGCCTGGCTGGCCTCTTCCGTCCCAGTCAGAGGTGGGCGTGACGCAGGCTAGCAGGCCTTGCTCACCGCCCGACGGACACCCCCATACATCATCGGAGAGTTCCACGGCTCATCTCACACCCAGCCGTGGCGGCGGCAGCACCGCACAAAATTGAAACTCCGAGGCTCGGAATGAGAATGTTCCCTAAAACGTTCGGACGGAGAGAGGCAGGAATGATGCGGTCTCTGCTCTGAATTATAATCCATTTATGATTCTGGCCGAAACTTTAGATTTCGGATATGAAGTTCTGTGCGTAACGTAATTACGCGGGCGGCGCGACGTTTATTGGATCAGGGCGGTGCGTGACTGACGGCAGAAATTTCGCCCGAATTATTAAAAATAGCTGCGAGTCTGACAACATTCTAAAATAGCGTTTGTTTGACTGAAAAAAAAATTTGCTGCACTCATTTATCCTCACACAAATGGAGCCTAATGAATGGAATTACCCCCGTGTATTCGGCAGACTCGGGTGAAGAATAAGAAATCCGTTTTCGACTTGATGTTTGCGCCGATGACAGATTGACTGGCGCCAGGCGATAAGTTGCCGTTTAATTCGAGCGTTTTGATTTTCGGACATAAAAACTCCAGGGATGGGCCATGATGACGGCACAAAAAAAACTCTCAAATAAATTGCAATTATTTTTGGACACGTAAATTATGCAAATCACATCCCCCACCCCTCAACCAACTTGCCCGCGCATGAGGCCTTGCTACCGTTTGGCATTCCCGTCATTCATCTTAAAATGCAATGCACAACCAGGCCCCCCCCCCCAAACAAAAGAACACAGTAAATTTACAAAGGGAAGCAAGCAAAATATATGTATTGTTTATACGTACTGGAATATGCCTTTAAACTTTGTGTCACTCCAGGCTCCACGAGGCAATGACGAATTCACGAGGCAGATCCTTGCTTCTTTTATGGAACTGTATAAGCGTGGCAGCTCCATACCGCGGAAACTAACTCATTTACAAGGCAGCCTTGTTTAAATTTGTTTAGAACGCCGAGCAGGTTCATTGGGGGAGGAGTTGTTGGCGTGGTGGTTTAATGCACAGCGCGACAAACCCCAGCGACCTAAGTTTGTTCCCTGGCCACATCTGTGGGGCGGGTGGCATCGGAGCCGATGCTGGCTCCCTCGCGCGAGCACCCTCCTCCTGACACCGCGACGCGAGTAGCCAATGCTGATCAGCGCGGTGCGGTACGGTCATAATTAACCCAACCCACCGTACCCTCGACCGACGTAGCGTGGCGAAGGAGGCCTTGGTCCAACAGCCGTCGATTTCGGCAAACCGTCGGACAAAAAGACACGGTGCTTCAAGATGCGCTTCTGCGGCCGTCTGGAACGCTCTTCCTTCTGATATTAGGAAGCCACTAGAACTATGAATTTTAAATCGCATAGATTGAAAACTTTTCATTCGAACTGCTTTTTCTGTTAAGTTTGTCGTCCTTCCCCCGCACCTCCGATTCGTACAGTTGGCTACATACAGTTCGAAGTAAGTTCAACATGCATGTCGATTGACAAAGGCAGTAAATCTTTCCCAAAGTAATTTTTTTTGCTTATTTATATCCACACAGACCTGCGTAAGACGGCCGAATTTGCAAATACCACGAGCGCACGCGCGCAAATCGGCGCGGCCACGATTTCCGATCGAAAAAGGACGATCCACGCCGTGCCAGACGCATCTTCAGATTCATATCGCCCCACCGTGCAATCGGAGACCCCCACAAACATCCCGCCACCGCGAGAAGCCAACGCCACCGTTTCCTTAACGACGACGGCAACGTCGGCGGCATCTCGTACTCACGTGCTCTTGCTGCCCGGCGAAACGCGACACCTGGACATGGCAGGCGAAGCGGACGACTCGTCGCCGTGCAGCGGCGCCCCTGCGGCACGCGAGGCTCACATCCGCAGATGGAACGAGTGTCTCCCAACCCACCCCTACCGCTCGATCGCCCGCTCGCCCGCCCGCACGTCCGTCGCGGTGTCTGCTACCGAAGTGAATGGAGATAGGCATCTGCGGCAGTTCGCGTACGGAGGCGCAGAGGGTCGCCGGGCGAGAATCGACGGTTCACGGTGACGATGCACATCACGCGGGCCGCTTTATGGAGCCGTCCGTCATGGGGCAAGTTCGCGCCCGTCACCTCGGGCCCTTCCCTGAGCAGTGAAATTTGCGCATTCTTGTCTTACCGGAGCTCGGGAAAGCCTTCAACAACAGGCATCGCTATTGTTGCTACGGACATGCTGATATTTACTCACGATATCGTACGAGTGAGCGTAAGTGAATCTGTATTTTTTTTATATAGCACCTTAGATTATAAAACCATCTCCCAAGAGCCGCACAGAAAAATAACGATGGTGAACACAAGCAAAACTCATGAAATATGCAAATGATACGATTTTGAACGTTTACAAACTTACTAAAAGTATGCTTATTTAGTGTCCAAGAGCATAGAGCAGTGCTGCAGCGGTTTGCGCAAAGGGCTATGAACCTGGTGAACTGAACTTGATTCCCGGTCACAGCAAATACCAGGTGGCGGAGTGACATCTGAACAGTGCCCAGGGTGGTGAAGTATGGCCATCTGCGGCTCGTTAAGGACTGCTTCGTGGCGTTATTCACATCCATTGTGGTTGTTGAAATAGTTATTTTTTATTACCGAATTGCAAAAAAAAGGTCTCTTGTTATTTTGGTTACCGATCGATGCCCATGACCGAAAGTTACGGGGAAGCATTCAATGCAGCAGTGGACTGATAAAGGTGCGTACGTTATTAATAATATTACTTATTAGTGGCTAAAAGTAACATTTCATTACGCTGCACAAAACATTGGGAAGATGATAATCCCAAATTACATTCATCAAGCAAAGACAGTAACATCACTGCCACATATCGCAGCGTGAACAACAATTCAACTTTTTTCTAAAACGATAAACGTGAAACGGCAAGGTAGACGGACATTCCACAAGGCCGGCAATGCTGGGTGTGTCCAGCACGGTGTATTCGAATGATGGACAGCCCTTTGTAATGGCATTCGCATTCACTGCGCCGCACACACCCTTTCAACCCTACCTACCTGTCAACGGCTGTCTGCCAAAAAAAAAAACCCCAGCGAGTGTTAGTTTGCATTTTATTTCCGCAGTTACCAAAAGACACGGACGAGAAAAAATTAACCCGTAAAAACAAAGTTTTTCACTATAAATCCTTTATATGCGTGGCGGCTAGAGTCCTCTCGTCCTCTGGCTTGAGATGGCTGCCACCTATGGGTCAGATGATTGCATGCCAGCATTAAGTAATTGGTAATTAAATATAATATTTTTGTCCTAAAAAGTGTAAAATTTTGGAAATATTTTTTTACGAACATTAATTGTCACGCACAACGAGTCTGTATGGAAAATGTCAGCTCGATTGGATCACGGCAAGTTGGTTAAAAAACGACCGAAAGATTTGCACGGTCGTAAGCAAGCAAGCAAGCGCGCAAGTGAACTTAATATAAAGGATTTAAAAAAAAAGCCGAGCCCGCAAAAATAATGGCACACGTCGTCCTAAGGTAAGGGCTGCCCGGGAAGTGTCCTGTGACAGCAATAACCACAAAAAAAAACGATAGCTGCCCATCAAGCCATCTCTGTAAATTCCATCACCAAAACCACCCCCCGGCCCCACCCCCATTCGCAGTTGTGGCGCGCGCCAACTACAATAGCGGGCAGAGAGAAATCGGATCTAGAAAGCAGCCGTGGTGGCGGGGGTCTCAGTTTCAAGTCCTCTTCGCAGTTTGCGCCAATTAGACCGCGCGCGCGTTTTGTAATCACGACTGTTCCATGGAGGCCCCCCCCCTCCACCTGCCCCAGACCCATTCCCCTGCCCGCGAGCGGGTTAATTCATTTCGACACCAGGGGCGGGTGGTTATTTCGCGTGTCTTATATCGAATTAACGCGCTGCCTCTCCGAAGCGTGGCAATCTTATGACACGTCCCGTAAGTGTCACGTGACGGCGGGGCGGGAAGAAGCGGTGTGGGGGGCGAAGCCATAAATAGGATGTCGAGCGAAGGGTTTTTTTTTTTTACTCGCTGAACATTTTGTGTCCAAAGCTGCGAACGCTGCCGGTGTTAATGGAGAAGACGAAGAGGCACCGGATACGTTACACGACTAAGAACGTTTTCTAGGAGGTGTGCTATATTAAATAAACACCTCAAGTGTAAGTTTGTACATTAAACAGAGATAGATTATTTTTTTTTACACGCAGAAACATAAGAACGTGTCCAAATAAGCTGTCAAATTTGTAATATGTCGCGGGACTTTGGAAAGAATAAAAATAATTGTTCAGCCCTTCGTCAATCCACTGCTGGAGCACCACCTCCCCAGGCATGTGTTGGTCAGTGTCTTTATTTACAAATCAAATTTCGTGTTTTAAGCACGTGGTGACTACAGCGGTCACTGGTGGCTGCGCAGGGGTCAAGAGAAGCCCATTCAATACATCGGAATAAATGCATTCGAGTAACCTCTATTCGATGCACGTACCCTGATCACGGGAACCGACGTGAATCGATTAATCTATGCGGTGTAATAATACACCCCCCCCCCCGTCCTATGTAACACCTGGTTGTCACAAGAAGGGGTGGGAAAAATCACTTTCTAAGCATGACTACGCCGAGCAATAATGAAGACAAACCAAATCAGGTGATTTGTGCAGATATAAAATCTTAGTCTGTGTGTGTGTTAAAAAAGATTAACAGAATTCACCGATTGGCCGACCTGATGTTGTGGGCAGGAGGGGGAAGAATTTTGCGCCCATATGAGTGGACTAAATGTGTGACGTCACCTTTCAGATGCGCTGCTGCGGCCGTCTGGAACGCCCTTCCTTCCGATATTAGGCCACCCAGGAGCTATGCACTTTTAAGTCTGGACTGAAAACTAATTTCTTTTGAAATTCTTTTCATGCGCTAGTTTGTAGTCCTTCCCCCGCACCTCCGATTAGCTCGGTTGGCTACGAACGGTACGAAATAAGTTCAACGTACATAAACTGTGGACTAGAGACCGAGAGAATGACGAAGTGAAAACCAGACTCCACTAAAATTCTGGAGGGTTGTCAGACTAAACCAGGGGTCAGCAAACCAAAATAACCCCGCACCCCCCCTCCCGGCCATTACGACTGCAGGTACGACCAGCCGCACCTGCCGTGGGCTTCAACCGGATATCGCGTGACCAACAGGGCCTAGACAAACCAGTTATAGCGGCGGCACTGGTTGCAAGCGGCTCGGAGCAGTCATCGCCGCCCAGTGTGGGTACTCCAGCGATGTGTCTCGGCTCTCCTTTTTTGCACGTGGTGCCCGTATCTTGCACTGCGGAGGTTTAAATGACGTTCGCACGCGTTGGGTTAACGCGGCCATTGTCTATCCACTGCTGGGCGAAGGCTGTCGACAGTGCTGCCGCCAACAATTGTACTGCTGCACAAGAACCGATCTTTATTGTTCCTCCACCACCGGCGGTCGTACGTGCGCGGATTGAACTTCTTTCGCACCGTGCATAGCCAGCCGTGCTAAATCGGAGGTGCGGGGAAAGGACGACACAAAAAGCAGTTTAACAAAAAAATAGGAGTTTACAAAACACATCCAAGAGGTGGGCCTCATGGATGTGTTCCCAACTGTGGCTGCCACTCTTGTCACCGGCCCAGTCCACCAACCATCACCCATCCCGTCGAGAAAAGTGTGGTGCTCAAGCCCATTTACGATGCTCGTCATCGTGATGCTTCCGAGTTGCGTGTTTTTTTCATCTGATCCACGTGCTCCTTTTTCCGTCTCCGAGTAGTTCCAAGCATGCTCCTCTCCGTGCTGCTTTGTGCACTTTTAAACTTTTGTTCCATAGTATTTAACGTAATATAAACACGCACACACAATGCGCCCCATCACGGCAAATCTCGGAGCTAAGCGGGATGGAGCTGTCCTGGACAGTGCTTGGATGGACGGCTACCATGCACAATCTATTGTTGGGCCAGGGCCTCCCCATATACTCGTGCGAGTCATCAGGATTATTTGAACGACGCTTCTCCGTGCTGTTAGCGCAGTTGGTAAAAGTGAGACGCATAGACACCGAAGCATAGCAGTACAGTACAACGGTAGTATTTTTCTGCCCTTCCCTCGACTGCCCACCACGTAGCCCTGCAATCCCTACGGCAACCTGTTTCGCGATTGGCACGGTTGCCCAGGTAAGGTGTTGAAGAAGTTCCACATGCATACATATGGCGGTCACCCCCCACTGAAGCGCAATTCAGGCTCAACCTAGTGGAGCTCCTGATGTCTGACGTGATCACGTGCTTCCCAGGGTGGTTTGGTGTCAGGCAAGCGGGCATACGGCTGTTAAAACGTCGCACCACTTACACCTCAATGGTCCTTAACGACTGGAAGCAACGGAGTGGATTGTCAGTTGTGTGATGGAAAGCCTAATGGAAATTGTGTAAATAATTAAAAAGGTAAACACACCATAATCAAATAGTCTTTAACTGGCAGAGCTCGCTGAAGGTAGACAGTGGCTTGTTAGCAACCTTACGGAGATATTATACATTAAGGAGGGGGAGAGGGTGGGGGTATGGAAAAACGTTTAACAACTCTCCGATGTATTGTCTGATTGCACCGTCGGTTTCGTCACGACGTCCGACGTTTCGCCCCACGCGTCTGGCGGGAGCTTTTCCCGTTTCTTCAGTTGCCGAAGGAGCTGCCCGGCACGGCATGTGGAGCGAAACGTCGGGACGTCGGAGGCCGCCGACCTGACACCTGTCGTAACCCGAAGAAGAGATACCGGAGGGGTGTATACAGCACGAGCGCAGGGGACAACGAAAAACCCTACACAGTAGTATGTTTGACAGCTGTCAGGAATGGGGGAGAAAAAAGCGGTTGATAACCTTACGTAGTAGATTGTAGAGTATTGGACGGATGAAGGCGGCGAGTTCGATGTAAATGGCTCCGTTCTTACCCCGGGACTAGGAAAGCAGCAGCAGCAGCAGCAGCAGAGCGCGACATCGGTTTTGTAACTCTGGGGGTGGAGTTCTGGCAACCCCAGCACTGCCTCCACATGCGTTACACATAAATACCGCACAACAGCAACGCGCGTTGCGTAATGTGAAAACGAAACGTGATGTCGCCAATTTGTGTAAAACAATGTTCTGCAGGGGACTGCAAAATACACGTGTACTGTATACTGCCCGTGGCCCAATCTCGTCATATCTAATAAGCCAAGCGGGGTAGAGCGTGAACAGTGCTTTGATGTCTTGACCACCGTTCACAACAGGTTGTTGTTATAGGCTGCAGCAGAAGGCCGATATTTCAAACCATCAGCAGTATATTTGTGTACGCACACATGGCAGGTAAAGCATATTATACACTTTACTGAAAGTGGAAGAGAATTCGTGTCCCGTACGGCATGTGTGCAGCCGTTAAGTTAATCAGCCGCTCCGTGAGTGCCACCAAGTGTGGGGCACGTCATGGGTGTACAACTTTGACCACGCTGGTCAAGTGTGGTGTTGGTGGAGCGTAGATACGGGGGCATAGAAAAGTACGGTTCCACAAAGGATTTTGCTGCCCTGTCCTCTGCTATCCACCGTGTAGCCCCCCGCAGTCTATAAAATCAAACCCATTCTTGCATGGTCCTTTCTGCGTGAACGTTCCACCACCGACTTAGGCCCACCAATTGTGGAGCTCGCCGCAACACCGAACCGAGCAGGGCAGGGGGGGGACCACCGACTTTCACCCCACGGTGACGGCTTTAACGGGGGGGTTGGGGGGAGGTTCAGACAGGCGGTGATGAAACTCCAAGAGATGAACCGTGAACTTCACAGTAACGGGGTGACAAACTGTGATTGGCATCTTAAGGACACTGCAAAGGTGCGGGGGGCGCGAGGGTCAGCAGGGTCGGCGGAAGAAAGGGGTCGAGTATTTTCAAATAAGGGCATGTTTGGAGAATTGGAGACCACAGGTAAGGGAATCTAAAAACTAAACTATTTTAGAGCTGTACCTCTTTTTTCAAAAGTAACCGGTCCACAAACGATAGCTCAACGAAGTGGCGTATCACGTGGACATTTATAGCAGCCAAAAACTCTAAACGCGTGCCGATTCTAAATGTGGAGGGGAAAAAACGGAGGACCACGAGAACATTTAAACTCCAAATATACAGCAGGCGTCAGGGTCGGGATTGACAACCGCGACCTCCTGTATACCAGGCGAGGTAGTTAACATCTCCTAGCCACCGTGGTGCCCGAGTCGAAGCTGTGGTACGAATCTAAGACTGTGGTACAGTAAAGTGCAATTACGGATTCGCAGGGGAGAGGGAGGCGGAGTTAATCATTGGCAGAGGAGCAAAGGGTCTTGAACAAGCGAGGTGCGCGGAACGCCTCGCTCTGTCGCACCGCTTAAACCAGTGGTTCTTCACCTGGGGTGCGAGATGCCCTTTCTGGGGGTGCGAGACACGGGCAGATTTTTTTTTCTAATGTAAATAAACGAAAAACAAATTAAAGCACGGGCACGCAAGTACAAACTACCGTTTCATCAATCCCTATGTATTTATTAACATTAAATGTTTTATTGTTTTACAATTGAGAACCAAATGGGGTTCAAGGCTGCGGTAAAGGTGAAGAGAGCCACTGGCTTAAAACGATTGTGTGACAAGCAGGAAAAGGTTCTAGATGGGGCAGAAATCCTGGGAGCCCCGTTCACATAACCCGAGAGGCAAGCTGCTCCAATGTCAGGCCAAACAGCCCACCCGGCCTGCAGGGCACTGCAGGATGATCCTCGTAGCAAAAGTAGCTACTACATATGGACATATGTAGTAGCTACTTTTGCTACGAGCCACGCACTTTCAAGGGCTCCGCGCTAAACACTTTCAAGCGATCAATTCCGGTTCAGTGATTCTGCACTTGCTCTATTACTATAGTACTATACCGCCTTCAACTTTTATGAACGACTGGGTGTTTAATGTTAGCGATTTGTCGTATTATCTGGCTGTACAGCAAATTAAAAAAATACAATTACTTTACCATGCAAGTAAAAACAAGTGGTTTAATTTGTGTTTTTTTTATTTAGGGCCCCTTTATAAGCATATGCTACAGGCCCCGCACTAGCTTAATTCGGCACTGCTGCAGGGCACACGTCATTGAGTCAATGCATCATCGCCCATGTAAGTTCCGTATGTAAAACTTCTTTAGCACCATACGTAGCAGACCCGTGCCCCTACCACAACTCACGTTCGCCCATGTTGAAGTCTACACAGCCCACGTCTCTCAACGCATCCCAGTGCATGTAGCCAATGTAAGTCCATACACCTCAGAGCCCACAGAGCGTATACAAATGGCATAAAACACAGTCAACGTTAAGTCCATACAGGCTATACAGCCTAGGTAGTCCTTACGAAACATGCAGTCCATCATGTATGCTATGAACTCGATATATACACACACACACATATATATAAAATAAAGATATATAGTTTCATGCATCACTTACAATTCATGAATCCCGGACGGTCCATTCAACTCGTGTAAGTTCGTGGCAGTCCATGCAACCCGGCCCCAACAACCCAAACATTCCCAAGTATCTCACAGCTACGGCTGCGTGATGCAGTCCATAGAGGCAACGTGTCCCCTATAGAGCTCGCCGAACAGATGCAGCTCACACAGCCCAATGCAGTTAATTCAGGTTTACGCTATCCACATACACCCTGTACAGATCACGATGCACCCCTACGCAGCTTTACAACAGATCGTACAGCCCATGAAGTTCATACAGGTCATATCGCAGGGTCGTGTAGCAGGCTCCCCCACCCCAACGCAATCGTTCACAAGCACGTGTTGCTGCTGCTACTGCTACTGCCTGGACACGCATCGCCCCACAATTAGCCCCACGTGTGTCCACCTCTCTCTCACTGACCACGCTTCACGCACACAGCCCCGGGCGAAAAACCCCACTCGCGAGCGCCACGGGCGTCCACGGCTCCAGGCGAATACGACGAGAGAAACGGGACACGGAACCCCCCCCCGACACCACCAAAAAGACCGACGTCACCGGCAGGGGTCACAGCCGCCGCCGCGGTCACGCCTTGCCGGGGTGCTACCGCTAGGAAAGCAGCGGGGGCCCGGCGAGGCCTAGGTCCGCGCCGGGCTGTGGAGCGCGGCAGAGACCGAAGCGCGGCTCCGCGATACCCACGCACCCCGGCGCACGGCGGGGATCCGCGGGGACGCGCAGCGTGGGCGAGTCTGGAAGGGGTCGGGCCCCGGGGTAGGCAGAGCGAGAGCGGGAGGGGGGGGTAGGACGCGAGGTCGCTCGTACCTGTGCCTCGGGCCGCCCGCACGCCGCCTGCGGTGCACCATGTCCGCGGTGACGTCACGCGTCACGTGGCCACGCCCCCCCCCCCCGGCCCCCCCCCCCCGCCGCACGTATGCCCCCTCCCACCATTCACAATCTGGAACGTTTATTTAATTCGGGATGAATCCGATGGTCAATAAAGCGCTTTTATTTTTTACAGGTGTCCAATAGGGGCAGGTCAGAACGTCACGACAACAAGCAATGCAACATTTTAACACGTCGGCTTTCGCCACCAGGATTATTCATTACAAAAGTTAAATGGCGTTATTTATGTGTTGCAATCCTCCACCACCCGACACGGCCAATCAGCAAAAAAAGTGTGTCACGTTGGCAAAAGACAAATAGTTCACTACTTTAGCCCACCGCTGTGTTGAAGAGTGAATCCACAACATTCATAATTTGAATATGACGCTTCGCTGGCTATTACATCCAGCATCTTCGGGCGATTTGCCAGACGAGTGAAGCCACCCCACGTGGTTCTAGTCTTAAATAGTGCAGGATGACGTCATCGTTGTTGAACCCCACCAGGATTCGAGATCAGAGGCGGGGGTGAATGCAATTAGGTAACAGATCACTAATCAGCCAATTAGCATGTGACTCACCTGTAAGGAATTGCAATGTGTGTTGTGTTTTACTTAATAATACGCTTCTAGGCTGCGCTGAGTCTATAGCTATCAATTTCAATTGATTCTCTAATCTTGGCCAGTAATAATTATTTCTGCATAACACTTCAACGTTATCAAAATCAGTTGAATGTTGGCAAGCATGCTCTGCCACTGCTGACAGCTGTCTTTGGGATAATTGAATGTTCCTTTAGTGTTCTTTTAGTCTTTCGCTAATGTTACGTCCCATCTGTCCAATATAACACTTACAGCATAAGCAATTGATCCGATATCCACCTTCTGTTGATAACTTCGGTAATTCATCTTTAGTACAAGACACTAGTTTTATAATTTTGTGTATCGTACCAAATCTCACTTTAATCTTGATTTGTAGCTTTCGTGACTGTAGGAATCCATACTTTTTGGTTCTTTCGGTAAAGTCACGTAGGTATAATGTTTTGTTTTTGCAAAACACGGGCTAATTTGTCCGTAACTCCCGAGACAAATTGTATTTTAATTGTTTTGATAATCTGATCACTTTCAGCAGTATTTTTGTTCGATGTTGATTTGGCATTCAATGCTCTGTTAATTTGAGCATTATTGTAGCCATTTAGTCTCAGTGCTTCTTCAACATGTTTAATCTCTTTCCCTAAACTTTCACCATCTGACACTGTCTTTGCCGGATGTATGATGAGTGTCTTGATGAGAGAGGATTTCTGTGTTGGGTGATGATGCCAATCTGCATTCAGATAGGCATCTGTGTGCATTCCCTTTCGGTGGACGCTGCGTGTTATACAGGTAGGAACAATGTTCCACACTGCCCACCAGGGATGTATTGTCTGTCTGTCCGTCTGTCGTACATAAATAAATATATAATACACACAGCTCTTTGATTGGTGGAGACCTTACAAACAGCTCTTTGATTGGTGGAGACCTACTGCCGGGTACGGAGAGGGGAGGTGCCTAAGGGAGGAGGGTCAGGGGAGGGGCCTAAGGAAGGGGGGAGTCATGAAAGGGGCCTGAGGGGGGGGGGGGGGTTCAGAGGAGGGGCCTAAGGGAGGGGCGTCAGGGGAGGGGCCTAACGATATGGGGGGTTGGTCAGGGGAGGGGCCTAAGGGAGGGGGGTAATGGGAGAGGCCTAAGCAAGGGGGAGGGGCCAATAGTTAAGGGGGCTGGCTACCTGGCTGGCTGCCTGGCTACCTGGCTGGCTGCCTGGCTACCTCAAGTCATCTTTTATACAGGTAGGAACAACAGCTTCCACACTGCCCACCAGGTATGAGTGCACGAATGCGCTGTCCAACCAAGTTCCTACCTGCCGACTCCGAATGAACGTGTTTTTGCCATTTTTACCGCGTCCAGGGGGAGGGTAAAAAGTCCGCGTGCGTACAGGGAGGGCGAGAGGGGTCAAGTTTTGACAGATTTTTTGCGTTCGTACCAAATGGATGGGCCCCATAATCGGAGGTGCTGGGGAAGGACAACAAACTAAACACACAAAAAGCATTTCTAAAGAAACATTGGTCATTTTTTGCAATCTAGATGATTTAAAGGTGCACAGCTCCCCCGGTGACTTCCTAATATCGGAAGAGCGTTCGAGACGGCCGCATACGCGCATCTGAAATCGCAGTGATGGTCTTTGTCCGATGGCCAGCCGAAAGCCGCTGCCGGAGGATAACCAGAATGAATGTGCGTGATAGTTGACGCTCCTGCTTTCACCCACACCCCCCTCTTTCACAGCCCCACCGCATCACTTACCTCTTCACTCAATCTCTACCATTAATCTGTGAACCCACTTCACTCACTCACCCCATGGAACCCCTTAATTTGCCAACAGTCTCCTATCTCTATCACTCCACACATTCCTCTCCCTCGCCCCCCACATTTTTCTTGTCGCTTTACCCTCCCCCCGCTCTCACTCACGCAACCCCCCATTCTCACTCATCCACACCCTCACTCACCCCTCCTCCACCCTCACCCACACACTCACCCTACCCCGCATCTCACTCGCTCCATCGCCCCCCC
>CM025662.2:2407066-2424566 GCA_014621495.2 Entosphenus tridentatus | reverse complement strand
CCCACTGAGCTGTACAATATTGGCTATTTTTATTTCTCCAGGTTAGGCCAACTGACCTATATAGCTCCTTTGCAGAAGCGATCTGGTTATCACAAATGATAGCTCAACGAAGTGGCTTATCAAGTGGACACTTATAGCAGTGAAATACTCTCTAAACGCAAGTCGTTTCTAAATGTGTAAGGAAAAAGCAAGTTGACCCGAATAAAAATCCACACGAACTCAAAAGTAAAACAACAGGCATCAGGGTCGGAGTCGGGATGGAACCCACGACCTCTTGTATACCAGGCGAGGTAGTTAACATCTCGCCACAGGTGGCTTGATGGCTGCAAGGATGAGTTTGCGCACAAAGCTGTTGGGTGTCGCTTTGTCGTTCCTGGGGCTCTGACTGATTTCCCACAGGCGAATGTTCAGCTCTCCCTCTTCCTGTTTTCAACGTCCTTCATTTCAATTCTCAAAAATGGAATTAAACGAACTAAAACATTGTGGCGATGTGCAATGGATTCGTCATGAAGATGAACGTGGATTCAAACGAATGTGCACAATTACATTGCAGATTTATTCGTGAATTAATATTGATTCTTACGCTCATGATAAATTCACAGGATTGTGCGTGAGAAAATTGATTATTTTACGAATTATGCAAATTTTACGTCAATTATTTGATGGAAGGTTTTGGTTAATGGGTCAACCATGCCATTAGGTAGTTTCATTCATAAAACATACAAAGGTAAAGGTGCAGCACTGAAATTGCTTGCTCACGCCACTGCTGGTGGAAGGGCCTCCACTAGAGAGAGCTCAAGAGACTCACTCTAGGTAGTGCATTGGCCTACTCTTCCATGCTGCCACAGACGTCTTCGAATAGGTGGAAGTACCACCACTTTACCCCACCACACGTGACCTGCCGGTCACAGACTTACACCCATTTATCTTGCTCGGTGTGCAGACGCGGTGGGGTTGCTGGGTGAGATGTTCGGGGGTAGGATTTGAAGCGGTACAGGACTCATCGCTGGAATTAAGGATTGAAGTTCCAAGGCTCAAGAACGTATGTATGTTGAACTTTTTCTCACATGACGTAGCCAACCGTGCGGGGAAAGGACAACAAACTAAACGCTAAAGAAATGAGTTTTCAACCTAGAATATTTAAAAGTGGTACAGCTCCAGCGGATTCCTAATATCGGAGGGAAGAGCGTTCCAGACGGCCGCAGAAGCGCATCTGAAAGCGTGCGATGCGGCGGCCGTTCTTGTTCGATGGCCACGAGGAATTGATGTTCCAAGGCTCAATAAATGATGTCGGTGCATGGGTGGACAGAGACGGGCAGAGACGGGCGGACACGTTTTCAAGAAACTAGCGTCACCGTTTCAACCGGTCGCGCCGGGAAGATCGACATCGAACCGGCGTCGACCTCTGAAATTGCAGGCCAAAAATGTGACCGTGCGCGTAGAATATTTCTACAGGCCACGTTCGCAAACTCCAGCGGTGAACACCATCAGCGATGCGAATTCAACGCCGATGAAGCTTGCAGAGCTGAACGGAGTCCAAAAGAACTCACAAACAGACACCTCGTGAAAGACTCAACGCGGAAGATCCCCGCGTTTGACCTTTCACTGAGCTCGCGGTTCACCCGAACACCGCATCCGCACAAACACACGGCTGCAGGCGCGGGACAACCCCGTTGCACAAATCGAACAATTAAAAAAACACTCCCCAGTGTGCAACTGCGGTCATCCAGAACAGACCGCACGACTTATAATGACGCGGTTATCCGGCTTCACCGCCTGAGTGTGAAATTGTAGCTGTTTGCTCTGCCATGGAAGAAGACGATGATGGGGACCTTGCAACGAGGAGAGCCCTCTCCCTACGACACCCACCGGCACGGTTCGAGTTCGCGCCCAACGGAGTTTGCGTGACGATGGCGCGAGATTTCGCAACGCCTTGTCTCGCGTGTCCCCGCTAATGAGTAGCAGACAAAAGCGATACGCCCTGCCAGCCAGGGCCAGCCTGAATGCCCACCAACATCCAATGCCGGCGTATCCTCGTAGCAAAAGTAGCTACATGTGTAGTAGCTACTGGCCCCGCACTTTCAAGGGCCCCGCGCTAAATGCTTTCAAGCTATCGATTCGGTTCAGCGATTCTGAACTTGCTCTACTACGATAGTACTATACCGCCTTCAACTTTTATGAACGACTGGGTGTTTCAGGCTAGCGATTTGTCGTATTATCCGGCTGTATAGCAAATAAAAAAATACAATCACCTTACTGTGCAAGTTAAAAATGTGTTTTAATATTCATGTGTTTTTGTTTTTATTTGGGGCCCCTTTATAACATATGCTATAGGCCCGCACTAGCTTCATCTGGCACTGTCAACAACCAAATAAATGGTTCCGTGGAACCCAGTGGCCTCGAAGCGACACCACTGCAGTGGTGCACAAGCACACGTAATAATAAAAAGACCAGCAACACATGCCACGCATTCACCCATAGCGTCGGCCGATAAGGAACATATGGTAAATGTGGATGTGTGGCGTCTTTACACGGTAGTGCAACGGTGAGCGCTACGCTGCGCTATGAACCCGGCGACCCGAATTCTATTCCAGCTCACGGCCAACGCCAGTGACGCTTATCTGAATCGGTCCTGGGCCTCGCCTAGGTCGACTCAGCCTCAAATGAGTACTGGTGCGGTGTGTTAAAACATCGCCACTAGGGAGACAAAGGCGGCCGGGCGTGGTGCTGGCCACCCACCCCCTCGTGTGCCGTGCCGGCCTTAATCGGTGCTCGCTAACGACACTTGCCCCAACAGTCTGTCAAGGCTACACGGGGGATCTTTGTCTTTGTATTTGTGCCCGCTGGCGACACGGTCTAAACTTTGTGAGTTTTCAGAGGTTACCCCGCAGAGTGCTCAACTGGGACTGGACTGCCCTGCATGGCAATCGTCGTCCGTGACCCATTAGCTCAGGGGGATTTTAGAGGGTGGGGGGTTCGGAACGTCGTGCACCCAACGAATATTCACTGAGAGCGTCTACCGCGTTCCCTCGCTGGTCGCGAGGGGTAAGTTCGGAGGTGGTCATCGCGCCTCCGATTCTCTACGTACGGTGCGAAAGAAGTTCAACGCCGTGCGTAGCAAATTCCGCGGATAATGATATTGGCCTTCGGAAGGCCCATCTTTTTTTTGTCGTGAATTATCTGAAATCAATACGTAAATAAGTTATTGCCTGAAAATTATAATAACAATGAATCTCTTTATTTCGTCACTTCATCTCATTGCTTTATATCGTCACTGTGTCTCTCTATCTCGATGCAGGAGCCGTCCAGAGTTCCAGATGCCGATTCGCGGATAGACAAAACCGCGGATAGCAAGTTCGGCTTTCCCCTCCACATTTAGAATCGACATCGTGCGTTTAGCGATATTTGGTGTTTTAAAATGATGGACCCGATTTGAAATCGCTATATCTCTACATTTCTACGCAATTAGCCACTTCCTTGAGCTGTCTTTCCCGATGGCCAGGTCGCTTCCGAAAAAGAGTTACATAGCTCATGCAGTGGGGTCTTACCTGGTCATATAAAAAAAATAGTTCAGTTAAGACTTGTGTGTGCCGTGCCCCCATTTATTATTTGTTCGCACCGACTCCGCCCCGGTGCCTTCTTTAAAACGAGGCCACGCTGCAAGGGTCTGGCTGGTATGACACATTTGCTTACAAAGAAAGGCACCTCGCGCGAACCCCACCTCGCATGAACCCCCAAACCCTGTTCACAACACACTGGACCAATCAAAAGCCAGGCTGACAACTTCGGGGACAATCTGTGCGCCTCCCCCCCTCCCTCCCTCCCTGCCTCCCTCCCTCGACCTCGCCCGCACACAAGTGTTGCGCAAGAGTTCGAGATTGTAGAGCGGGGAGGGAAGGGGTGGGGGTAGGTGGGTGTGTTGAGGGGGGGGGCAGAGCGTTGCCGTTTAACCCACGGCTTACAGCAAATTGCCGCTCGCGGGGTAGCAGTTTATAATTTTACGGCCGCCTATTGAGATGGCTCGCGAGCTATTGGAGCTTGCCAAGAAATGAAAAGTATCGATTCGTAAATGCCACGGATGTTTGAGGCCAACTCAATCTGCCGGCGCTCTGTTAGCGGCAACGGTCTCGCCCTGAAAGGGCTATCTGTCTCCCACATTGACACTCTGTCAGCTGGCTGATAACGCACCCCCGAATTACTGCTAAAGTCGCCCGACACATATTAACGGCATCACCCTACTTACCGTAATGCTTCCCTTATGGCTGGTGCAATACCATCGCGGGAGGGTTTAATTACATGGCCGATGTCCTCCCTGCGCTCGCGCGCACGCACGCACGCGCGCGTGTGTGTGTGTGTGCGTGTGGAGTGTGTGTGTGTGGTGTGCGTGTTTGATTTATTTTAGAGTCCAATGGAGATCTTTTTTTGAAAGTGGGAATACTGGTTGGCTACGTACGGTGCGAAATAAGTTCAACGTACACCATGCATAGGTAGTTGGGATGTGTTGGCCAATGCCAATGGATGAATAACATTGTGTGTGTGTGGGTTTTTTTTTGTATAGGAGACAAATGCAGAACGCAGATGAACCTGGAGGCAACCCCATGGAGAATGTTGTAAGAACGTACACACTTCATCTCGACAGTCGAAACAGTCAAAGTGGTAGCTTTACAGCCCAATCATCACCACCATCATCATCATCACCCACCCCCTTTGATCACCACCATCATCATCGTCAGCACCAAGTGTATGTTGAACTTCTTTCGCACCATACATAGCCAACCGTGCTAATTGGTGGCGCGGTGCTAATCGTCGGTGCGGATAACCATCATTATTACCACTGCCATCATCATGACGACCATCATCATCATCACTGGCATTATTACCACCATCATCACTACCAAGATGTTTTGACTTTACAATAATATCAATTGGGGAAGGGGGGGGTGATTGTGGGTGGGGGCTAAGCCCACTCCCACCCCATCCCCCCGACCGCTATGGGGCAAAAAAGTAGCGACTCTGGGAAGACAAAGACGGTCCTGAGTGTGGTCAGAATTGAAGGGACGGTGGCCGATGGTCGAGAGTTAGAACGGAATGGCATCCCGGGAATGGAACGCGTCCGAGAGAACGCGCCCGCTGTGGGAGATGGAGCAACGAAATCAGTTCACGTGCAGGAGGATTATTCAACGTCGCAGGATCGTCCGAGGTGGCGTTGGCTTGGGGAGGCCCTCATCCAGCAGTGGATCGACCATGGCCGACGATGGTGATGTGGTGTGAATGGGGGCGAGAGATATAATACGTGAGTTACAACTATTTAAAACTATTGTGCGCGTATTTGCGTGTGTTTTATATTGTGGGAGGCGGTAGTGTAGCGGTTAGCGCGCTGCGCTATGAACCTGGTGACCCGGGTTCGATTCCCGCTCACGGCCAACACCAGTGACGATTATCTGAACCGGTCCTGGGCGTCCCCTAGGTCGACTCAGCCTCAAATGTGTAACTGGTGCGGTGTGTAAGCATTGCTGCTTGGGGAGACAAAGGCGGTCGGGCGTGGTGCTGGCCACCCACCCCTTCGTGTACCGTTACGGGCTTCATAGGTGCTCGCTAACAGCACTTGCTCCTACAGTCTGTTAAGGCTACGCGGGGGATCTTTTTTATATAACAAAAAATACAAAAATCCCCCGTATCGCCTTTAACGGACTATCGTTCACATTGGGGAGCGGCAGTGTAGTGCTTAGCGCATTGTGCCACGAACACCCAGAAATCCCAGTTCGATTCCCGTTAATAGCCAATATCGGTGACGAATATTCTTAGGTTTTTTCGGTAAAGTCACGTAGGTGAAAAATTAAAATTGATAAAAGCAAAATAAATAAAAATAATATTCATGGCCTACCTTGGCTCCTCCCACCCTCAACCAGTATATATACAAGGACTGTTTTTTTGGAATTTCTCTAACTTGATACAGCTATCGTGCTGTGACGGTTCCACCTGAAGACGGAAGCTTGTGTTGCCTCCGAAACGTCGTGATTTTTATTTTTATTTTACTTTTATTAATTTTAATTTTTCACCTACGTGACTTTACCGAAAAAAAACTAAGAATATGAATCCTTGCAGTCAAGAAAGCTTCAAATCTAGAATCGGTGACGAATATCTGAACGGGTCCAGGGCCTCCCCGAGATCGACTCAGCCTTAAATGAGTACAGTACTGTAGCTGGTGCCGTGTACAAACCAGCAGCACTGGGGAGACAAAGGCGGCCGGGCGTGGTGCTGGCAACGCACCTCCTCGTGTGCCCTAACAGCACTTGCCCCAACAGTTTGTTAAAGGCGATACGGGTGAAGGGGGTGGGGGTGGGGGTATCTTTGTCTACGTGTATTATTTATACAGATTTACACACTGGCACGAGCCATCCACGGCACCATAAAACGCTGCTCATGAAGCAAGTTCACTCAAGCAGTATTGCGGAGACAGAGAACACATTCCGCCGTTACGAGGGTTGCCGCTGATGAGAAACGAAAGTGCTGAAACCGCGGGGCGTCCGTAGTTTCGGTTCCACTTAACAGTTTACTGCGGACCTTTGCACAACGACGGCTCGCCAGCCCCGGTCGCAAGCACGTTGCGCTCGAGCAAGAAGGGGTATTCTAAACACACATCGTACAAATGGTGCCAGTAAAGCGATACCAATACTTGGGGAAAAAAATAATGATATCAACAGTGATGATAGTTTTTTTTCCCCTTTTATCTGGCAACAAAACAGGTGTTAAGTTTGTATTGGTTTATATTTTTATTATTTTATTATTTACCTTCTACGTGACTTTACCAAAAGAACCAAGAATATGAATCCCTGCAGTCACGAAAGCTTTAAATCAAAAGGTGTTAAGTTGTTAAAACACCAAACTGAAACTTTTACGAGGAATCATGTCTGCATTAACCACAATCCCTTGTGGTCAGGATGCAAACAAAAAACAAACTCTGATAATACATGCATTGTCCTTGAAACTGATTGGTCCACACCAGAGACAGCTTTCTTTTGAGCCTCGTCTCAAGCGGTGTTAGACCAGAGGATGTCAAAAGGCGTACAGCACAAAGACATTGCACCATCAGAGTAATGAGAGCTCGGGGCGAGTAGCTACATCATGGTACCTCCTTTGCCAGTACCAAAATATGATGATAGGGTTTTCCCCTTTTATCTGGCAAACAAACTTAACGCCTGTTTTGTTGCCAGATAAAAGGGGAAAAGCCTATCATAATATTTTGGTACTGGCAAAGGAGGTCCCATGATTATATCAACAGTGGTTGTCCAATGGATAGACTCAACCTGGGCCATAGTAATGTGCAATTTCCACCACTGGCTCAGGGCTGGGTGATTAAATGTGCACCGAATAGCACGGTTGGCTACGTACGGTGCGAAAGAAGTTCAACATACACACATGTGAGTCTAGAATTAGCTTGAACTTGTGTTGTTAACGAAATACATACACATAATGCATTAACAGATATAGGCACGTATTGATAAATGTATTCACGAATCAAAATCAATTTCTTATGCTCTTGATGAATGCATTGGAGTGTGTGTGTGTCAAATCAATTATGCCCGTGTAATTTATGAAAATGATTTGCAAATATATTCATCATTGATTTTTTAAATGTGATGGTACGTGCAATTGAATTGCGTGCGGTAATAAATGATTCGTGCAAATGATTTTGCTCGTATTACATCAGGGTTAATGGCTCATACAAAAGTGGACAAAGTGTACAGTTGCATACAACAGACAAAACAAATGAGATGGGTTAAAAAACAAAGAGACAAAAATTCTAGATCGATTCTCGAATTAAATTGCGATGATGAATCATTAAAGTTTATCAAATAAGTTTTATAGGATGGAGGAAGGGGGGGGGTGTCACGTGACAGAGGTGGACTACGATACTTTATTTATTGAAATCGATTAGTACGCTTATGACGCATCAAATTGCCTGTAAAAGAACCAATACTGTCATTACCGTCTTCTGATTACAAAACGCTCGCTCTTCCTCCCCATCCCCCGACCTGTATTTCAAAACATATATTTGGGGGGGCTGCGTCTTATAATCCGGTAGTTGTGTGTGTGTGTGTGGGGGGAGCGGTAGTGTAGTGGTTAGCTGTTCTGTGCTTCGAATCCGGCGACACGAGTTCGATTCCTGCTCACGTCCGATACCAGTGACGATTATCTGAACCGGTACTGGGCCTCTGTGTTATAAATGTTATAAATGTCGTTTCTATACGATTCCAATAAATTTTTATAGTCAAAATCACCACATTTGCGGAGCATCGCTGCAAATACAGGGAGAGACGAGAGGCGAGAGGCGAGGCAGCGACGCGCTCAGCCTCGCTATCTTTATTTTTCCTCCTGATCGCTTGTGTTGTAATCGAAACCTCTTAGTTTTTTGTTATTTTTTTCTGCTATTTTAATAACAGAAACGTGACTTTACCGAAAGACCCAAAGAATATTGTTTTTTTCTTCTTGGTTCTTTCGGTAAAGTCACGTAGAATGGAAATAATAAAAATAAAACATAATAAAATAATTCTCACGACGTTTCGGCCACAACGCAAGCAGCCGTCCTCAGGTGAAGAACAGGTCTGTCGATACGACAGCGTTTTATTTTTATTATTTTATTATTTGCATTCTACGTGACTTTACCGAAAGAACCAAGAAAATGAATCCCTGCAGTCACGAAAAATATCGTTTCTGTTGTTTTGGCAATTTGACTCTGTGACTCCCGTCTCACACAAGCATCGTCGTAGGACGTTTATAAGGCTCTTATAAAACTAAACGTGTTTTTAGTTTACCAGGTAAGGCTCACTGAGCTATATAGCTCCTTTCTTTTTTTAAAGAAGCGACCTGGCAATGAAAAGCTATGGCTCAACAAAGTGGCTCAATCGCGTGGACATTCACAGGAGCCCAATGAGCAGATCACCCGCGGTGCACCCGATCGCGTCTGAACGCGTACTCGGAAGCTCGGCTGCGATTTTTGAGGATGAATTAAATGTTTGTGTCGCGCCATTGCGGTTCATTTTAGCGGCCTCTTGTGGCTGGAGGAGTCACGTGAAATCAGGTCCATACGGCAAATGAAAAAAAATGTAACCCGAATACCCCAAATTAAAGACAAAGATCCCCCGTGTAGCATTCACAAACTAGAGTAGCAAGTGCTGTTAGCGAGTGGCACCTATGAAGGCCGGCATGGCACACAAGGGGGTGGGTGGCCAGCACCACGCCAGGCCGCCTTTGTCTCCCTAGTGTCGATGTTTACACACCACACGAGCTTACTCATTTGAGGCTGAGTCGACCTAGTGGAGGCCCAGGACCGGTTTAGATAATTGTCACAGATGTTGGCCGTGAGCAGGAATCGAACCTGGGTCGCCAGGTTTGTAGCGCAGCGCGCTAACCGCTACACTACCGCTCCCCATATACAGGTACATACACGTAGACATACGTACAGAGAAACAACGTTGGGTGTGTGCGCGTGTGTTTGTCTACCACGTGTTCCGCTTGGCGGGCAGATGTCTCTTCGCCGTGATTTCGCTTCGTCTCGCCCTTTTTTTTTTATGGAACGCATCTACTACGGACCGCAGCTATGCACGCGTGGGTCGCATTCGCCAGGAGATTCTCCTCCGAGCAAGCCTCAGCCTCGGGTCGTTTGCGAACGCGGCTGAAACGTGCGAATTCCCAAACCATTTACAGATGGTTTTCATTTTTCATTCCGTGAAACTTCAAGACGCCGTTGTTAAAGTCATTTGAGGGTGTATCATCAACGGGGGTGGATTTCGCGGTGTTCACAAATATTGTCAACGAACATTTTTTTTGTATCTTGATTTGAAGCTTTCGTGACTGCAGGAATCCATACGCTTTGGTTCTTTCGGTAGGTAAAAATAAAAGAAATCACGACGTTTCGGGCGCAACACAAGCGCCTGAAACATCGTGAGTCATTTGATTTTATACCTTACGTGACTTTACCGAAAGAACCAAAGAGTTTTTTTTAATCTTTGCCGCCAATAGGGGGGGTGGGGGTTTGCACAAAAAAAATGTACACCGGATAACGGAGTACATCGTAAATCTCAATACCCGCGGGACGGCGCGGGTAGTGTCAGCCGGCCGGGTACGTCGTGAAACTGAGCATGGGGAGGGACACACACCACAAAGACAAAGGTCCCCCGTGTAGCCTCTGACAGATCTTTTGGGGCAAGGTGCTGTCAGCCGGCCGGGTACGTCGTGAAACTGAGCATGGGGAGGGACACACACCGCAAAGACAAAGGTCCCCCGTGTAGCCTCTGACAGATCGTTTGGGGGAAAGTTGTCGTCAGCGAGCACCCGGTGAAGGCTGTCACGACGGATGTGGTGTGGTTCAGTAGCCACGCCCGGCCGCCTTTATCTCCCCCAGTGGCGATGTTTTTACACACCGCATCAGGTACACATTTGAGGTTGAGTCGACCTAGGGGAGGTCCAAAACCGGTTCAGATAATCGTCACCGGTGTTGGCCATGAGTGGGAATCGAACTCGGGTCGCCGGGTTCGTAGCGAAGCGTAGCGCTAACCACTCCACCACCGCTCCCCATAACAAAGACAAAGATCCCCCGTATAGACATAACAGACTGTAGGGGCAAGTGCTGTTAGCGAGCACCTATGAAGGCCGCAACGGTACACGAGGGGGTGGGTGGCCAGCACCACGCCCGACTGCCTTTGCTTCCCTAGCGACGATGTTTACACACCGCACCAGGTATTCATTTGAGGCTGAGTCGACCTAGGGGAGGCCCAGGACCGGTTCAGATAATCGTCACTGGTGTTAGCCGTGAGCGGGAATCGAACCCGGGTCGCCAGGTTCATAGCGCAGCGCGCTAACCGCTACACCACCGCTCCCCTTAAACATAACACACACACACACTCACACACACACACTTTCTCTCTCTTACACACACACACAGGGCAACATGATGAAGCGGAGCTGCCTTGCCAGTCTGTGCTGTCACGCCACCCACCCACCCACACTCACTCACCCCCCCCACGCTTACGCACTCACACGCTCACGCATCGCACGCAGGGCGACGTGATGAAGCGTGGCCGGCCCTGCTAGTGAAGCTTATTAATGTGATTGAGGGGGCATGTCAGCCCCGCTCTGCTGCCGGCCCGGCTGAGTGAACCGGATCGCGCGTGCGATCCGGTGAGCCGCTTCTACCCCTGGCTGACTCGATGACACGAGACAAAGGGGAGGGGGGGGTGGGATGGCAGGGGGGGGGGGGGGCTGTTAGCAGTAGGATTGAAGCATCACACAACATTTCCACAATCGACTACGACGACGACAATAGCCCTGTCCACGTACAGCCCCTACCTCGGAACTTTGCTCGCAGCGCAACGCTTTTCGTGTTTGTTGTGATGGTCACTGGCGAGGCGGGGAGATCTCCACGCGCGCGTGGAATCTCTTCCTGGCACCGCACGGATCCGAGCGCGCGAATCGGATGTGCGGGAGGAGGGACAACAAGAATGAACACGACAAAAGATCATTGTTTTATATTTTTGTTATTTTCTTATTTCCCTTCTACGTGACTTTACCGAAAGAACCAAGAAGAGTTCAACTGAGAGTCGCTCGCGGCTCTGAGAGAGAGTGCTGAGCAGACATCGCTGAGAATCCTGTGTTTTTGAAATGCAATTTACAGCCGCCTGTGATCAAACTGGCTTGTTGAGCTTAGGAAATTGGTGTGTTTCGGCATCCAGTGACTGGGCAAAGAAACACGTCACTTTAAAATTAGGTTTTGCGCTGAAATTGCATAAATTGCAGCTCAACATTTTCTTCCTCCAGATACATTTCGGCAATAAAGTAATACTCGTTGCCAAAAGTGAGTGGTCAACCTGGATGATTTAAAAGTGCCATTGCTCCCGGCGGCTTCTTAATATCGGAAGGGAGAGCGTTCCAGACGGGCACAGAAGCGCGACGCGGTGACCGCCACCGCCTTTGTTCGATGGCAGCAGCCAAAAGCCACCGCCGCTGCTGCCGCCGCTGCTGCTGCCGCTGCGAGGATGAGCGGAATGTCGCGTGATGGTGGTCTATGCTCCTTGACGGGATCGGCATCATGCACGGGCAAAGTAGCACTAATCACATACCTGCATTTCCCATATCCCCTCCCTTTGATGCTGCTAATCCTGCATAATGCACGGGCATATGCAGTACTAATCACATACCTGCATTTTCCATAAATATGCTAAATTCCTCTTGATATGCATATTCTTTTGTTAAGGCTCCCCCTTTCTTCCCCCCTTCCAACCCAGCTTATATACATGCTCCAAGCACGTGTGCTTTTTCATTCAGACGCTGTCGCCTCGACAGACCTGGTTTTCACCTGAAGACGGCTACTTGCGTTGTGGCCGAAACGTCGTGAGAATTATTTTATTATGTTTTATTTTTATTATTTTATTACTTCCCTTCTACGTGACTTTACCGAAAGAACCAATAAGAAGGTGACCGTGGTTCGCTTGTGGCAAGCGCTGTGTGTGTGCGTAATGTGTGCGACCTTAGAATGCCGGCTCCGTTCGGCGACCGAGCGAATACTTCCACATATGGATGGGAAGGGAGGAGGCGTTATTGATATCGGTAGAAGTGGCGGTGTGGGCCGTGGTGTTGGACACCCACCGACTCGTGCAACGTGCCGACCTTCGCTAACGGCACCTGTCCAGAAAAATAAGACGAGGTTTTATACCCTTCATTGCAGTAAAACAGCTGTTCAGATTTTTCAAAATTTCTTGCTGTTTTTCACACCTGATGATGATTGCTTGTGTTGCAGTCGAAATGTCGTGAAAATTGTATTGTTTTATTATTTTTATTATTTTATTGTTTCCCTTCTACGTGACTTTACCGAAAGAACCAAGAATATGAATAGCTGTTGAGATTACTCTTTGGTTCTTTCGGTAAAGTCACGTATAAAGCTGTTGAGATGTTCAAACGCCGAAGAGATACTTCTTTATTTTGCTGCAAGGAATCAATTCTGCATTAACCGCACACACACAGAACGTGCAAACAAACGTGCTCTGAAAAAAAAAAATGAAACAAGGTCCCATGATAGCACTTGCCCCAACAGCCTGTGAAGGCTATACGGTGGAGGGAGCGATCTTTGTCTTTGGTGGTTGTGCTGCTGGTGTAGACAAGGGGGGGGGGGGGGGGAGGGTTGGGGGGGGGGGGAGGGGGGGGGGGTGCTAAGAGATGCGATGAGAACGAGCGGAGAGGCAGCGCTCACTCCGGCCCGCTGTTTGTCCCCACGGCGTCTCGCCTGATCGCGCTCAGCGGAAGACCGCGCGGGTTCCGCCGAGGTCGCCATGCAAAAAGCGACCGGCGACTTTTTAAAACATTTTTTTTTTACACCTCGGCTCTTTTACCGCAACGCTTCACCGATTCTTATCGCCGTACCAACATAGAAGATAACAAACAGTCGCAACACACATTGACGGCGGTGCTTGCAGCCTGATGTAAACTAGAAACGATTAAACCACGTGCAGTTTTTATTTTATTTTACCAGGTAAGGCCCACTGGGTTATGCAACTCTTATACTCATTTTCATATTATTAGGTTTTTTCGGTAAAGTCACGTAGGTACAACATTTAAATTAATAAAAGAAAAATACAAATACAATAAAAATCACGACGTTTCGGAAGCAACACAAGCTTCCGTCTTCAGGTGGAACCGTCACAGCACGATAGCTGTATCAAGTGAAAAAAAACCTTAGAATATGAATCCTTGCAGTCACGAAAACTTCAAATCTAGAATCTTATACTCATTGTTTTTTTCGGTAAAGTCACGTATGTAGAAAAAAAAATGCACGTAGTGTCCCCCTGTGTGTTCCCTCGCTATGTGTTTACCCCATTCCCACCTGATGATGAGCGCTTGTGTTGCGTTCGAAACGTCGTGATTTATTTTAATTTAATGTAATTTTATTTATTTAAATTTTATTTTCTTTCTACATACGTGACTTTACCGAAAAGAACAATGAGTACAAGAGTTGCAGTCACAAAAACTTCAATTCTAGATTATGCAACTCTTTTTCAGAAGCGGCCTGGCTGTCGCCAACGATAGCTCAACGAAAGTGGCTTCTCGTGTACAAAACGTATAGCAGCCAATGAACTACGAAACGCACGTTTCGCTGGTGATTGCAACCAGCTTCATCGGGCAATTAGCCAGAATTGTGAAGACGTCTCCCTGTCTCCGTCTTGAGTAGTGGAGCAAAACGCACTCGAGGATTAAAACGATCGCAAAGTAGAGGGTCCTTCCCCCAGCGGTGACGTGAGCCGCCACTTGCAGGGCTGCGCCTTTGCCACCCTTCACACCATCACCACCACCATCAACATCACCATCACCACCATCATCATCACCATCACCACCATCACCACCATCATCACCACCATCATCACCACCACCATCACCATCATCCCCACCATCATCATCATCAACATCACCATCATCATCACCATCATCACCACCATCACCACCATCATCACCATCACCACAATCACCACCATCACCACCATCATCATCATCATCATCATCACCACCACCATCATCAACATCACCACCATCACCACCACCATCATCATCATCACCACCATCACCACCATCATCATCACCATCACCACCACCACCATCATCAACATCACCATCATCACCATCACCACCATCACCACCATCATCACCATCACCACAATCACCACCATCACCACCACCATTATCATCATCACCATCACCACCACCATCATTAACATCACCACCATCACCACCACCATCATCACCACCATCACCACCATCATCATCACCATCACCACCACCACCACCATCATCAACATCACCATCATCACCATCACCAACATCACCACCATCATCACCATCACCACAATCACCACCATCACCACCACCATCATCATCATCACCATCACCACCATCACCGCCACCATCATCATCACCACCATCACCATCACCACCACCATCACCACCATCAACATCACCAACACCACCATCACCACCACCATCATCAACATCACCACCATCACCACTACCATCATCATCACCACCATCACCACCATCACCACCATCATCACCACCACCACCATACGCACCGCACGGCTCTCTCCGTTCATTAACGCAGAGAGCCCGCGACGCCGCTTCTCGACGTTAATGATTTAATTACCGCGGGCGCCACCTTTGTGATTTACTTTCGTTCGCGTTTCTCGTTTCCTTGATAGAGATACAAAAAAAAACCCAAAAAAGTTTTTCCTCTTCGCTCTCCTCCTCATTGTTTTATTCGACACTCCATCTTCCTGCCGTTCACTCTCCTTCGACATAAATCTTCACACCGCGCAAAACAGCACAGAAAGCTAAAGTGTAATTTGATGATCTGCCCCTATCTTCCCAGTTTTAGACCGGCCCGCGTACAATTTTTTTACTTAAAATATTTTAAAGGCTTTTTTTTTTAGGTTGGGTGCCTATCCCCGCTCATGCATCACTCAGAGTAGCTTCCTTAGTCCGCCTTCACACACGCGCATTAGCATACAAGCAGCAGCAGTAAGCATCTTTCTCGATGAGTAAAATATATGTTTGGGCTCGCTGCGTGCAAAAATCCAATGCACTCGTCTCTTAGAGGTCTCATTTCCCACAGCCCGGAACCCACAAGCGCTCCACGGAGCTCGTCTTTGTGTGTGAGTGGGGTGGGGGGCTGGGGGGCTGGGGGGCTGGGAGGGGAGCGGTGATGTAGCAGTTAACGCACTGCGCTATGAACCCGGCGACCCGAGTTCGATTCCCGCTCACGGCCAACACCAGCGACGATTATCTGAACCGGTCCTGGGCTACCCCTAGGTCGACTCAGCCTCAAAATGAGTACCTGGTGCGGTGTGTAAACATCGCCACTGGGGAGACAAAGGCGATCCGGGCGTGGTATTGGCCACCCACCCCCTCGTGTTCAGTGCCGGGCTTCGTAGATGCTCGCTAACAGCACTTGCCACAACAGTCTGTTAAGGCTACACGGGGGATCTTTGTGTGTTGTACGTTCTTTTAGTTTTTTGTATGGGGAGTTGGAGTATAGTGGGTGGCATACAGCTCTTCAGAATCAGAATCTTAATTTATACCGGAGGAATCCGATGAGCCATGAAGCTCTTTATTCACAGATGTCCGGTAAGGGCGGGTCAGAACTTTACAACAACAAAGAGTACAAAAAAACACAAATAGGAGTGCTAAATATTGGAACGGTTAAACAAATCACTTAAAAAATATGTGAAAATAAAACTAAACGTTGTTTTATCTAACCAGGTAGCGCCAAATGAGCTATTAACTTTTTTTTCCCCCAGAAGTGACCCGGCCACAAAGAATAGCTCAACAAAGTGGCTTATCATCATGCGGACATTGATAATAATGAACGACAGCGGAGAACATCTGAGATGGCCCCTTGTGCCTCCAATACATCCCTTCAGCCTCAAAATTAGCGCCTAGTACGGCGAGTAACACATCGGCACCGGGGAGACAAAGGCGGCCGGGTGTGGTACCGGTAAAACAGACGCTCGTCGCTAACAGCACTTGCCCCCACCCTCCTATAAAACCAACGTGGGCTACACGGTGGGACCTTTGTCTGTTGTGTGCGGCAGTTTCTCGGGGTGAACCTCGCGGGGGTGAAACACTTGGACCCTTCGAAGCCACCGATTCCCCACCGCCACCAGCCTCCCCGTCTGCCCCTTCTCATTAATCACAGCAGCATTTAACAGCCGTGGCCTGGGCCTCCCCCCGTCTCTCGCCATCCCAGTCCCGCATCTCCCTTTCTCCTGCTTCCCCAGTCTCGGGCGCCACGGTGGTGGCTAGGAGATGTTAACGACCTCGCCCGGTATGCAGGAGGTCGTGGGTTCGATCCCGACCCTGACGCCGATACATTTTGAGTTTTGCGTGTCTCTCTCCCCGTGGGGTTTATTCGGCTCCTTCCGGGATTTTTTCCCCCTCCACATCAGCAATCGGCGTGCGTTTCAAGTATTTGGCTGCTATACATTTCCACACGATGATAAGCAACATCGTTGATGTATCATTTGTGATAGCCATGTCGCTTCTGAAAAATAGCTACATAGTTCAGTATTAAAACAAGAATGAAAGTATATAGTAAACAACGTTTCGGGCAATGGCCCGATTTCACAGCACATAGAGAGGCAGTGACCTCTCTATGTGCTGTGAAAAAGGGCCGTTGCCCGAACCGTCACCGATTATATATTTGTTTTACTTGTAAGGCCACACGGCCGAATTATTATTGCCTAACGTATTGAGTTAAAAATATACATTTTATTCATCGTTTAATTGCGCTTGTGCACCACTGCCAAAGCAGCGGCAACATCACCAAAATGATTTGTAAAAAAAAAAAACCGCCAAACAATTGATCGTAGACTCAGATCCTGACCCTGAATCGTGGCAATCCATCAAACCGGGATGCGGGTGGGGGTGGTGGAGGGGTGGGGGTGGACGGGGGGGTGGGGGG
>CM025662.2:2310867-2322567 GCA_014621495.2 Entosphenus tridentatus | reverse complement strand
CCGAAAGAACCAAGAAGATGAATCCCTGCAGTCACGAAAGCTTTAAATCGAAATATAAGTTCCCCTTTTTACATTGAGGCGCGATTATCTCCCTCGCCTGGTATGCAGGTGGTCGAGGGTTCGATTCCGTACCTGACGATGCCTGCTGCTGTATATTTGGAGTTTGCGTGCTTTTTTCCCGCCCACGTTTAGAATCGACGTGCGTTTCAGAGCATTTGGCTGCGATACATTTTCACACGATAAAGGCACTTCGTTGAGCTATCGTTTGTGGCCAGGTCACTTTTACCTTCTAAGATAAAAATAGCTTAAGTTTAGTTTTATTTTAGTTTTGAATACAATGTTAGTTTACGTACACTCACAATTGTCTACGTGCTTTGTGTCCTAAACGCCCGTAGCGTGCTTCTTTAGATGGACCCCATCGATCGATCGATCTTCATTCAGTGTCGCGCCCCTTCACAAATAACCATACAGCAAAACAGGAATGGATAAGCGACGGAAACGGTCAATAACTGTGGGACGCAATGAACGATGAAAAGACTCAACGCAGAGGTCAATTAGAATGTGATGCAGGGTCGTAACGGTACAGAGTCGACGGCAGGGCGCGTACACGAGTGGGTCTTCGATCGGATTCACAAACCACAAACATTTGGGTTGCCCTCCCTTCGTTGCTTTTGGCTCAGATCTTCACCCCGTCTCGTCTGTATCTGCCTCGGTTTTTTTGTTACTGCGGGAACAACATTCATTGGGTTAGATCGCGTACGTATCAATGTGTCGTAACCCTCCACCACCCGACACGGCCAATTAGTATGGGATTTGTCACGTGAACAAAAGGACAATTAGTTACTCCTTCAGCCCACCGGTGTGTCGGAGAGTAAATCCACGATATTTACAATTTGAGTCCCGTGACGTTTCGCTGGTGATTACATCAGGCGATTTTCCAGAATAGGATTACGACACATTTATACTTACGCAATTTAACCCAAAAACCTTTATTATTAATAATATTGGTCGCGGAAGCCTGCTACGTTTCGATTTAAAGCTTTCGTGACTGCAGGGATTCATATTCTTGGTTCTTTCGGTAAAGTCACGTAGAAGGGAAATAATAAAAATAAAAAATGAAATTCTCATGACGTTTCCATTGCAACACAAGCAATCATCATCAGGTGTGAAAACCATAGCAAGAAGATTTGAAAAAAAAAACGCCACTTTTTAAAAAAATTCTTGCTGTGGTTTTCACACCTGATGACGATTGCTTGTATTGCAATCGAAACGTCGTGAGAATTTATTTTTTTATTTTTATTATTTTATTATTTCCCTTCTACGTGACTTTACCGAAATAACCAAGAATATGAAAGCCTGCTCTGTGTTAAACATTCGTTGTGCCGATGTTTCCCTTCAGCAGAGTCATTGGTGCCTGAGTCGACAGACCGGTGAATCACGTTCGCTCGTGTTTTTTCTTGGTGTGTGTCGTTTGTTCAGCGGGCCTTGTAATGGCTGGCCATGTTATTACGAATTCTTGGTTCTTTCGGTAAAGTCACGTAGATTGAAAATGTAATAAAAATAAAAGATAATAAAATAAAAGTAAAAAAACCCACGACGTTTCGAGCACAACACAAGCGATCTTCATCAAGCGGAGATATTTTTTTAATGAAAATTTTATTTTTATTTTATTTTCGACCTACGTGACTTTACCGAAAGAACCAAGACTATGAATTCCTGCAGTCACGAAAGTTTAAAGTCGTGTTATTACGGTTCTACAGAATTAGTTATGATTATCATCAACTCACTACATACGCATACCCGGTCTAGCGCTCCTGAACAATGAGCCAGTCGGTCAACCTCCACTGAATAATGTTTATAATTCTTGATTTGCAGCAGGAATTCATACTCTTTGGTTCTTTCGGTAAAGTCACTTACGTAGAAAATAAAATAAATCACGAAAGTAATGTTTTTAATTCCGTGATTTTCTCTGTCTCATGTCTTCCTCTCCAGCCACGAACAAAGGTTTCAAGATCTCCTTGCACTGGCCAAGCGACTCAACCGTACCACAACCTGGAATGCAAGTTCACTTCGAAGGTGAAGTACTCGCAGTGCGTGCACGCCTCTAGGAATGCCCCGTCTGGCCAGACCACAGCTGAGCTAAACTCGCACTAGACTCAAAAATGTCAAAATGTTCCACTGCTTTGCTATTCCCAGCCAAACGCTTACAATAACAGTAAGAGTGCGTGGGTGTGTTCATGTCGTGGGCAGCGGGTATGGTAGCCGCGCTACGAGCTCGGCAACCCGGTGTTCGATTCACCCTCACGGACACCGTCGCCAGCGGCGATTATCCGAACCGGTCCTGGGGCTCCCCTCGGTCCACTCGGCCTCGAATCGATTCGCCCGGTGCGGTGTGTAAACATCGCCACTGGGGAGACAAAGACAGCCGGGTGTGGGCCAGCCGTGGTCACGGCCAACCCCCCACCCCACTCCGCTCCCCCTCCTGCGCCGTGGCAGCCTTCCCGGTTGCTACTCACCGACCGCACTTGCTCCGACCGCTCGCGAAAGCTATACGGTGGAACTTTGCTTTCTTTTTGGGCTTTTCCTTGCACAGAAGGGCGGGTGGTGGACTCAGACCGGCACGACATGCACGTGATCGAGGTGTACAAGACGGCGCAGGAAAAAGGACGGCTCCCGTACCTGCTGATCATGACGCAGTCGGGGAGCCCGAACGGCTCCGACGAGGCGCGGGCCTCCACCTCTGCTCGGAAGAAGCGCACGCTCGACGAGAAGTACTGCATGAGGTGAGCGGGGGGTGGCGGGGGTGGAGGGCGCTGGACTCCACGAGAGAAAGTAAACTTTGAAGTAAAAATCACATTCCTGCGGAGGGAGCTGGTAGGAACGTTGGGTTGCTCGGTCAATGGCCAGGGTCAACGGCGGCGTGGTGTATTCGGCAAATATGCCTGACTGTGAGGGCGGGCACAAGCCGGCGTGAGTAGGTTAAACGTTGAGTTTTATAAGGGCACCACGGGGTAACCAGCCCCTCCCCACCCAGGCCCACCCCTCCCAACCCCCACCCAGCCCCACCCTCCCCACCCAGCCCCTCCTCACCCTCCCCACCCAGCCCCTCCCCTCCCCACCCTCCCCTCTCCACCCAGCCCGACCCCTCCCATTTTTGGATGCACGACGGACGGACGGACACAATAATCCCCTGTGTGCTGGTGGAACCAGGTGGTTCCTACCAGTATAACTCTAAACTGTTTCATTATTTACCAGGTAGAGCAGCTGCTGCTCCTGCTGCCGCTGCGATTTTTGCATTTTGTTGACTGTGCTTCCGTTTGGCCAGGTTGTACGTGGGCATGGCTGTGGTGCCACGCAGCTTGAGCCCAGTGCCGGATTAAACTAGTGTGGGGCCTGTAGCATATGCTATAAATGGGCCCTAATTAAATAAGTAAAACAAACATATAAAAAGCGAATGTTTAACTTGCATAGTAAAGTAATTGTATTTTTTCATTTGTTATACAGCCAGATAATACGACAAACCGCTAACCTTAAACACCCAGTCTTTCATAAAAGTTGAAGGCAGTATCGTACTATAGTAATAGAGCAAGTGCAGAATCACCGAACCGGAACTGATAGCTTGAAAGTGTGCGGGGCCCGTAGCATGTGAAGCTTCTTTTGCTACTACGATAATCCGGCACTGCTTTAGCCCCAATTGACTCGTCCCTCTGTGCTTTTCACAGTAGTACTATCTGTACCATCTGTGCAATTTTGTTTTTGGCACCTACAAATTTATCTTAACGTGCAATTTTATTGAGTAATTGTGTGTTGCCCCGCTGTGGTCTGGGACTGTTGTTGTTTTGTTTGTTCTTGCTGCCTTGTGCTAACTTGCATTGAGTGTTGAACAACATCCCTTTGCAATTTGTTTACTTTATATGTATTTTTACTGACTTGCCCACCTTTCCCAAACTTTGCACTCCTATCGGTGACCCCGTGCCCCTACTGGACATCTGTGAACAAAAAAAGAGCTTCCTAGCTCATCGGATTCCCCCAGGAGGAAAAATCTAAAGGTTACGATTATTCCGCTTGCGAAGTCAGTGAACGCAACAACAATAACGCTAAAGAGCCGGGGGGGGGGGAATAAAAAAAACCTCTCTCCCGTGTGCGCGATCTCCTGGCACCAGCAATCAGGAGGACAACTGCTGCCTGAGGAAGCTGTACATCGACTTTCGGCGCGACCTCGGCTGGAGGTGGATTCACGAGCCCAAGGGATACCACGCCAACATGTGTGCCGGGCCCTGCCCCTACTTGTGGAGCTACAACACGCAGTACACCAAGGCAAGTCCCAGCACTCACCGAAAACAAAGATCCCCCCCCCCAACCCATACAGCATTCAGCCTTTCACATCCTGGGTTAAACCCTTTCAAGTCCAGGGTTAAATCTTTCACATCCAGGTTAAACCCTTTCACATCCTGGGTTAAACCTTTCACATCCAGGTTAAACCCTTTCACATCTAGGGTTAAACCCTTTCACATCCAGGGTTAAACCTTTCACATCCAGGTTAAACCCTTTCACACCCTGGGTTAAACCCTTTCACATCCTGAGTTAAACCCTTTCACATCCAGGGTTAAACCTTTCACATCCAGGTTAAACCCTTTCACACCCTGGGTTAAACCCTTTCACATCCAGGGTTAAACCTTTTCACATCCTGAGTTAAACCTTTTCAAATCCTGGGTTAAACCTTTTCACATCCAGGGTTAAACCTTTTCAAATCCTGGGTTAAACCTTTTCACATGCAGGGTTAAACCCTTTCACACCCAGGGTTAAACCTTTCACACCCAGGGTTAACCCTTTCACATGCAGGGTTAAACCCTTTCACATCCAGGGTTAATCCTTTACACATCCTGGGTTAAACCTTTTCACATCCTGAGTTAAACCCTTTCATATCCTGGGTTAAACCCTCTCACATCCAGGGTTAAACCCTTTTCACATCCAGGGTTTAACCCTCTCACATCCAGGGTTAAACCCTTTGACATCCAGGGTTAAACCCTTTCCCATGACGTACGTGTACGTCATCAGTTTTTATTCGTAAAATTCGTTTTTTTTAATGTTATCGAAGCTCCCACAGCAGGGCGTGTGGCGCAGTTTGGCACCAGCTATCATAAGGTGCGTCGGCCGTGTCACTACAGTCATCTGCGGTGAGTACAATGTCTTTAAAAACAATGGCGCTACGCCTCGCCAAGTGAAATTAACGCTGAGCCGGTGAACGGGACCGACCACCCTGCAATTCGCAGACGGATAGCGATGCAGAAGATGAGAGAGGCGACGCATTCTGAGCGGAAGAGCTGCCACGTGGAAGTCGCGTGACTCGGGCTCAGGGGGGGGGGGGGGCGGCCTCGAGCCGACGTGAGAGACGCCGCTCTGTGCGTGCGCCTTATCCTGCCGCCTGTCGTCGTCGGTAATCGCGCGCAGGTGCTGGGCCTGTACAGCCTGCGCAACCCCGACGCGTCGGCCTCCCCCTGCTGCGTCCCTCAGGAGCTCGAGCCGCTCACGATCCTCTACTACGTGGGGCGCGAGTCGCGCGTGGAGCAGCTCTCCAACATGATCGTGCGCTCGTGCAAGTGCAGCTGAACGGCGCCGTCCAACAGCGCCGACGCCAAAGACACATGAAGATTTCCCGTCCCCCCCCCCACCTCCCCCGCCCGCCCGCCCGCCCGCCCGCCCCCCCCGTAGAGGCTTTAACAGGCTGTTAGGGCAAGCGCTGTTAGTAGTGAGCACTTAACGCCACCACCACCATCGACGACAACAGCAGCAGCAGCAGCGACAAACGGCAGAGGCAGCGGGCGTTGTCTGTGTCTCCCCATCCCCCCCTACCCCTCCCCCCGCCCAGCCCTAGCGGCAGACTGCGTCGCCCCTCAAACAACTCGCACCGACGGCAGACGTCCGGTTGGCAGGGATAGCAAAAGCACAAAAGTGAAAAATCACAAAGGACTGTCCTGTGAGGCGACTTTTCGTTGCTGTTGTTTTTTTTAAATGCAGTTGTTGATCCCAGGCCCCCCTCCCCCCGCCCCTGTCGGAGCGGTGGTAGGAAATAATTCGCGCGTTTCTTGAAATGAGCAAGGCCATAATGTAAAAGAGTCTATGGCGGATGGGGGGGGTGGGGTGGGGTGGTTGGGTGAGGAGGAATCGCAAATCTTGAGCGGCGCGAGGGCAAGAAGAAGTGTCGTGACCTGGGAGGTGGCGGCCGAGCGCAGTGCGGATGAGGCGACGCGTTGGGTGGAGGCACCAGTGGCGAGGTCGACGTTCACGGCAACGACTCGCCGCCGTGGCGGCGGCAGCAGCGGCGGTACGGAAGGGCGACGAGGATGCCACTCGACCGACCGTGGCTACCAACTCCAAAAATCACCACGCACTTCCCCTGAAACGTAAATGAGCGCGAGGGCGGCGGACTTTGTGCGCGTGCGCGCACGTGTCTTTGTCGTTTGCATCTGCAATCCACCACCGGCTCTCGGGACGACGCAGCCGAACGGCAACAAAATCGCTGCCGACGGAACCTCCGCTGGCTTCTCTGCCACGAGAGGACGGGAGAGGGACGGGGACGGGGGGGTGGTGGTGGTGGGGTGGGACCCGAACGTCCGAGACACGTGGAACTTCGCCGCGATCGCGCTTGTGCCCCGCCCCGGTCCATCTGCGTGGGACTCTCCTGCCGATCGCCGCCGCACCACTTGCTACCGTCGGTTCAACTCCGCAGGGCTGCTCGAGAGAGCCGGCGATGTCGCGAGAAGTGTGATACGCACGCCGCGGCGGCCCCGCGACAGTAGCCTACGTGCTTGCGGGAACGGCGCAGCTAACCAGCTTGTGCTTATTGCCAACGCACGCTGGCTCGTATGGGATTGACGAGTTACCCTCAGCAGTGTTGAGGCGAGAGGCTGATCTCATCGTGGGGGGGGTGGGGGCGATAATGGTGCCACTTGCTCCAGTTCAGTTTGCTCGTTGCGTGCGCGATGTGCGGGTTAAAAGCGGGTCGGCTGTTTACGGACCTCTTTGCATGTGCCCTCCATAGGTGGGGAAGGGGGGGGTGCGGGGGGGGCCAGGAAAAGTCACACCGTGTGGGGGCCCCCTACCCCCTCGCCCCCCCAAGACGCCTACAATTTAAAGCAGTAGTATTAGATCTGACAGCGTGATATGGAAGCGCAGCCCCCCTCCCCCCCCCTCCAAAGTGCGGGGCCCGGGGCGGTCGTTCCTTCCAGAGTGGACGAAAGTCAGTACCACTTTGCTCGGAAGTCGATAGTGGCTTGTCCTGTATAGAGACTGGCCCCCTGCCATGCGAATGTGGGGGGGGGGGGGGGCGACGGGTTCTCGGCAGAAGATGAGCATTTCCCTAATTCTCATTTGAGCAGGAAATCACTTTGACTTTCATAAGTAATTTTTATTATGTGCATGTACAGGCACTTATTTAATTACAGATTGTCGTAAATCGGACCCCATTGTCCCATAGAAAGAGTATAAACATCACTTGCAGATGTGTTTTTTCCTTTCACGAGCCACATTTAACAGGGTTAAAAGGGATCAAAATCCACACACAGAAAAACCCCACTTAGGAATAACATAACCCCGCCACGCCAAGTCACGCCAGAAAGCGGACTGACTGTTCAAATGTGTCGGAAAACCCGTCGTAAAATCGATCCATCGTGGCATCATATAACGACAGTCGTAAAGCGGAGATCACGTGGTATGTACAGGGACTCCTCGACTTACGAACAAGTTAAGCTCCAGAGGTCTGTTCGCAAGTCGATTTGTCCGTAAGTCCAACTTTTCTCCCGATTCCAAACAAGTTGTACGGCATGTACACTAAACACGGGGAATGGCAGTAGGGCTCGATTATTTACGTTATGACAATCGATTTTTTTTACGTTGTATTAATCGTTTTTAAATTGTAGAAGTCGGCATTTTAAGTTGTATGAATTGATTATTTACGTTGTATGCATTGTGCTTTACGTTGTATGAATCGGTTCTTTACGTTATAGGAATCGTTTTTTACGTCGTAGCAATCGATTCTTTACGTTGTATGAATCGGTTCTTTACGTTGTAGGAATCGATTCTTTACGTTGTATGAATCGGTTCTTTACGTTGTCGGAATCGGTTCTTTAAGTTATTGGAACCGTTTCTTTACTTGGCGCGAATTGTTACGTTGTAGGAATCGATCAATTACGTTGCAGTAATCGATTCTATACGTTGTAGTGATTGGCTTCTGTAAATTGTAGGGATCGGTTTTACACGATTCCGTGGGGAGCGACGTGCGACCGGATAAGTCGAACACGGTTGGGTTAAAAAAAATCGATTCGTTAATTGATTTGTGATGATCCAAATTCGTTACAATTAATCGAATCGGTTGGGGGGGGGGATTGTTCGTAATCGTTCAGTGTCTGCGCTTCAGTCAAAACCTTCCCTTGACCTGCCAGTCGGGGTCACAGGTCACCCCCACGGATGCCACTTGGACCTAACCCCAGTGCCGGATTAAGCTACCACATGTTATAAAGGGGTTCTGAATAAAATAAAAAAACACGCAAATATTAAAACACAAATGTTTAACTTGCATCGTAAAGTAATTTTATTTTTTCCATTTGCTACACAGCCAGATAATACGACAAATCGCTAACCTTAAACACCCAGCCGTTCGTAAAAGTTGAAGGCGGTGTAGTACTATAGAAATAGAGCAAGTGCAGAATCACTGAACCGGAATTGATCGCTGGAAAGAATTTAGCGCGGGGCCCTTGAAAGTGCGGTGCTCGTAGCTACTACACGTGCTGCTGCTACGCGTGCAGCTGCTATGCGTGCAGTTGCTACACGTGCAGCTACTTGTGCTACTGGGATAATCCGGCACTGCTTGGGCCATGTCAACAGCACTAAATGTGAAACTCTGAATCCCACGGGCAGTATTATAATTATTTTGTTAAATGTTCAGCGTGCAAGACGCGTACACGCTTAATTTTATTTGTGTATGAGCGTAAATATTTTTTGAAGCTGTTTTTTTTTTACAAATTTTTTTTCTCTCTTCATATGCTTAACGGTGTTTTGTGTTTGTGATAAAATACTAAATGCAATTCGTGCCACGCGACTCATTTTGTTGTTGTCGTCGTTAAGTTTTAATTGCTCCCACGTTTTTAAATGAACCAGGTAAAGTGGATGAATATTCTGCTGCCACCCTAAGGGGCCGTCCATAAATGACGTCACGCGATTTTGGACGATTTTTTACCCCCCCCCCCTCGTCACACGGCGACACAAAAAAAAAACCCTCCCCCCCCCCCCCCCTAGGTGCGTGACGTCACGCACTGCTTCGGCCAACGGGGGAATCGTCTCGGCGCCTCGAATCAAAGACCGCACAGGTGCCAACCAGTGGCACAGCTGCCCTCTTCCCCGAGATTAGCGAGCACGGTTGGCTACGTAGGGCGCGAAAGAAGTTCAACGTAGGTACGTCACCTGCAAACGGTGAAACTATGACAAGCGTGCGCACGCGGCTTCGAATTGTAGCGAGGGACAAAGTGGAACGCGTGAATTAGAGACATGACGTCAATACAACTAAAGGAAGCCAATTAAGTTGACTGCCATACAAAAGACAAAGATCCCCCCCGTATAGCCTGAGCAGACTGTTGGGGCAAGTGCTGCTAGCGAGAACCTATGAAGGCCAACACGGCACACGAGGGGGTGGGTGGCCAGCACCACTACCATACATACACACACACACAGGTGTGCAGGCAGGTGCAACTGCACCGGAGCCCAGGGGTGGGAGAAGGAGGGGGGGGAACTGCGGTCATTCTCGCAGACGCTTTTGGCTGGCCACCAAAAGAAATATGACGATCACCGCATCGCGCCCTTCTGCGGCCGTCTGGAACGCTCTTATCGTCCGATGTTAGGAAGCCACTGGGAGCTATGCACGTTCAAATCGTCGAGATTGAACACGCACTTCTTTAGAACTGCTTGTTGCGTTGAGTTTGTCGTCGTACGGTGCGAAAGAAATCCAACGTACATGCCAGCGCCCGCTTATTGAGACGAGCCATCGCGAGCATTTGCCGAGGGTGGGTGGCGCCCACGTCGCTGAGGCTTGGGAGGGATTGCGGCCGCTGTGCCAGCTTCTGCAGTCCCGGGTTGCGGCAGCGATTCGTGCTTGCGGCTGCCTTGCTGGCCCGGTGAGTTCCCCTCCCCACGGGGTCTGCGCAGTGACGGCCGTCGTGGGAGGCGCGCGCGCGCCGGGAAGGCGACGGAACAATGTGGATTGGACAGCTCATTTTTTTCGAGCCGGTTTCTTGTTTCTTCCATCTCCCCCTCCCCAACCAACCACCACGCGCGCCTCCGAGCAGCACGATTGGCCGTACGTGAGCCGTGCGAAAGAAGTTCAATTGGGGCACAGCAACGGAGTGGTGGCACCGTTTGATTCCTTGCACCGAGATCTGCACCACGCGCCACTCCCACGCTAACGGTTTGCCAGCCACGTTGGTCCAAGCGTGTCCACTGTGTTTTTTTTATTATGATCTGTCCATCACGGTTGACGAACACGCAGCGAATCGCCCGAAAACGCCGAGAGGCGGTCGGCAAAGAGGGCGATGAAAAAGTAAAGTGCTTTAGCTTCATCAATTGAGCGAGGCTATGAAGAGGTTTGGAAAAAGAGACGATGGGAGTGGGAATTCCAAAGTGGAGCAGGGTAGCAGGCGGAGACGTGGTGGTGAAATGCAGTGGTGAGTGAATGAGTGGGTGAGTGAGCGCGTGGTGGGGAAATGCAGAGTGGTGAGTGGCTGAGCGGGTGAGTGAGTGGATGAGAAGGTGAGTGGGTGGGTGAGTGATCGAGTGGGTGGGTGGGTGAGTGAGCGCGTGGTGGTGACCTGCAGTGTGGTGAGTGGCTGAGTGGGTGAGTGAGCGGATGAGAAGGTGAGTGAGTGGGTGAGCGATCGAGTGGGTGGGTGAGTGAGTGAGTGTGTGTTTGTGAGCTGCAGTGTGGTGGCGGTTAAACACCGTGTGATGGATGAGACAAGGGTGAGTGTCTGGAAGACCGAGCCCTCAACATGGGTGCAGGAATGAACGAGTGACGGTCACAGACACAGTAACTATCGTAGTCGCAGCAGCGGCAGAGGAGTGGTAGGGAGGTGACTGACCGCTGGTGAGCTTTGGTCTGGAGTGATTCAGTGGATGCTGGATCATCAGCCGACCTGTTTGACGTTCGCGAGATGCCTTGACACGGTCGACCCTGTGACCTGACCCTCAATTGCTTAATCTGTTTCGCTGCGCGGATTTTTGCCGGCCGCAAAACAACCAAAAAAAAGCCAGCTAAAAAGCATTCTTTGGCAAACTAGAAAAGAAAATGTTTGATAAATAATGGCTCTTCCGGTTAGGAAATTGAGTAATTGAGGGTTGACTCAAAACAAATTTTAAGTAAATGCAGAAAGAAAAAAGAATCCAGATTGTGTGGTCGCCTTCCACCCCCCCCCCCCTAAACAAATCACCCCACAATGTTGGTGGGGGGAGTGCAGGAAGAGAGGGAATGGGGGGGGGGTATCTGCAGATAAAGTTGGCAACATTTAAATTGGACTTGAAAGGCGGTCTCGGCACGTGCCAAGTCACATGTGTGAGCTTAATGCCCGGCATTTTGGAGATACGGGCGGCAGTAAGTGATGAGTCTGATACACACACAGAAGATACGGGCGGCAGTAAGTGATGAGTCTGATACAC